>JARHVA010001021.1:3317500-3492500 GCA_037957365.1 Torreya grandis | reverse complement strand
TCTTTCTGCACCATGTGATGATTCACCTCTATTAGTATTAGACCCACCTCTAGTGGTATTAAACCCAAATCATCCCCTTATTGGAGGGTATCCACCTGTTCTTATACCAAGAAACATTCTTCTAAAATTCTATCTATTTTTTTTTCTTTTGCCTTCTAATCTAATTGATAAGCCTCCTCCATGCTAAGTATTTTATGCATGTTTAATTCATCTAGAATAGTAAATTTCAAAATATTTACATACCTTGAATTCATCTACTCTTTTATTTCATTATGATCCACTCATATGGAAAGCTTATAAAACTCATATGTATACTCTTGTATATTGTGATCCCTTTGCCTCAAATTCTAAAATCTTCTATATAGGTTTTGTGCATAATCTATAGGAATAGATTTCTCCCTCATCTTCTTCTCCATATTTTTCCACTAATTAATCTTCTCCTTACATTTTCTTTGTCTCTCTTTCTACAAGTGATCCCACAAAATTATTGCATGACCTTTCAATTTCATGCATGAGAACTTTACTTTCTTGTCTTTTCTCATAGCCTTCCACATAAAAAACTTTTCCATGCTATTCATCCAATATATAAACTCCTCTAGTTTTAAATGACCTCTATAATCTGGAACATCAACTTTGATTCCTTCATTTCTTGCTTATAAATCCCAAACCATTACCTCTTCCATCGATGGTGGCTGATCTTACTACTCTTTTTCTTGCTAAATTTCTTCATCATAATCTATCTTCCTTGGCTTCATAACAACCTTGTCTTCTTCTCTGATTGGTGATAACCTCTATTAATTGGTGCACTTGACACTATAGATCTTTTATATTCCAATTCATCTATGAAATACCTACTCATCCTCTAACCATTTTTTACTCCTTTAAGTTTTAACCATGCTCTAATACCAAATAATGAAACCAAAAAACTATCAAGGTAATAAAATTACCAATAAGCCAAGATATGAAACAATCTTTGAATTGATTTGTATTGAATGAATTAAAATAATTAAAAACCCATGCCAGGCTTAAATTAGCATCAACTCATAATTATCATTGACATGTAAAATTTTGAAAAAAAAGTAAAATCCAAAAAAAATCTTCTATTTTTAAAAGTTGCTATTTTTAGTAAGTTTTGCATGCAAGTACATACATCTCTAAAAATCTCCCAAAATACTCTAAACACTAAAATTATCCTACTGGATGAATTTCAACTAAATTTCATGTCTAGTAATAAAAATATACAATTTCTAGGAATAGAAAAATCCTAAAAAAATCAATAAACTGCAATTTCATACCTTTTGATAGTCACATTTGGCCTCCGAAAAATATTGAAAACACCTCTTAGAAAAAAGTGAAGATTATGGAATCAATGAAATTTTTGAGATGATTATTTTGGTGCATTGAATAGCTCAAATGGAGTTGTGGATCAAAATTTATGGCCTCTAGAAGTTTGGCCTATTTTTTCTACATCAAAATGCTTACCATGTGACCCAATATGAAAAAAAAAACATAATAGAGTCTCAAGTGTCATTGATCTTCTAGATAATATTGGAAATACCATTAAAGCTTCATTATAGATTTGATAGGACACCCAACTCATAAGATAAAACTAGTGAAACAAATCAATTATTATCTCTAACATAAAGCTCCTTAAAACAAGATTTTTGAAATTCACAATATTGCAAGCTTTGTCTATGAAAATAAGAAATGTGCCTTTGTGTATTTAATTATAAATTGATGGAAGTAGTTTAATAGAAATATTTGAATTCTTTGAGAGTAGAGATAACTAAAATAGGAAAAATATTTGTTGGAGGGGAAGGCCAGATACAACATTACCTATAAAAAATTATCTATAAATGGTGAGATCTATAAAAAAAATCGAAATATGCACATACAAAAGATAATAGAGAGTACTCTATCTAAATTATGAAATAAATGTCCATCTTCTATATTTGTTCATGTTTTGGGTAGAAAAGACTTATGCATGTATCTACAAAGACTATGTCTGTGGCCCATGTGTAACAACAATACTGACCCTAGATAATTTTTAGGTCTAGATTTGTGTAAACACATTTTCAAGTGAATTCTCTCTTCTATGTGGTGTTTGAAATAGATATTTTAGTAGCCTATGCCTTCTTAAGAAAATTCCCTCTTCAATATAATATTTGAATCTAATATTACAGTAGTGCTACAATTATATTACTATCCCACTTCCAAGAAATTAGATTTTTCATAAATTTGTTTTGTATTTTTAAGTTATAAAAATTGATTTATGATCATTCACAATCATTTATAATCATATTTTCCATTTTCAAACCTAGGGTTTCTACTCTAAATTTCATACATTATATGAAGTTTTGACTTGGGGTCATAAAAAGATGAAGATACTTTACGAGAGATACCATGAAATTTGGTAACTAAAACTACTGATGTTGTAAAATTGACATCAAATCCTCTAGACATATAGCCTTGACCAGCTAATGGGAATTTAGATGAAACCTTATTTTTTTCAAACCAAAGAATAAGGAATCTTTTTTAGGGATATCAAAAATATCTCACCCATATTATAACATAATTACATTCATCATAAATTTAAATAGATCCATTTTAAAAATCCTAAATAAAACCATTAACATAAAAAAATTATAAATCTAGCATGAAAACTACTCAAAACAAGTAAAATTAGAAATTACACAATAGATCTTTGCCTATCTAACGAGTCAACATTAATTTTTAAAAATTGAATATCATATTCACTAATGTGGGCATATATTATAAGAGAAAAAGCACATACCCTCTATGGGTTTCATAGCCACTATATGTTTTGAGAACTACAAATTTGGGTTCTAAGGCATGTAAATCCAATCCATGAACACAGCTCAAACAAATAGTTAGTAAAGGATATTTCAGAAAAAAAAGTGATATCTTTGTCTATAGTATATATATACCATTCCTTTATTGAAGTATATAGAGTGATCCCCATCCAATTTATGGTCTCTATACACTGGTGGTCTCCCTTCACCTATAAAAACAAAAGTTTTGAGTCATGACTAACCTACTAAAACCCATAAATCACATGTAGAAAAATATAAATCAATGATTAAGAGGGGTTATTGTTGTATATATTTGGCTTCCCTAACAACAACCTCAAAGTATGTGAATTTAGTAAACATAACCTTCCATATCAATAAAAATAGAGCCCAATGCCAAGAGTGACACAACTGAGTTTGATTTATGTAGCCAGTCCTAACAAGAATTGTGAATAATGATTGAAGAAAATCCAACAAAATCCACATTCATATTATACCATACCCAATTAGGGGAAAAATAGATATACACTATATCTGATGCCTTGAAAATCTATGGAATACAACACAACTGAATACCAACTAAAATTAAATCCTCTACTATGACCTCCCCCTCTTTTCACCATACTCATCATTTTCCCCAATACCATCCATGGATACCACATATCCATGTTCCACTTCCATACTTCCTAAAACATATATTCCCTACCAGTAAGATGACACCATCAAACTCCAACCTCACCCATCCCTGCTTGACCTAGGGTTTTATCCCAAGCAACAAGCTCTTATTAAAGATATATTCGGGTTCCTTATATTGATAGATCAACAAAGGATCTTATGGCCTAACTATTGCCTAATGTAAACGGCATCATGCACTAAGATAGTGATATCATACTTTCTAATGTACATGAACATGTATACCCTAATTTATACTATCTAAAATTAGAAATATCTACCAAATTGCTCTACAACACCACTTCCACCAAACCACCACTATTAAAAACCAAGTTGTTTACAATAGAATATGCCATTTATTTATCTATTTTGAGATGAAGGCTTCTCCCAAACATATATCATAATACCTTATTTTAATGCTTTTGAATTTGTTTCATTTTAAAGGTGATCAATTGATTTTATTCTAGCTTGTCCAATTATTCTATGAGCATTTTCATTGCTTGGATTTACCCTCATTATACTAAGGAAAACTTTAATAAATCACCACAAAAATTTTCAACAAAATCCTTGTAAATCCTAATTGACAACCTTAACTCATTTAGGTGAATTGAGCAATATTTTTTAACAAAATTTTTGATTGCTCAGAAAAGGTATGCCTACTTTTTATAGACACCTGAAAAAGTTTCAAGGAATTTATTGGTCATAAAATTGTTAAATTATATTGTATTTTCTTGTTCCCTTTCTTCTCTCACTTATTTATATGGTATTATGGTAATCATCTTAAAGGTATGTTTAGTATTTTTATAGGGATTTAGGTGTTTAATATTAATTGAGGGTGCTCATATGTCTTATGGTCCTATCTTATTCACTTTTTCAACCATTTTATTTTAGTGTACATGTTAATATGGTTTTAATTTGAATTAAATTCATTTATAAAAATACATCCATCTTCATGCATTTATTTATTTACATATAATTTGAAAGAATATATATCTATTAGAATTATGGTGATCTATTAAACATTATAGATAAATTGAAAAGTAATTTTTATATCAATCATTATACCATTGAAGTTCATATTAGTGACATATTTTATTGTATTAGTTTTCTTAGCTAAATAATCATTATAATTATTAGAGTGATGTTCTTGATATGGTGCACCATTAAGGGTGTGAAATATATCAAGAAATCTCTATTATTGCCTAGGATTTAAAATTCCCCAAAACACATTTTTATTCGTCATTTTTAGGTATAGCTAAAAAATTAGGGTTTGGGTGATATCATCAAGACTAAAAACAACTACATTATAGTAACAAGTCATTTTTCAAAAAAAAAAATTGTTTGAAAAAAAATCCAGCACAACATAAATGATAGTTTCATAAGGCTTTAGACCTTTTTCAGAGAATAGCCTCATGACATAGTTAAATCCATTTGAACTTTTAGATTATAATATAATATTTGTGTAAATTCATAAAGTTATTAAAATTGAGCATACATATAAAATTTATGATCTTAACAAGGTGGGCCACCTCGAATGGATATTATTAGAAATCTTATTTTCATATATCTCTTTTTTTCATGAGTTTTCCTCTTCACATTCATATACATATTGAAAGCATATCATTATTATTTTAGTTATAAATAATACTTATATTAAAAATTCATATGCACGTTTAAAGGATATTATTATCTTTGTTTAACTTTAAAAAGTTTATTGTTATTTGTTTTTGTAGTTATAAAACAAGGGTTCTCCCTATTATAATTTATAGTGGATAACAGATATCTCTTTCACATATATTAATTTATTTTTAGAATCTCCCTTATTATCTTTTAATAAACCTTTCTTTTTTACACTTTTAAATCTTCATCAATTTAGTAGAGAAGAGTTTGCATAAAATTATAACATAGTAATTCCTAATAGTTGGTATTTTCCCTAGATTAGATTATTAATCTTGTTCATTAGAGAAGAAGTGTAATTTTTCAATGCTCAATGAAAAGTTTCAAAAATTTGATTGACTTTTGGAGCCATATGACTAACAATGTAAATAAATTTTATTTTCTTGACACTTCCTAAAGTCATACTCACTATGGTTCTTATGCACATATATTCAACTTAATATTTTGGATAAGGTCATCAATTCACTACTAGTTTTTTGGGTTCTCAATATATTGCCAAAAACCTTAAATTTTTGTTGTTAGACTTTGACATTGTCTCTCGATATATTGGTATTCAAGATATTTATATAAACCCTCCTTTCATATTTTATTTCTTTCATTTTCTAAAATTAATTATGTCTGATTTACTATTTTACATTTGTTTAGGAATAGTTAAATGTTTATTGACATTCACCAATTTAATCATAATAATTTTTGGTGAACCAAAAATCTAACACCCCTTAGGGATTCATATTTTGGTGAAATTGCATTTTCTTGAAATATCTTTATTAATTTATGATAATTTCCCTTTAGGGTAAGTATAATCTTTGTAATTTCTTAGGACTTGTTTCTTTAAATTATTTCTAATCTATTACCTTTAATTTCCTTGTGTGTTATCCAAAACCTAGGATTATTTTTCATGCATGTTTTTTAGACCCTAAAATGTTTTCATGGTATGTGTATTCAATTCTTAATCTCATCTAACTATTATAAAATTTATTTTACCTACAACTATAATTAGGAAAAGGATTAATAATATTTGTTACCTTATTGTTTCAATCAAAGTTCCTTTGGTTCGTTATAGATCTTTCTTGAAAAAAATAATGGAATTTAGAAATGTAGCTAGTATTTATCCAAACATTGTGTTTTATGTTGAAAATTATAATAGTGTTAATGGAAATCAAATTCATAATACATGCACAAAATAAATCATGATCGATAAATTTGATTTAGAGCTTGTTTATGCTCTTGTTTCTATTAATTATAATATAATTAATGCTTATATTTCTTCTCAATTTCTATAAAATTATCAACATGCACCCATTACTTCTCAAATTATTTAAAATTCTCAACATGTTTCTCAATTTCCTCTTTTTCATCCATATTTTTCATATATTATTTCTTAGATTTATTCCATGTTTATATTCTTGATGCTTTGAAACAATATTCAATTCTAAAATATTTTGCTTCTACTTCTTTTCCCAATCCTGAAATGACTATAATGATGCATATGTTGCATGATTTACAAATTAAGATTGAGGTTATTTTTTAATGGTTTCAATAGCTAAAAATTGGGGTCATTTATAATGATAATATTATAAATCCCTTAAAATTTTAATGGATAATTAATTACAATTATATTTCAACACAATTATAAATTAAAATTTAACTATGTCTAAAATTGATATAAAATAATAATATAAACCTAGTTGATTAATTACAAAACTAGACAGACATAAACTTTAAACTTATCTTTTGTACACATTATATGCCCACAATGTTGACCTAATACTCCTATCCCAAATCTATAGTTACACTCTACCAAAAACACCTTACAAAAAAATAAAAAGATAAAGGATGGATTAAAGGGTCTATATCAATCATATTCCATTTGGAGAACTATATGCACCCAAATTTTACATGCTGTAATATTTTTGAAATAGGATGATGATGTGAGGATATCCATAATTTAAACATGCTAAAACCTAGTCCTATACCTTCTTTTTTATATTTTTCCCTTTTCTGGGCCTTTAAAACTTATTTTCATAATTTTTTGAGTCTTTGACCTTCAATTTTTAAAATTCTTGTGTCAAGGTGAAACAACTCCAACAATTAACAGAATCACCATGATATTTATAAGAGTTTGGTGTGCATAAATCTTATATTTTACTACTATATAACTTTTTTTACAAGGATATATTTTTATTTTTGTTATTTCTAATAACATATTCCAATATTTACAATAGTCTTCTGGTCATTCATACAAGTTGGAGAAAGATACTCAAAATTTGGCAACCACTTCTCTATCATTTTGTGAGCAACCAAAGGTTGTTCAACTATCTTACTTATTTTTAATGTTATTTTTTCCTCTCCTTTTTCCTCATGTGGGATATTTTCATGGTCACCATTTGAAAAACATATATATAAATAGCTACTTAAGGATCAAATATTTTTGTCAACTTACTCTCCTCCATTTGATCTCTACTTTGGTTAGGTTGGACAATTTATTTTCTTTTTTGTTTTTCTAATCAGTTTGTTAATTAAATTATATTTATTATAATATTTTTCACTTCAAAAAAAATCATTTAGGAAAAAATATAAAATATTTCATCTCTCTCATCTCTTTTTGTATTGGAAAGGTTCTTTTGTCATTCTAGTTGCACTCATAAAATATAGATATCAAGGAACAATAGTCTATCCATTAAATCAATGATAGATATGTGAAATTTAAATTTATATACATCCAACTAACAACATTTGATTTTTAGTTATAAGAACATACATTCTCATATACAAAACATCAAAAAGTAAGATGCATACAAAGATTAGAAAAATAAAGAGAAAGTTTGCGTCTAGAATTATTTTACTGCCTTGCATGATAATAAAAAGTTAATATAACTTAGATATCCAAGCCATAGATAAAAATTCATTGAAATATATATTTATTTTTATGAACATAAAGTTCACATAATAATAAAAAATAATAAAAAACTTGCATACTAGCTTTGCATATACAAACTTGACTTTGAAAATTTAGAAATTACATTGCATATACAATATATGAATTGTAGATATAGTTTTCTATTTGAATATTAAATATTAAAAGTGCATATTATCTTCTCATTTAATTTAAACTTAAAATATAAAAATAAAATTATTTATTTTAGCACAAATGAAAATTTATGTATTTGTAAAAGCAAGAAGAAACACCAAAAATCAAAACTTGAATTTAATTGATTTAAATTCAATTTTCATCAAAATTGCATATATTATAAATTCAATAAAATTTTAGAAATAAGATAAAATATTTCATTTCATTTTCTTTCATTAATTTAATTTCAACTATAGTGTAGGTTTCTTTCATTTTTCAAAACCTTGTTGAAAACACAAAAGAAGGTCCAACCAAAGCCTTGTCAAAACAAGAAAAATCATAAACCTTGATAAAAATAATAATTTAATTTTTTTTAAAAAGTACATATTTCAAACATAAAATAAAATTAGATTCATAGAAAGCTTAAACAAAACAATCAAATAAGCTTCAACCTCCAAACAATCATTGGCTCACTCTTGGATGACACTTCCTAAAGAACAGTATTTCCACAAAGTATGAACATTTCATAAATTTCATGCCCCCATATTAGATAAATTAATATAATGTACATTGAATCATAATGTAGGATATAATTATTCCATTCTACTCCTCTTCTCAATCTCATTATTATCCTACTAAATCCTCATGACAATAAATCTCTCCCCATAACAACCCAAATAGCAAGACATCAGTATGTTACTCTGTCATTCCATTAACCTAAAATTTTGATCCCTCTACCTTTATACTAACAAATAAAATTGAATCCCAATAGTCCTTCAACCAAACTTCAGGGAATTCTTAGATCCTAATATAGTTTAAGAGCTTTTCCACCTTGTTCATATCCATCCATAGGATTATTGGAAATCCATCACATCCCATTTTTAGCCTCAAATGAGGAATTTAACATAGGTGACCTATTTTTTTATTTCCACAAACATCCATATCCACATGTTACTCAATACTCAAACCCTGAAGCTCAACCTATCCAACCAATGCTTAGACCTCTTCATATAAAAATCCCATAACTAAACCAACCCAACCAATCTAACCACTATACTACTTATCCCATTATTATTTCATCGAATGTCTTGATCAAGCCTCAAGAAGTCATGTGGAAGAAGGTATGCATGTTTCTTTTTGAATGTATATAAATTGGTGAAAACAATGTGAAAGGTTTATCATTTTATATATTCTTCTTTTAATTTATATAATACGTAGTTCTATTCTATACCATTTATTTTATGGGCATACGTTCACCTCAAAAATATATATGGACAAAAGTTTGAAAGGAATTTTTACCTTGAAACCTATAAAATGAGTCTTTAAACTCTTGTCAAAGACTCTTTATTTAGATTGATCACTAATTATACCTAAAACTTAGTGAATAAATTTTAAAAACCTTCATATTATATATTACAAACCAACTCATAGCTAGTGAGTGAAGAATTGTGTGATCCTTTTAAGTCCACTAGTAACTACTATGACTATAACAACATGACCCTCACTACTAGAGGTAGGATCAATCCCCAAATTAAAGCTAGACCCCATATTAGTTTGTAATGTTTAGACACTAAGAGCACAACAAGTTTTTATCAATATGATGAAATAATCCACCTAGAGGATGGGCCCATTAGGTTATAATTACCTGCACCTCCCTCAAACACTAGCAAAAAAACCTTCGCACCTTTCAAATAACCCAAAATATCTCCTCCAAATCCATATAACAAAAATAGTTTCATTACACTGTACTAATAATTTCATCTCAAGTCTCCCATAAGAGAGGGTTCCAATTCTGACAACAATGCTTCACTCAATCATCTCATCTCCACCTTGGTGGGACACATTTGATAGCTAGAGATTAACCAAGTGTCTCTTTAATAAGGTTCTTTAAAATAAGGAATGACCTCAAAAATCAATAATCAAGGGTCATTCCTCCTATATTTTTATACCAATGTCACCATATCAGTCTCCACAATACCAAACCAACCCACCTTCCACTAGATATATACCAAGCCAAAACCTTGGCAAAATCCTTACCTATGTATTTCTCAACCCCACAACATTAAACATCTATTGAAGTTATCCACCTTATACTCAAATTAATATTTGTGGTTATTTCTCATGCCATTCTCTAAATAACATGGTGACCAACACACCACCACTAATTATTCTTCCTAGCTACATGTCAACCAATGTGTCACTCATGTATGTTTCACCATTACAATCACAAAATGGAACTTATTATTCTAACACCTTATCAACACCTTATCACCCTACTAACATACTTTCTCCAAGTCTAATTAGTTGGAAACTACTTATTAGCATTCTATTCTTTATCTTGTTAACCCACATCTCTTCCTTCTAGTGGTTATATACCTAGTTCTTATCATACCCCTCTCCCTTAGGCCTATCCTAGTACACATTTTGTTGATTTTGGCACCATGGGAACTTATGCTAAATAGCTAAAGGAAGCTCTAGATCACATCATATGTGGGGTCCTCCTATGATGTCCTTTGCATGAGCTCCTCAAATATAAGAGGGAGGTATATTTGAAGGCACATGTGAAATCAAATGCAACAACCATTAGAGAGATTTTATCTTGGGTTGGGGTAGTTGTTAATATATTACTAAATACTCTCAAGTGAATTAAACTAGTTTAGTATTACTGCCTCCCTGTAGCTTCCATCTATTCATTTTGACAACTCATGGTTGATTTTTTAAATTCATTTGACATTAAAGAATTTCTTAGAACTGGTATGTGTGATTTATTGCACATTACGCAAGAATTCAATGAATATTTTCCCCATTTTATCATAATATGGAAGAAAGTATTATACTCCTCTACTTCCGCCGCTCATATGGACTAGAGAGAGTTTTGCAATCTCTTATTTTAGTCTCTAAACATTTAAAAAAGGGAAGAAATCAAAAAATTTCCCTACAGGTATTATGAAGAAGTGCTTGAAAGTGTTCTCAATATAGATCAGGTAACCATTGACAGTGGTCATAGGACTTATGGATATAATGGGTGAAAATTTTACCTTAACCAGAACAATGGGAGTTACCAACATTCAAATTTAAAAGGAAAAAAAAAAAAAAAACCAAATAAAAACCAACAACCAAGTCCCAAAGATTCGAAATTGAAACTGCATTACCGCTATAGATGGTGTGATAGACCATGCCAAAAAGTCAAATATTTATATTCATATGATCGTAAATTATTTGGAGGCTTTGCTCTTAAGAAAGTGGGAATCTGTTTAAAAAAAAGTAAGGATGTGTTGGTCACAACACATATGTTGTATGATTTACAAAATAATATCAATTTTATTTATCAATGGTCTCAAAAGCTAATAATTAATCCCACCTCTAATGACATTCTTCAAAACTCCTTAATATTTCAATGGAAAATGAATGACCATACAATTATAACACTAATAACCCCAAACATTTAACTAGGTCTAAAATTAATATAAAACAATAATATAGACCTAATAAATAAATTATAAAATTAGAAAGGTAGAGTTTACACTTAAATTTTCTATATATTGTAGATCCAAATGTTGACCTATCACTCCAATCCCAAATTTGTAATTCCACTATACCAACCACAACTTGCCTAAACTTACCTAACAATAATAGTAATAGTAGAAGAAGATTTGAAAGTCCATCTCAATTATATCCCTTTTGGAAAACACATTTTAAAAATAAAACAAATTTATATAAATATATTTTGAAAATGAAGCACAATGAAAATTTCTTAACCATCTAATAACCATAGACAACTTGAGCACAAGTTCTATGCAACATCATCAATTGTACAAACAACCTATGGACTAGTGCTTGCACATGTATCCTGTACAATAATGCTTATGAAAATAATCTGCACGATACCAACATTTATGTAAAACAATTTTATATAAATACATGCAAAATTCAAACATTCCTAATACTAACAAGACATTCAATGAAATCATGTGCTAAATTTAACTGTCGACATTCCATATATATATATATATATAAATCAGTCTTTATGTTTGCCTAAAATTTCACCCAAGCATAAAATTGTTGTTCAATGTATTTAAGAGGTTATACTGGGAAGATATACACGCACTTGTTTGGTTTAGAGGATAGATATTGTCGTTGAAGCCCTCAGCTGCCGCTTTACTTTACATATGCATTTGACACCTCAAATATCAAGTTCGTTGCTCAAATGAATATCTCCCATAATTCTGTCCATCTCTTCAAATTTATATTCTTCTTTTTTCCAATTGTTTCAGATTGAAACATCTATTGCTTATAAGAGTTTTAGCCCTTATATCCACACTTCTATTTTTTTTGAATTGTAATGGGATGCCTATGTTCTTTTTCGTTTCTATTTTATTCCCCGCATACAATTATGAGTTTTTTCATGATAAGTTTCGGAATTTAAAGCGTTTTACCTCTTACATCCGAATGTATTTTAACTCTCTTACAGTCAAGAATATTTTCTTCTCATTTTCATCTGTCTCATCTAAATTTGATCATGTTATTATTCATCTGTGATTTTCTGCGTCATGATTACAGGTGAGAGATGGATTAGTAATTAACAATCATTTCCAAAGAAAGGATGATAAATTAGGTGGAATACTCATTTGAGCAAGAAACTTGACAAGCCAGGAATTATTCTTCACTCTCAAATCACAAATCTCGGCTGAAATACATAGCTTGAATCTGAAAATCAATCACATCCAGAAAATTTTACTAATAATTAAAAATCATAATAATTATTTAAAAAAAAAACACACACTCTTAGAAAACGTACCTGGCTTCAACTATAGCACGAAACCATAGTCAAATTCTATGAAAAAATAAATGAAGAAGCTGGCCGAATTCAGAGCAAATCAGATGCCATAAATATGTCCTCTTATGATGTCCTTTGCATGAGCTCGTCAAATTTAAGAGGGAGGTATATTTGAAGGCACATGTGAAATCAAATGCAACAACCATTAGAGAGATTTTATCCTAGGATGGGGTAGTTATTAATATATTACCATAAACTCTCAAGTGAATTAAACTAGTTTAGTGTTACTGCCTCCCTAAGGCTTCCATCTATTCATTTTGACAACTCACGGTTGATTTTTTAAATTCATTTGACATTAAAGAATTGCTTAGAACTGATATGTGTGATTTATTGCACATTATGCAAGAATTCAATGAATATTTTTTCCATTTTGTAACAAACCGCTACACCAAAAGCCCGAATTATTAGTGAATCCGCTCACCAGGATCATAACATCCCACCACGCTTCTGAAGCCCAGACTCTATTGTTCCAATTGTTTCAGATTGAAACATCTATTGCTTATAAGAGTTTTAGCCCTTACATCCACACTTTTTTTTTTTTGAATTGTAATCGGATGCCTATATTCTTTTTCGTTTCTATTTTATTCCTCCCATACAATTATGAGTTTTTTCATGATAAGTTTCGGAATTTAAAGCAGTTTACCACATTAATTTATCACATCCGAATGTATTTTAACTCTCTTACAGTCAAGAATATTTTCTTCTCATTTTCATCTGTCTCATCTAAATTTGATCATGTTATTATTCATCTGTGATTTTCTGCGTCATTATTACTAGTGAGAGATGGATTAGTAATTAACAATCATTTCCAAAGAAAGGACGATAAATTAGGTGGAATACTCATTTGAGCAAGAAACTTGACAAGCTAGGAATTATTCCGCTGAAATACATCGCTTGAATCTGAAAATCAATCACATCCAGAAAATTTAATTGCTAATTAAAAATCATAATAATTATTTAAAAAAAAACAAACACACACGCTTAGAAAACATACCTCGCTGCAACTATAGCACGAAACCATAGTCAAATTCTGTGAAAAAATAAATGAAGAAGCAGGCCGAATGCAGAGCAAATCAGATGCCATAAATAGAATTTGTATAAGAAAAGATTTGGGTGTTGATTTTTTTATTTGATGAAGATTAAAAAAGAAAGTTTGTTATGAACGTGAGGAAGGTGGATGGAAGTTGTGGGGGCTGCCACTGAATGCATGGAGCGTAGGTTTGATTGGTTTGTGTGAATAATGTTCAACTCAAAATTTTTAGGTAGATGAGTAGCGTCTGACCGATAGTCGAGGTCTAACTTTCTCTTTTTCTATAATAAAAACACACCTTCTTTTCAATCTTAAAAATACTAATAAAGTTTAACGTATTTGTTGATGAAACTTAACACACGTATTGATAATAAGAGATCTAAGTGATGGTGTATTTTAAATAAAATTGTCAACGAATTTTAAAAAATTAATACAAAAGAAGATTGCTTTTTGAACGTATGTTAAAGTTTGAAAAATTATGTATTATAAAATTGAACTTGATAATAATAAGACAAATAAAACTATTATAATAATAAGACTTAATTATAATTAAATAGTTTGCTTTTTAAGACATTTAAATTTAAGTTTGGATTTTAAGACGAAGATTGAAGAATTCATATTTAATGATTTTATTACAAATACGTTAAAAAAATTCAATCTAAATTAAAATTTTAATAAAAGTTTAATATTTAATTAAAATTTAATAAATAAAATAAAATAGAATCTTAATCTTAATATTAATATATAGAAATTAGTGTGGGTCACTTATGCATAAGGGAAGAACTTAAGCTCCCAATAAATTGAAGTTTTATGATGCAGTATTTCAATAATAAAGTTGACGAATTTGAGAAAATACATTGACATGTTATATTTATAAATGTAGTTTGTATCTTCCATTGAATTGTTTTAGTTTTCTAATACATGATTGAAACATGTGTCATCTCAATGAAATAAGTGTTAAATATTCATGAATTCTTATAAAAACGTAGAGAGTGCACCATGTGTCAATTTAGACAAATCTAACATTAATTAGATGAAAATTTTAATTTTTATAACTATGTAAAACCTAATTATACGAATCTAAAACCATTTAGAAAAAAATTTAAAAAAATGTTTATTCAATGAAAGATGTCTCTTTATATAATTGAGTGATGTAGAATGCCTTATTCCAATAGATACGAATACAGATACTTCCAAGCTTTTTCCATTCTCATTTTTAAAAACAAAATTTCATGTTTCTCTTTATTTAGTGATGGGAAGAAAAATTAAATTGCCCCTAAGACCATATACACTAAAAATTTTAATTTATTTATTGGACCCAGGTTTGAATCATTACTACTCTATGCACACTCTCTCCAAGTGCTATGGCAGTCTAATGTATCTCAAATTAGGAAGCACCTTGGGTTTTATAGCTTCCTCTATGGACATTGTAACTACCAAATCAAAGAGTGTAAGTTAAGCCCGAAGGGATGTAGATTTATATTTTGGTAAAGCAAGGTTTTGTAAAATGTAAGAGTGTAAGCCGATAGTCTTACCTCACTCAAAACTTATGAACATTGACCCTATTTTACCTTTTGTGTAGGAAGTGTTAAGAAATAATAATATGATATGCACACAAACACAAACTAAATATTACTATTATACTATATATTATATATTTTTATATGATATTAATATATTATTAATATTATATTGCATTGATATTATATTAACTATACTATTAATGGGTCTATGGTAAAAGAGCCTGAGAGGAGCAGAAGTTTAAGGCGGTGTGGGAACCTCCTAGTCCTAGCTAGTTTAAGCTAAATTATGATGGTTCTTGTAGAGGTAATCGAGGTGCATCAGGGGTGATGTGAAGTGAAAGATTATAGGGATCGTTAATAAGAGCAACATCTATTAAATTTATGGATAGGACTAAGAATGACATAGAATCTAAGGTTCTAGTGGTTGGGCTAGAATTAGTAGTAGCTTACCAAGAGGAGAATCTAGTAATCAAAGGGTTATGCATAAAAAAATGGAAAACTTTTAGAATCCATAAATTTGATCTGTAGTTCCATTCGAGCCCATCTTCATACCAAAATTATTGTCTTTAAAATCTTAATTTAGCTATAACTAGGCCTATCTATTTATGGACATTTTTAATATTTTTTTGAGGCTATACATGATCATATGAGGATCTAAAATTAATATTTAATAATATTTTTTATATTTTTCTAACTTTATAAAATATTTATTTTTGTAAACAAACATGAACATAATTTGATATTCATCTGATAAGTTAATTTTATTGTTTAGTTTATTTTTATAGAATTTTAGAGTTGCAAGCACTTGCATGTGAATATTACTAAAAATAGCAGATGTTAAAACTAAGAGGTCAACCTTTATTATTTTTAGAGTTCCAATTTTTTGCATGTCAACTGCACTTCTAAGTTGATGTTTATTTATAAATGCTTTGTAATTATCTAAATTATTCAATACAAATCAATATAGGTTATTATTTCAAAATCTTTATCTATTAGAATTGTATTATCTTGATAGTATTTGGGTTCATTATTTAGAATCATAGCATGTTTAAATCTTATAGGTGTAAGAGATGGTGAGAAGACAAGGAAGAATCACTCATATGAACCAAACTACACAATAGATATAGAGGCAAATAGATTAAGTAACTAAGATTATTATGAATCAAAGATAAATAAGAGCAGAAAATGATGTTGAAGATGACACATATCATGAAGATGAAATACAATAAGAGGAGTAATAGGAATAGCCATCATTAATGGAAGAGAGGATGGTTATATCTTTCTAAGGAATAAAGGAATCAAGGTTGGTTTTTTAGTTTATAGAGAAAATTTAAAACCAGAGGTGTTGATAGGTTATATGAACAATATGGAGAAGTGTTTTTAATGGGGAACTATGAAAGAGGACAATAAGATAAAGTTTACATGACTGAAATTAAATGGTCATGCAATGACTTGGTCGGATCACAAGTAGAAATAAAGACATATAAAAGGTAAATAAAAGATCAATTCATGGAAAAAATAAACAAAAAGCTAATGGATAAATTTATTATTGTAGATTATGCACAAATGCTATACAAAAGATCTAAAATTAGAGGTAGAATGATCACATTAAATAAGAGTATAAAGCTAAATTTTAAAAGCTTTCCATACAAGTGGATCATTATGAAATAGAAGAATAGACAGCCACAAGGTATATAAATGGTTTAAATTTTTCTATTCAAGACTAATTAAGCATGTATAGAATACTTTGTAAAGAATAAGATTATCAATTATCTTTGAATAAAAAATAAAAATAAAATAGATAGAATTTCATTATAACATATATTGGGCTAGGAAGAGGATAATCCTCTTTAATAAGGGGACAAGGTAGATTTAATAAAAATAGAGGTGGGTTTAATACCGTGAGAGGAGAATCATAACATGGTACATAAAGATAAGAAAATGATAGACAAGGGATTCAATACCAACAAAGAGCAAGAGGATTTTAGAGAGGACAAAGCTATGGTGGTGGTAGAGGATGTTTTCCAAATAAATGAAGGTCTTATGTCAGTTACAGATGTGGAGAATAAGTCCCATAGAGAGTTTGAGTCTTCACACTACCGAGATCAATAAATGAAGCAAGAGGATCACCCAAGAGTGAATTTAGTCAAAGATAAAATAAAATAACAAAATACAAAAGTTACATTAGTAGATATTGAAGAAAATCTCATGATGAAATGTAAAATGATTACTCCAAGGAAAAAAACATGTGTAGAATAAAAAGGGTAGCGATGCATAACTATAATTAAATATATTTTGAACAAGATGTTCTTTAGGAGGTAATATATGTAAAGTAATTATAGATGGTGATAGTTGTAAAAATATGGATTTTAAAGACATGATTGAGAAATGAGGTTTACAATATGAAAAGTAGCCTAATCCTTATCGAATTTCATGGTTTTATAAAGATAATGAATTTACAGTAGATAAAAGGTGTTTAATCAAGTTTTATATAGATAAGACTTACAAGGATGAATATGGTGTGATGTTATACTAGTGGATGCATGCCATGTGTTATTGGAAAGGCCATGATAGTTTAATAGAAAAATAATTCATGATGGAACAAAGAACATGTTTAGTTTTTAGAAAGGTGGTATGAAGGTAGTTTTGTTAGCTCTTAAATAAGAAGGGTAGGCTGAAATCTTGGTGAATATAAAAGAAACTATCAATGACATGAAGGTGATAGGTGGTTTTTATGCATTAGTAGTAGGGAAAGAAGACATATAAGTGGTGAAAGTACCATTGTAAGTAACAATAGTGTTGAAAGAATATACACATGTTATACCTAATAAGTTACCCAATGGTTTACCACCAAAGAGAGATATTCAGCATCATATTGATTTGATTCTAGGATTATCTATACCCATTCAAGTAACTTATAGTATTTGTCCAATAGAACATGTAAAATTAAATAAACAAGTTACTAAAATCGTGAGGTAGTGTGATATGAGAGTGAGCATTTATCCATGTGAAACATCATCATTTCTCATTCTAACTAAATATTGAGGTTGGAGGATGTGTGTGGATAATAGATAAATAAATAAAATTATAGTTAAGTATAGATTTGTTATACCTCATTTAGATGATATGACGGATGTTCTTGTAGGAAAAAAATGATTTACCAAGATTGATCTAAGGAGTGGATAATATCAAATTTAGATTATTGAATGAGATGAATGTAAAATAGCATTCAAGACTAGAGATAGTTTATATAAGTGGATGGTGATGCGCTTCAAATTATCTAATGTAACCAGCACATTTATGAGTGTGATGAATATAGTGATATGAGAATAGAGTGTTAATTTTGTGGTGGTTTATTTTGATGATATTTTAATATTTATTAAGACTAAAGAAGATCGATTATAACATTTGAGAATAGTATTAGAATTTTTAATAAAATAGAAGAACTATATGACTTTTAAGAAGTATAGGTTTATGTAGAATAGTTTGGTATTTTTAAGATTTTTAGTTTTAGCAGATGGTGTAAGAATGGATGAAGAAAAAGTAAAGGAAATTGTTGAGTGGCATATCCCAAAGAGAATCATAGAGGTATGAAGTTTCCATGGTTTAGAAACTTTTTATATAGATTTCATAAATAATTTTAGTAGTCTTTTTGCACCAATAACAAATTTTATGAGAGAAAAAAAAATTGCATGGACAAGGGCAGAAATAGAAAGCTTTGAGTTGTTGAAAAAAAAATTACAAAAAAGCCTATTTTAACATTACCAAATTTTAACAAAGTTTTGAGATTGATTGTGATGCTTCATTTGTGTTAATTGGTGTTATGTTGAGTAAAGAAGGGAAAATAATAACATATCTTAGTGAAAAAAATTAATGAGATAAGAACAAAGTGTTATATGTATGATGTTGAATTTTATATCACTGTACAATAATTAAGACTTTGGAGGCTATTATCTAGTGCCTAAAGAGTTTATTCTATTTACTGATCATGAGGCTTTAAAGTATGTGAACACTCAAAAGAAGCTAAATAGTAAGCATGTAAAGTTGGTGTCTTTCATGCAAGATTATACTTTTGTGTTGAAGCACAAATTAGTAAAATAAAATTAGGTAGTTAATGCTTTGAGTAGGTTTTATAACTAGTATGATGAGTGAAGTAGTTGTATTTTAATTTATTAAAGAAGTATATGATACTGATCCAGATTTTGGCAAGATAGTTGAGCAATGTAGGAATCCCTTGAAAGTTGATACAAGTAATATTTATTATGAATATATTATGCATTATGGTTATTTATTTAAAGGTAAATAATAGTGTATTCCATTGGGATTCTAAAAGACAATATTATAAGTGAATTACACATTGGTGGTTTGGCTAGACAATAACTTTCATGGACAAGTATTTTTGGCCAAAGATGAAGAGAGATGTGGAAAGATATGTTTTAAGGTGCAACATATGTTAGGTGGTGAAAGTACATGCATAAAATATAGGGATATACATACAATTACTAAGAGGACCACACATAGAATTGTGTATGGATTTTGTGTTGGGATTACTAAACACATAGAGAGGTAATGATTCATTTTTTTTATTTTTTTGGATAGGTTTTCTAAGATGGTTCATTTTAATGCATGTGAGAAAACCAATGATGTCATTAGAGTTACAATATTATGGTGTTTGAAAAACCATTACATTAGATAGGGACACAAAATTTCTAAGCCATTTTTAGAGGAATTGATGTAGGAAGATAGGGCCTAAGATACAATTTAGTAGTACATACCATCCCCAAATAGATGGATAGACAAAAGTTGTAAACAAGAGATTGGGAAATTTGTTGAGATGCATAGTTGGAGACAATCTCAAACAATGGGACTTCACTTTACCATAAGTTGAGTTTACATATAATAGCTTAGTGAATAGATCAATAGGAAAATGAACATTTTAATTTTTTTATGATATAAATCCTATGAGTGTTTTAGATTTGGTAAAGTTAACAATTACATAACAAGTTAGTGATGATGTAGAAGTGTTTGCAGAACATATACAATAGTTATAGGATGTAAGAAAAAAGTTGTAGAAAACTAATGAAAAGTATAAAGCAACAACAAATGTTAGAAAAAGTTAAAACATATTTTAAGGAGAAGATTTAGTAATAGATTACTTGAGAAAAGAGAGATTTATAAAAGGCACATATAAGAAGTTAAAGCACAAGAAAATTGGACCATGTAGAATTGTGAAAAAAAATGACAATTCTTATGAGGTTAGTTTACCATATAATTTGGATATCTCTCTAATATTTAATGTTTTAGATTTATATAATTTCTATGGAGAAGATGGTGAAGGTGAAGAAGATGAAGTAGATTGGAAACAATAGGTGCCAATGAAGAAGAAAGAAAAGATAGTATAGGTTATAGATAAGATGGCAGTAAACACAAGGTAAGGAAGTTATGACAGGTACTTGGTATAGTAGAAAGGATTACAATAAGAAGATAAAACTTCTAGGATTTGAGTTATTTTCCATCAGAGGAGAATGATACAAAAAAAAAAGCCAAACTTTTAGAGGATATAACTTTTGATCTATAGCTCTATTTGAGAACATATTCATGCCAAAATAATCATCTCAAAATATTCAATGCAACCATAACTTTTCTAATCTATTTATGGATATTTTTATATATTTTTTGGAGGTCATAAAAGACCATTTGAGGGTCCAAAATTGTAGTTTAATATTATTTTTGGTATTTTTCTAATTTTAGAATTTTTATATATTTGTAACTATACTTGAATTTTAGTTTATATTATTCTGATAGATTAATTTTAGTGTTTAGTTTATTTTTGGATATTTGTAGAGATGCACACACTTGCATGCAAAACTTAATTAAAAAAGCATGTCGAGTTTTATTACTTTTAGAGTTTAAAACTTTTTCATGTTAACTCCATTTCTAATTTGAAGCTTATTTATGCATGATTTTTTATTATTTAAATTATTCAATGGAAATCAATATAGGTTATTCTTGTAGAATATTTGCCTATTATAATTTTATTCTATTGATAGAAGTGGGTTCATTAAAGGGGATTCTCTAGTATTGATTTAGGAATTAATTAAATAGAATGTTACAATTGAGAATATTAATAATATTCTCACTAAAGCATGGTCATTTTTGAGTAATTTCAAAGAATGATAGGGTTGTAATTACTTTTAGAAGACTAATAAAGTGGTGGATTTTTTAGAAAAAATAATTATATATCAAAGGATGGATATAAGAAGTGATCATTGTAAAGAAAGGTGGCAAGATTGTGCAGCAGTGGCGTGTATTGATTTAAAATGATTATTTTGGCATTGAGTTTATGTGTGAAGTCTAGAGGTTGAAGTAATGATAATGGTCATTATTGTTTTTCATGGGAAGTGTTAATTCACTCAATAAAGGATTAACTGGTGCAAAGTGGTGGCATATTTATTGAGGAGTGAGTGTGTTGTTTTAAGATTATCCATTGTGTGGTCATGATTACTAGTGAAAGGGTTTGGTAATAGAGTAGACATCAATTGAATCTCTAGTGTGGACATTGGTGTTTAGAAGAAATGCAAAGTGGAAGACGGGTTTCACTAGTAAGTTGTTCTTATGAAAATTGAAGCATGTGTTTTGGGCACCCTCTATAGAGATAACACAGGTGCTTAAAAAAGTGTTAGGTGAGGTTGTCCTATAAAAAAGTTTATGAATGAAAGTAAATTATAAATTAGAGATATTATTTAGAAGAAATTTATTAATGTTGGTATCTTATTAGACCTTGTTGGCTAAAATGGTGGATTTTATCATAAAATCAGAGTATAGTGTGAATATGTTGGGGGAAATAGAGAAGATGGATATTGGGTCATTCAAAGATCCACCATTTTCAGGGAAAGATGGTCTTAGTTTTATTCTCATATCATTTTTCATGGCCCTAGAGGTGAGATTTGTGACCTTTTTGAATTTAGTAGATTAATTGGATCATATGGTCCCCTATTAGAGAACATTAGAGCATGAACATTATGTGGTTCTCCCATATTTGGTAGAATTCAAATCCCCCTTCCTGATCTAAAGGCATGGTGGGAGGCATGTAGGTCCCCTAAGCAGGTTGTTGTTGTCAAATTTTTGGCTTGGGTTCTTAGTAGAGGTTTGATCCCATATTATAGTGGATTGGTAAATGATGAATAAAGAATAATCCATCGAACAAAGTGGGTTGGGTAAAAATGAATGTTTGGGTGGTGCCACTAGTAACTGAAGCCTTAGAGGAGGTGGTAGAAGCTCTATTGGGTGGTCTTGTAAATCAAGCATCTAGGAAGAAAATTATGGCTTTGATGTTGAAAGGGAGTGATTTCATGGATAGCAAAGTGTTAATCCTAAGATGGATTATTAAGTCTTTTGTGTTACTTTACTAACTAGTAGTATGGTTCTAGGTAGCTTGGATTTTTGGTAATTTGGGATTATCTTATAAAATCCATGACTAGTAATATCATATTTTTGGAACATGTTGTATAAATGTCAATGGAAGCTTAAATAATTCAATCAATATGGTTAAGTGGTAGTTTTTTGGTTTCTTCTTGTTCATATTCCTTGTATTTTTTTAATCTAGGATAATAATCTTCGTATCTACTTTTTATTCGAGAAGGGGCCCTCCCAACCCTAATATCTATCCAAAAAACATTATATTATATAATAATAATAATAATAATAATAATAATAATAATAATAATAATAATAATAATAATAATAATAATAATAATAATAATATTTATTACTATATATATAACATTATTAATATTTTCATCTATGTGTAAGGTACATATGTAACTTAAAATCATTATCTCCTTGCATGTGTAGCCCCTCAACTTGATGGGCCTAATCATGATCCTTCAGATATGTATTCATTTTGAGGTAAGGGGATGAAAATATATTAATTTTACTTTAGCAAGTATCCCTTGTTCAAGCCCTAGCCATTAAGACCATGTCCAAAACTCTAAGCTTTCTCCCTCCTTTCCTATACTTACAGCAACCATGGGCAGCAACAAAGACTATTAAGAGCTAACTTGTTTCAAAGAGGTTTGATAATAGAAGAAAGTCTAGAAAAAACTTAAGAAGGGGGACTTATAGAGTTTATGGAGAATATTACCAATCTCAATGCCATGGTGGTCTAAGATTTCATAATTGTATGGACAAAAAATAAGGTCACTATGTGGGGTATTTCCATAAACATCTCTAAGGAGTTTATTAGTGATGCCACATGTATGTCCTACACTAGTGATAAATAATTCAAAGACTAGTCTACGAAATAGGAATCCTTGTAGTGTTTATTTCAAACCAAATACTTTGTATAAATTGATAAGAAGGGTTTTCCTTGCATCGACGTACCATGATACTACCCTGATGTCTACCTTCAGGTCATGAGGCACATGACTCTAGAAAGTATGTACTCCCTAATTTTCTCACATCATTTCCTATTGCTTAATCATTTCATTAGTTTTAAAATTAGCCTCCCCTATTTCCTTCTCACGTCTTTAGAAAGCACTATCCTACTCAATCAAATTAGTGACATTAACCCCATTCTCCATCAATGCCTTATCACTTTGCTCGTAAAACATGACTAAACCCTTCTATGTTAGAAGGTTCCCATGGGAGGATCTTCTTCTAAAGAGGAATCCCCAAAGGAGGATCCTACAGGGGGATCCCACCTACCTCCTGAATGTTCCCCCTAAAATAGCTTATCCAAATCCCCACTTGACCACCTACCACTTAAGTTGTTGTTCATCCACAAGCCCAAACTAATTGAAATAGGGTCTCCCATCATGACAGACTAGAAGGGTAGGGCCATTATTATATAAGAATTTGAAAAAAATAAACAAATACTAAAAAAAATTAAATCAAATGTTTAGCATGTAAGATTCAGCTTGGTAAAGCTAATACAAGACTGGAATGAGCTTCACCGAGTGGTGAAGGCCACTGTATAGTCTTTTCTCCATTATACCCAAGCCCCTCCCTAATCCACTAGTTACAAATCCCCCAAGGTCTTGAAATCCCCCCTAGGCTCCCCTAGGTAGGTCCCCCAAAATCAAACCCGCTTACAGGTGAAAGGCAGGAAGTGGCTGAGGATGATTTTTTTTGGGGAACCTACTGAAGGCCCTAGGAATTGCACCTAAGCCAATGTTTTAGAAGACAAACCTAGCATTCTGATAAAGGATAGCTCTGCTAATAATGACACCAAGGAGGTTCCCTCCAAATAATCTGGTTAATTTTCTATTTCTAGTTTTTTCTCTCTATTATATAGTATTTCTTTTTGCTCATTTGGCCAGGAAGGGCTTGTTTAAACATTTGTATCTCACTCTTATGGTTCCATGGTCCCTATAAAACCTAGGTTTACCTTATCAAATAAAATAATAATATTATTAATTAAAACATTATAATATTTAATAATATTAATATACAATGGTTGGAAAGTAAAAAAAATTGATATTATTATTTTTTTATGATGACAGTGACTTCTTCAATGATTGACAATGATGTTCCTTCGCTAGTTTATGGGGTAGGTAAATAGGTTGATCCAATTTTGAAGCTCCACCAAGGTCATTACAATATAGAACAAAAGGTTTATATTGGATTTATTCTTGGGAAGGGGATGGCAGGTGAATGCCGTAAATCCTTAGGGTTGAATAAAGATCCTTCATAGGTGAGTTAATCAAATAATTTATGTGATGCTTCAAACCCTTCTCACTTCTATCTGAGTCTCCAAAAGTGTGATAGGTTTTGACTCATATTTTATTACTTTAATAAGGGGTAAATCTTCTACTAATTTGGTTTTTAAGTGTGAAAAATAGTGGTGGGCATATTTAATACTATTATGTCTATGTATTTTATGGATGAGGCTCTTGAGGATGTGTTAAAAAGTGAGGACTGGTATTAGAAATGTGGTCTTATTTCTAAATTTGATAGATTTTGACCTAACCTCCCTAATCTCCATTAATATATTTTTGATTCATGGAAACCTTTAATGGAGGGTAACCTATAAATATATATCCTTATCCCAGAGGCTATTTCATTGTGGTTTTTGATAGTCTTTCAAATTATAATAAGGTTATGCAGGTTAGCTCTTAGAGTTGGGATCAACATCTCCTTTTTATGAAACCATGGACTCCTTCATTTAATACTCTTATCAATAACCTCATTGTTAAGCGTATTTGGGTGTACTTTTTGTATCTTCCTCTCCAATTTTGTGTATAATATTATTTGTCATTCACTGGTAGGACCTTGAATGATCTATTGGAAATTGATGCTTCTACATCCAATTTTGAAGAACTACCTTTTCTAGAATTCTTGTGTGGATGGATATTTCTCAAAATCTCCCAAAAGCCATTGAGTTAAAGGTCAAATGACTTTTTTGGACTCAAACCCCTAATTATGAAGGTCTGCCTTTTAGATGTCAGAGATGTTTTGAAACTAGTAATTTGGCTACTTCTTGCCTTAGCACTAAGCATAAAGTGGATTCTTCATGGTGGAAGGATGGTAAGGAGGATCATCTCTCAGTTCGTCGTTTTATTTTTCTATTTAAAACTACAATCAAAGTTACTAGGAACACATAGGGGTCTATTGTGCCTCATCATTTGAATCTGTCACCAATTTTAGATATTTCTAGTTTATTTGAAAAGAGTTTTGTGAATTTAGTTATAATAAAAAGGTATATAGAGGCTCATTGGTAGATCGACGTATCTCTCTAAGCATGGATACAGGTATTTTGAGTAATAAAGAAGTTTTGACAGTTATCGAAAGTAGTGAAAAAATGTTGTTTCATACCTAGTTCCCCCTCCAAGACACTTTGTTCTCACAGTAAAGTGAAAAAGGGTGAGACTTAATTTCATGTGAATATTTATATTGTCTCCTCTACTATGTTATGATTTGTTTCCTTTTTCTTTTTTTTCAATGAATTTTTATTAATTTTTCAATTAAGTATATCCTGAAAACTGACAAAAAATCAAAAATTGATTTTTCTAATGTGTGTTGAATTAGGGCTACTTTATTACCATATATTTTCTTTCAAATTTCTATCATTGAAAAATAAATTAGATAGACATGTATAAACATGTATGGGTGATACTTTTATTAGCCTAAAAATGTGATGTTAGAAATAAATATAGTTTCAACCTTTAAAATAGCCCAAAAATTATAAAAATCATACATTTAGAAAGACGACAATGTGCTCATCACAATGGTAATATTTTTTCAAATTTTAATGTTGAAATATATAGCGTATTTGACAATTGAAGTTAAAATTTATTGGTTTTTTATAAAACTCTCGGTCTCAACTGTAGATACACACTCCTAAGACTTTGGCTAGAAAATCCAAGCCATTTTTGATCCTAAGGGCTTGGTTTGAAATTAAAATTTAAATAAGATGTATGAATTATATAATGTAATAAATAATGCATACGTGTTATATAATGCATACGTGTTTCTTAGACATAAAATAAAATAATCAAATTCTATGTTTTTTATGGGGAAAGGTCCCGTTATCTATGCATCCTAACTACTTATAGCTAAGGTATCAAGGTGTAACACATTATAAATTTGATAATATAACTAGTTTTATTATAAGAGGTCATAAAATGTATTTTTAAAACCTATGATCAAAACTTAACCTTTAGTTTCCCAATCATTATGCATTAGAGTATCAATGCTTAACTATTAATTGTCAAGATGTGATTGGTTAATTTTAATTTTATACAATAAATGTTGAATAAGTATTAGATATTACATGTTCAACTTTTGGTGCACTTTAATATATAAATATATACACCAATATGTTTCATCAATAGAAGACATGTTAATAAAAGCCATATTTAACAATTAAAATATGTGTGCGGCTATTAGGATCTTTCCCTTAGTAGGGAAAGGGTATACCTTACCACCTTACTTTCCTAAAATGCTTCTTATCTTTAAATTTTGTGTTTCTTATTGATATTATCCTACTTGCCTAAAATCCCATCTTACCGTTTTGTTTTTTCTTTAATATCTTTGACCAGACCCCTTTATTTATAAATTTGAAACTAATTTGTTTAAATGGCAAACCCATTGATTTGGATTATGTAGTTTAGATAATCTTGTGTAAGTAAAAATAAGAATTGAACCCTTGGTGTAAGATTTTATCTCTTTCATATATATTTAAAGAATACTATCTAATGGAGCCTAATTCCTATGAATCATGCCTTGGATTGTCTTAAAACCAACCCAAAATTATGTTTAATAAGTCACTTAAATTTCCTCCAAGGTAACTTAGTGCATCTAATTCAATAGGTGCATTTTGAGGTCCCAATTGAATGTCTAACAAGAGTCTTATATTGTTACAATTATTCACTTGATTCCACTAATGTATTCAAATACATTTTTCAAATTTTTCCTAAAATTAAGATCTCTTGTGAAAATATGGTTAATCCTTCATTATGTTCACATCCTTCATCTACCCCTCCATCACACATGGGATAAACATCAACCACTCCATCTATTCCCACATCATCTAAAGAGTGTGTCTTTGACATGGGACTAGTCTTAGCCTCACCATGGATGAAACAATTGAAAGCTCAAAAACAAGATAGATAACATTTGATACTTATCAATACCATAGATTTGTATACCTTACTATCTAATTGGGATGGTAAGATACAAAAGTAGGATGATGGACCTACAATGTATTTACATGTTAAATTCTTAAATATTTTGGCCAAGTTAGGTATGCATTTTATTTTTTATAATATGTGGTTTTGATCTCAATAAATTTGAAATGGTCACATGTATCCGTTAGTGATGATGTTGTAATTTATTAATATGTTGTTGTAAGATGGCATGCCTATTGATGAATGTATAGCTTAGAAAATATATATTTGCACTAGGGACTTTCTTCAAAACCATTAAGGGATGGTTTAGACTTGGTATTGACCAAGTATGACATATTTATAAGTTATCCTAGTTACAACTCTATTGAAATTATTCAAGATACATTAAACCTGTGACAAGGTTCCCTAATTTTGATACCTGCTTCCCCTCAAGGATGATGTTGAGCAGAGAGACCCAATAATTATTCATGTGGATGATGAATTGCTCACCTCATATAGATGGCTGATCAAAATTTAAAACCAATGTGCACCCCCTCGCCAAAGGTTTCAAGATTATATATATTTTGTACATATATCTTCAATCATTTTATTTGAATATTTAAATGTAATGAGCTTAAACCTTATGATGTGGATTTCAATAAAGTATTATGTGTCTCAAAAATATTGCTATGGCTTGGGATTTAAGGTTGACGCTCATCCATTCCTAAATTGTTTTCTCTTCTACATGTAGGACTTAATATGAATGTAAGTTTTAGGACCTCTAAAAGTAATTCAAGGCAGAGGTATATATATAATTTGAATATGTATATATGTAGAAAACTGATAACATTCAATTCTTTCCTAAATTTTGGATGGGACCTTAAAGGGATATACATGATAATTCTCATACATTAATGTCAAGTTAGAGGCTCGCACCACATACATGTCAATTATTTACTAGACATGAGTTGATTGTATCGATGCCAATCTTTAAATATTAATGTCTTTTATGTACTTGTATTCATAAATTTGTTAATAAGCCTTAGTCAGATTGGTTGGCTCAGTGATGAAACATGTCTAGGTATCGAATATGCACATATCTAAAAACTCTAACACTTCTCTAGGTATATTAGACGTACAAATGTATGTAGAAATCTTTGATTAGAATGGACATCCTAAGGCTTTGACAAATCCGATGTTGATAGGATAAGTGATAGTTAAATCTCTAACATAAATATATGTGTGTATAAGATACACACATACATACATATCTAATTGGATTGAGCCTCATAGGGATCTAATATCTATCACTTTAAAGCTTCTAAGACCTGATACCTCTAATAGTGTTGACACTTTTGACTATGTATGAGGTACACATGGTGATATGTAATTAAATTTGGCCTCTCGAGGCATTACCAACTCTAAAACATCCATGGCTTGTTTCATCTATGATAGCTTGAACATAATTTTGGGTGTATGAGGTACACACATGGCACAACAAGGTTCAATTATAGCAGAATTTCAATTAAGGAGGCATGGGAGGCAAATTTGAACCCCTTCTTGACATAACTATAAGATCATGATATATATGATTTGGTTCAACATTAAGTATGATTTTATCTATCATGAATCAAACCAATTAGTTGATTGGTTCAATTAAGTACGTGATTTGGGTAAAATTGAACTCCTAAACCAAATTTATGGCCCAATCAATTGTATAATCTAGATGCAACATGTATGACTTAACTGACCCTAATTTAATCACAGATGTCTATTAATATGCAAATGTGGCCAATTTCAACATATTGAACCTTAATTAGAGTCTACAATGTGATTAAAAGGGCTAAATTAGCTTATGTTTCATGACATGTTGATTGTAAACCCTAATTTTATCACTTGAACATGTATGTAGTTTCCCTAAACCCTAATTATATGACATATACACATGTACAAACCCATTAGACTAAACCCCTAATTTCTTTGATTTCATCACAAATTCATATATTCATGAATGTGATTAGTGTTAATTTGTGAATCTATTTTTCACTTAGTTTTGTAAGGACCTATGATGGGATTTTAGGTGAAATTAGCTCATTTTTTTATTACATATTAAGGCTTATTACATCATTAATTGGTATTATTACTTCATAGTCTTATCAAGATTATTATTTCATTTTGTATTAGAGATTTATGCATCATATTGGGGATTTATGCATCATATTGAGCCTTATTGCATCATCTGATAGCCTAATTACATCATATTGAGCCTTATTGTATCATATGATATCCTAATTAAATCATATGATAACCTAAATGCATCATATTGGAGATTTAATGCATATGATAACCTTATTTCATCACATGATTTTCTTATTACATCGCATGAAAGTCTTATTACATCATATGTTAGTCTTATTGCATCATATTGAGCCTTATTGCATTATATTGTATCATTATCACAACATATTATAGTCTTATTACATATTACTAGGGATTTATAAATCATACTATATTTTTATTGAGTTTTATTGCATCATATTATAGAATTATAATGGAAAAAATAGTTGAATACGAGCTTTTTTGCTTGTTTGTATAGTATACACTATACATATTGGAATGCATACATGTTATAGAAACATGTAAGAATTCATGTAACATGTATATGTTCCTTGAAATAAAAACAAAAACTCACTTTTCAATGTCTGTTTTTATCCCTAATCGAGATTCCTTTCCCCACAAATATTCCCTACGTACTCTATGTACTTTCTTGGTTGCAAATTTTTTTTGGAGCCCACATTTGAAGTAATTTCTTAGCTTATTTTGTCAAAATGGGCTCTAACTAATGTTTATGGAGGAGGAAGAAGCTGAATAATAAAACATCAGAGCAATTAAAATAGTTGAGATAAAAAAGGAGGTGCGAATGCAAGCAATTCATTTCAAACAAGGTACAAACACTAAACCTGATGAGTCAAATGCCTTAAATAATGAGGTAATTAATAATAATAAATTAAATAATGAATTGAATTATGATGAAATTCAAAATAGTGAATTTAATTATGATTAAATTGAGAGTATAAAATTAGATAATGTTGAAAATTCACATTCAAAGTTTAAAGTATTTTATTGTGTTGATGAAGAGCCTATGCATGATACTTTACACATAAACAATAAATAAAATTTAATCGACTCAAATAATGATGAAATTAACAATGAAAAAAAATTAATGGAAACACATAATGAAGAAATAAACACATTTGAAGAAAATTTCATGGAAACATATAATAATTTTGAAACATTCTCTGAATAAATTCTACCAGTAACAACACATCCAAGAATTGTGCATAGAAAAGATAATTACTTAATTGAAGTTTATGAAAATATTTTGAAACAAATACATAAAAAAATTTCTGACCACCATTCAAGAATATTTGCTCAATAAATTTGGGATAATTTCTTTCATAAATTGAAGTATGATAGTCAAATATGTCAATTATTTGTTTTTTTGATGAAATTGATTAAGATGAGACCTATAATGTACATAATAGGATGAAGAACATCTAACATGGATAACGAAAATGATGAAATTGTTAAAAATATACATGATGCATATCATATTGTAGGCCCAAAATCATGCAACAAGGATGGTAATTTTATCTGATGTATAATGACAACTTGTGCAATAAGTGGTAAAATCGAGAAAAAATGAATGATTTTAAAAACAAGTCAAAAAATTGATATAAATATAAAAACATTAATTAAAGTAATTGCATGAATTGAAATACTTAATGAACTTAATATGAAAGAGCTCTAGTCATTGCTTGGTAGACTTCCATGAAATTACAAGGCTATAGCCAATGCTTTGAAATATTTACTTGTACAATTTTGGAAAGATAATACAAGAGTTTCTCCCAATGCAAGAGATGTAGTGAAAAGAAGAGTTAGTTTTTGTAATTGTGAACTGCATCTAAAACATTTCTTGGATATGACTCAAACATAATTTTACTCTATGTTTTTATAAAAACATCAATAAATTACTATTAGTCAAATAATTTTTTAGATGACCAAACCTCTAATCCCAATCAACACATATCAGTTCTACTAGCATTACAACTTACCAGCATGACATCCTCACATGACTTTGACCATATATTAGATAAAGTACTATTTATTATCAAAATCTATCTTCATAATGTCATTAAATTTTGTTTTTTATGATGCAAGCCAAGTTTTTATAGTTATTACAAATGAGGAAAATGAAGAGGGAATAGATTACTACTTATGTCAATGTGTAGATGGAAAGAAAAATTAACTTCCCCAGTTGTAGATGGAGAAAATATTGATTATCCCACTAGGTCTATGGTAGTCACTAGAACATGGATTCGACGATATCCTATAAAAAATTAAAATGTATGGTTGTTTGAGGACTTTGAAACTCACCAGAAGATTCTATATTATTCAAATTTGGTTCTTGCAATGAATATTCAATTGCAAAAATATCATGGGAGGCCAAGAAATAAGAATCTAAGGAAAGTTCATGAGTTAGACCATGAAGTTATTCTTGATACTATAAATATTAGAACATATCCAAGTTGTTCATTGGATTGAAATACATAGGTATGTTGAATTTTAAAATATATATGTAATCAATTTTACCAAATGTTTTTGATTTTTTAGGTAGTACATGCATAAATTTCATCTTTAATTACTTACATTTTTTTATAGCTTAGTGGTGCCAAATCAGCTTTCATATTCATGTGGTTGGCATCATTAGTAAATAATTTCATATTCTTGAAGCTAATAGAAGCTTAGTAAAAGTACATGGCATTTTTCCACTCCTGAACAATTGCTCATGATAAGTTTATTTCTCCTTATAGCCTTCCAAACACACTTGTTATCAATTTTTCCATGCTCTAGAAAAATAGTGAAAATTCACTTGCGGGTGGAAGTCAGTGTCAAGGTTCTTGGAACATGTGTAATTTACCTATATAGACATGCTCAAAGTGGTATATTATCACCTTAGAGTTATGGAGGCAAAGTTTCTAGTTAGAGGTCAAGAATTTGTTTCTTCACTACCAAATATTTGCATTTTAAGACCCTTTACTATACTTTTTTTCATGGATTGATCTTAGAGGTGAATTAGACTATATTTTGGGTAAAATTAGAGGAATTTATTATTCATATAATCAATCTTAAGGTTCCTCCATATGACTTACATTTATGGTTTTATGCATGCCTGAAGTTAGGTTAAAACCTAGCCTCTTTCTTGTATTGGGTAGGGTGTTCTTGAGCTTGGACTTGGTGGTGGGTTTGTCATCCGAGCTAGATGAAAAGTCAAGAAATTGGCCCTAAATGTTATTCACCCATTTAGATTTGTTGGTAGTGCCACTTTTCAACCAACATGCACTAAAAATTGAGTTATGAACCATAGCTTCAACTTTTACAACATTTGTTGTTAGTGTTTTCATGCTCTGAAACAGTAGTGAAAATTAACTTGTGAGTGAAAATGGGTGTCAAGGTTATTTAAAAAATGTGTAATTTTCATATTTTCATATATATATATATACACACACACACACACACACACACACACACACACACACACACACACACACACACACACACACACACACACACACACACGGAAATGGGTGTCAAGGTTATTTTAAAATTGTGTAATTTTCCTTTGTGTGTGTGTGTGTGTGTGTGTGTGTGTGTGTGTGTGTGTGTGTGTGTGTGTGTGTGTGTGTGTATTCTCACCTACTAGTCCCAGAGGCAAAGTTGCTAGTTGGAGGTCAAGAAGTTGTGTCTTCAATACCAAAAATTTGCATTTTAGGACCCTTTACTGAAACTTTTGGCATGGATTATTCTTAGAGGTTATTTAGATTATATTTAAGGTAAAATTATATAAATTTCCCATGAAAATGATGGATCCTATGGTTTCTCCATATAACTTATAGTTTTGGTTTTCTGCATGCTCGAAGTTAGGCTAAAAATCAACCTCTTTCTTGTATTGGGAAAAGCATTCTTGAGCCTGAAATGGGTGGTGGGTTTGTCATTCAGGCCATGTGGGAGGTAAATAACCTAGTCCTATATGTTATTAACCAGATTTTATGTGTTGGTAGTGACATTTTTTAGCCAACAAGCATTGAAAATTGAGTTCTTGGTACCTAGCTTCAATTTGGCAACATTTGTTGTCAGTGTTTTTGTGTTTTAGAATATTAGTGAAAATTTATTTGTAGATGGAAAAGGGTGGTAATATTATTATAAAATGTGTAATTTTCCTATATAAATATTCTCAAAGTGGTGGATTTTCACCTACCAGTTCGGGAGGCAAAGTTTCTAGTTAGAGGTCAAGAAGTTGTCTCTTCACTACAAAAATTTGAATTTTAGGACCTTTTATTGCAACTTTTACCACAGATTGCTCTTATAGGTGATTCAAAATAGATTAAAAATTAAATTAGAGGAATTTATCATGAACATGATGGATCTTATGGTTCCTCCATAAAACTTACAATTTTTGTTTTATGCATGCTTGAAGTTAGGCTAAAAATCAGCCTCTTTCTTGTATTGGGAAGGGCATTCTTGACCCTAAAATGGATGGTAGGTTTGTCATCCGGGCTAGATGGGAGGTCAAGAACTTATTCCTACACATTATTATCCCATTTTTATGTGTTTTTAGTGCTATTTTTCATCTAGCAAGAACAAAAAATTGAGTTCTCAAACCATAGCTTTAACTTTGACAACATTTGTTGTCAGTGTTTCCGTGCTCTAGAATAGTAGTGAAAATTCACATGCATATGGAAGTGGATGTCAAGGTTATTTTAAAATGTGTAATTTTCCTATATATATGTGATCAAATTGGTGGATTTTTACCTTCCAATTTTGGAGGCAAAGTTTCTAGTTGGAGGTCAAGAAGTTATCTTTTCACTACCAAAAATTTGCATTTTAGGACCCTTTACTAAAACTTCTAGCATAGATTGATATTAGAGGTGATTTAGACTATATTTAAGTTTTAATTATATAAATTTCATAAAAACATGAGGGATCTTACATTTACTTCTTGTCTGTTTTCAAATCCGGTTGAGTAGAAGCATTATTTGAACCAGCTACACCAAAAGCTCAAGGACACCTCCACTAAAGATGACCATATTCATGACAAAGCTAACACCTAAAATTTAATGTCTCATAATCTAATGGTTGAGTCCAGGAGCAAGACCCAATATTAATATTAATAGAATCTAAAAGCGGCTAGCTCAAATCAATTTCAACACAGACCCCAGCATAAGTAAAAATTCTCTTATTCAATGTTTGTTGGGAAAGACCAATAGTTTTTACAAGTAATAGCACAATTGACTAAAATATATCACTTATCTAGCATTCAAGCGGTAGCCAAGGAAAATGAACCCAAACTGGGATTCTAAAAGGTAACTCCTCCATTGAGTTAAACCTAGCATTTCATGGTTTGATGAAGAAACCCACTTGACTATAAAAATATGGATCCCCTTTGAAGGACCTATTCTGATCTGAGACACATGAAAAATCCACCATAAATAAGTTATTTGTAGCCATCAAAATATAAAAATTTCCTTCTGGGTTCCATGTCTTATGAATCCATGTATCCAAAAATTGGGGAGAAACCCTCATCCCCATGAACTTACAAATCAAAAGGATACCACACTCATCATTTTACCCACTACCATCCATGGATACCACATATCCATGTTCCACTTCCATACTTCCAAAAATATCTATTCCCTACCAGTAAGATGACACCATCAAATAACAACCTCACCCATCACCTGCTTGACCTAGGTTTTTATCCCAAGCAACAAGCTCTTATTAAAGATATATTCGGGTTCCCTAAATCGATATATCTATAAAGGATCTTGTGGGCTAAATATTGGCTGATGTAAATGGCATCATGCGTTAAGATAGTGACATCCTACTTTCTAATGTACATGAACATGTATACCCTACTTTATACTATGTAAAATTAGAAATATCTACGAAATTGCTCTGCACCACCACTTTGACCAAACCACCACTATTAAAAAGCAAGTTGTTTACAATAAAATATGCCATTTCTTTATCTATTTTGAGATGAAGGCTTCTCCCAAACATATATCATAATACCTTATTTTAATTTCTTTTGAATTTTTTTCATTTTAAAAGTGATCAATTGATTTTATTCTAGCTTATCCAATTATTCTATGAGCATTTTCATTGCTTAGATTTACCGTCATTATACTAAGGAACACTTTAATAAATCACCCTAACAAATTTCAATAAAATCCTTGTAAATCCTAATCAACAACCTTAACTCATTTCGGTGAATTAAGGAATATTTTTTAACAAAATTTTTGATTGCTCAAAAAAGGTATGCATACATTTTATAGACACCTAAAAAAGTCTCGAGGAATTTATTGGTCATAAAATTGTCATATTATACTGTATTTTTAATTTTTTATATTTATGTTTGATTATTTGTAGATTTTGTCATTTTTTGTCTTGTTCCCTTTCTTCTCTCACTTATTTTTATGGTATTATGGTAATCATCTTAAAGGTATGTCTATTATTTTTATAGGGTTTTAGGTTTTTAATATTATTTGAGGGTGCTTATATGTCTTATGGTCCTATCTTATTCACTTTTTCAACCATTTGATTTTAGTGTACATGTTAATAGGCTTTTAATTTGAATTAATTTCATTTATAAAAATACATCCATCTTCATTTATTTATTTATTCACATATAATCTGAATGAACATCCAACTATTAGAATTATGGTGATCTATTAAACATTATAGATAAATTGAAAAGTAATTTTTATATCAATCATTATACCATTGAAGTTCATATTAGTGACATATTTTATTGTATTAGTTTTCTTAGATAAATAATCATTATAATTATTAGAGTGATGTTCTTGACATTGTGCACCATTAAGGGGTGTGAAAAATATAAAGAAATCTCTATTACTACCCAGGGTAAAATATTCCCCAAAACACATTTTTATTCGTCATTTTTAAGTATAGATAAAAAATTAGGGCTTAGATGATATCATCAAGACTAAAAACAACTACATTAGAGTAACAAGTCATTTTTTAAAAAAGAAAAATTGTTTGAAAAAAAATCCAGCACAACATAAATGATAGTTTCATAAGCCTTTAGACCTTTTTTAGAGAATAGCCTCATGACATAGTTAAATCCATTTGAACTTTTATATTATAATATAATATTTGTGTAAATTCATAAAGTTATTAAAATTGAGCATACATATAAAATTTATGATCTTAACAAGGTGGGCCACCTCGAATGGATATTATTGGAAATCTTATTTTCATATATCTCTTTTTTTCATGATTTTTCCTCTTCACATTCATATGCATATTGAAAGGATATCATTATTATTTTAGTTATAAATAGTACTTATTTTAAAAATTCATATGCATGTTTAAAGGATATTGTTATCTTTGTTTAACTTTAAAAAGTTTATTGTTATTTGTTTTTGTAGTTATAAAACAAGGGTTCTCCCTATTGTAATTTATAGTGGATAACAGATATCTCTTTCACATATATTAATTTATTTTTAGAATCTCCCTTATTATCTTTTAATAAACCTTTCTTTTGTACACTTTTAAATCTTGATCAATTTAGTAGAGAAGAGTTTGCGTAAAATTATAACATAGTAATTCCTAATAGTTGGTATTTTCGCTAGATTAGATTATTAATCTTGTTCATTAGAGAAGAAGTGTAATTTTTCAATGCTCAATGAAAAGTTTCAAAAATTTGATTGACTTTTGGAGCCATATGACTAACAATGTAAATAAATTTTGTTTTCTTGACACTTCCTAAAGTCGTACTCACTGTGGTTCTTATGCACATATATTCAACTTAATATTTTGGATAATGTCATCAATTCACTACTAGTTTTTTGGGTTCTCAATATATTGCCAAAAACCTTAAATTTTTGTTGATAGACTTTGACATTGTCTCTCGATATATTGGTATTCAAGATATTTATATAAACCCTCCTTTCATATTTTATTTCTTTTATTTTCTAAAATTAATTATTTTTGATTTTACTATTTTACATTTGTTTAGGAATAGTTAAATATTTATTGACATTCGCCAATTTAATCATAATAATTTTTGGTGAACCAACAATCTAACACTCCTTAGGGATTCATCTTTTGGTGAAATTGTATTTTCTTGAAGTATATTTATTAATTTATGAAAATTTCCCTTTAGGGTAAGTATAATCTATATAATTTCTTAGGACTTGTTTCTTTAAATTATTTCTAATCTATTATCTTTAATTTCCTTGTGTGTTATCCAAAACCTAGGATTATTTTTCATGCATGTTTTTTAGACCCTAAATATGTTTCCATGGTATGTGTATTCAATGCTTAATCTCATCTAACTATTATAAAATTTATTTTACCTACAGGTATAATTAGGAAAAGGATTAATAATATTTTTTACCTTATTGATTCAATCAAAATTCCTTTTGTTAGTTATAGAACTTTCTTGAAAAAAATAACAAAATTAAAAAATGTAGCTAGTGTTTATCCAAACATTATGTTTTATGTTGAAAATTATAATAGTGTGAATTGAAATCAAATTCATAATACATGCACAAAATAAATCATGATTGATAAATTTGATTTAGAGCTTGTTTATTCTCTTGTTTCTTTTAATTATAATATAATTAATGCTTATTCTTCTTCTGAATATATGATTTCTTCTCAAATTCTATAAAATTATCAACATGCACCCATTACTTGTCAAATTATTTAAAATTCTCAACATGTTTCTCAATTTCCTCTTTTTCATCCATTTTTTCATATATTATTTCTTAGATTTATTCCATGTTTCTATTCTTGATACTTTGAAAAAATATTCAATTCCAAACTATTTTGCTTCTACTTCTATTCTGAATCTTGAAATGACTATAATGATGCATACGTTGCATGATTTACAAAATAAGATTGAGGTTATTTTTCAATGGTTTCAATAGCTAAAAATTAGGGTCAATTCTAATAATAATATTATAAATCCCTTAGCATTTTAATGGATAATTAATTACAATTATATTTCAACACAATTATAAATTAACATTTAACTATGTCTAAAATTGATACAAAATAATAATATAAACCTAGTTGATTAATTACAAAACTACAGAGACATAAAGTTTAAACTTATCTTTTGTACACATTGTATGCCCACAATGTTGACCTAATACTCCAATCCCAAATCTATAGTTACACTCTACCAATAACACCTTACATAAAAATAAAAAGATAAAGGATGGATTAAAGGCTTTATATCAATAATATTCAATTTGGAGAACTATATGCACCCAAATTTTACATGCTGTAATATTTTTGAAATAGGATGATGATGTGAGGATATCCATAATTTAAACATGCTCAAACCTAGTCCTATACCTTCTTTGTTATATTTTTTCCTTTTCTGGCCCTTTAAAACTTATTTTCTTAATTTTTTGATTCTTTGACCTTCAATTTTTAAAACTCTTGTGTCAAGGTGAAACAACTCCAACTATTAACAGAATCACCATGGTATTTCTAAGAGTTTGGTGTGCATAAATCTTATATTTTACTACTATATAACCTTTTTTTACAAGGCTATATTTTTGTTTTTGTTATTTTTAATAACATATTCCAAGATTCACAATAGTCTTCTAGTCATTCATACAAGTTGGAGAAAGAGAATCAAAAAATTTCAACCACTTCTCTATCATTTTGTGAGCAACCAAAAGGTGTTCAACTATCTTACTTCTTTTTAATGTTATTTTTTCCTCTCTTTTTTCCTCATGTGAGATATTTTCATGGTCACCATTTGAACAACATATATATAACTAGCTACTTAAGGATCAAATATTTTTTTCAACTTACTCTCCTCCATTTGATTTCTGCTTTGGTTAGGTTAGACAATTTATTTTTTTATTTGTTTTTCTGATCAGTTTGTTAATTAAATTATATTTATTATAATATTTTTCATTTCAAAAAAGTTCATTTAGGAAAATATCTAAAATATTTCATCTCTCTCATCTCTTTTTGTACTGGAAAAGTTTTTTTGTCATTCTAGTTGCACTCATAAAATATGGATATCAAGGAACAATAGTCTATCCATTAAATCAATGATAGATATGTGAAATTTAAATTTAGATAAATCCAAATAACAACACTTAATTTTAGTTTTAATAACATACATTCTCATATACATGACATCAAAAATTAAGATGCATACAAAGATTAGAAAAATAAAGAGAAAGTTTGCATCTAGAATTATTTTACTGCCTTGCATGATAAGAAAAAGTTAATATAACTTAGATATCCAAGCCATAGATAAAAATTCATTTAAATATATATTTATTTTGATGAACATAAAGTTCACATAATAATAGAAAATAATAAAAAACTTGCATACTAGCTTTGCATATACAAACTTGACTTTGAAAATTTAGAAATTACATTGCATATACAAAATATGAATTGTAGATATAGTTTTCTATTTGAATATTAAATATTAAAAGTGCATATTATCTTCTCATTTAATTTAAACTTAAAATATAAAAATAAAATTATTTATTTTAGCACAAATGAAAAATTATGGATTTGTAAAAGCAAGAAGAAACACCAAAAAACCAAAACTTTAATTTAATTAATTTAAATTCAATTTTCATCAGAATTGCATATATTATAAATTCAATAAACTTTTATAAATAAGATAAAATATTTCATTTCATTTGATATCATTAATTTAATTTCAACTATAGTGTAGGTTTCTTTCATTTATCAAAACCTTGTTGAAAACACAAAAGAAGGTCTAACCAAAGCCTTGTCAAAACAAGAAGAATCATAAACCTTGATAAAAATAATAATTCAACTTTTTTTTAAAGTACATATTTCAAACATAAAATTAAATTAGATTCATAGAAAGCTTAAACAAAACAGTCAAATACGCTTCAACCTCCAAATAATCATTGCCTCACTCTTAGATGACACTTCCTAAAGAACTGCATTTCCGCAAAGTACGAACATTTCATAGATTTCATGCCCCCATGTTAGATAAATTAATATAATGTACATTAACTCATAGGATAGGATATAATTATTCCATTCTACTCCTCTTCTCAATCTCATTATTATCCTATTAAATGCTCGTGACAATAAATCTTTCCCCATAACAGCCCAAATAGCAAGACACCAGTATTTTACTTTATCATTCCATTAACCTAAAATTTTGATCCCTCCACCTTTATACTTGTGTCCAGCTTTGTCATATCTCATTTGTTTCATGGATGAAGTTGACTAGCCATAACCAAACTAACAAAGAAAATTGAATCCCAATAGTCCTTCAACCAAACTTCATGGAATTTAGATCCTAATATAGTTCAAGATCTTTGCCACCTTGTTCATATCCATCCATAGGATTATTGGAAATCCATCACATCCCATTTTTAGCCTCAAATGAGCAATTTAACATAGCTGACCTATTTTTTTTTCCATAAACATCCATATCCACATGTTACTCAATACCCAAAGCCTGAAGGTTAACCTATCCAACCAATGCTTAGACCTCTTCATATAAAAATCCCATAAGTAAACCAACCCAACCAATCTAACCACTATACCACTCATCCCATTATTATTTCATCAACTATCTTGGTCAGGCCTTAAGAAGTCATGTGGAAGAAGGTATGCATGTTTCTTTCTGAATGTATATAAATTGGTGAAAACAATGTGAAAGGCTCATCATCATCATCATCATCATCATCATCATCATCATCATCATCATCATCATCATCATCATCATCATCATCATCATCATCATCATCATCATTAATTATATAATACATAGTTCTATTCTCAACAACTCCTTGCCCGGTCTAACTTTCTCTTTTTCTATAATAAAAACACACATTCTTTTCAATCTTAGAAATACTGACAATGGGAGATGTTTTCGGGAAGTAGGTGTGTGATAAAGTTCAATATCCGTAGGGTAGTAAAAGTTTGACAATGTTTAATATACGTATTGATAATAAGAGATATTTTTGAATAGTAACTATGTAATAAAGTTTAACGTATTTGTTGATAATGAAAAATATATGTGTGATGGAATTTAACACACGTATTGATAATAAGAGATATAAGAAAGTGATGCTGTATTTTAAATAAAATTGTCAATGAAATTTAAAAAATTAATACAAAAGAAGATTGCTTTTTGAATCTATGTTAAAGTTTGAAAAATTATGTATTATAAAATTCAACTTGATAATAATAAGACAAATAAAAATATTATAATAATAAGACTTAATTATAATTAAATAGTTTGCTTTTTAAGACATTAAAATTTAATTTTGGATTTTAAGATGAAGATTGAAGAATTCATATTTAATGATTTTATTACAAATACGTTAAAACAATTCAATCTAAATTAAAATTTTAATAAAAGTATAATATTTAATAAATAAAATAAAATAGAATCTTAATCTTAATATTAATATATAGAAATTATTGTGGGTCACTTAGGCATAAGGGAAGAACTTAAGCTCCCAATAAATTGAAGTTTTATGATGTAGTATTTCAATAATAAAGTTGAAGAATTTGAGAAAATACATTGACATGTTATCTATAAATTTAGTTTGTATAATCCATTGAGTTGTTTTAGTTTTCTAATACATGATTGAAACATGTGTCATCTCAATGAAATAAGTGTTAGATATTCATGAATTCTTATAAAAATGTAGAGAGTGCACCATGTGTCAATTTAGACAAATCTAACATTAATTACATGAAAATTCTAATTGTTATAACTATGTAAAACCTAACTATATGAATCTAAAACCATTTAGAAAAAAAATTAAAAAAATGTTTATTCAATGAAAGATGTCTCTTTATATAATCGAGTGATGTAGAATGCCTTATTCCAATAGATACAAATATAGATACTTCCAAGCTTTTTCCATTTTCATTTTTAATAACAAAATTTCTTGTTCCTCTTCATTTAGTGATGGGAAGAAAAATTAAATTTCCTCTAAGACCATATACACTAAAAAATTTAATTTATTTCTTGGACCTAGGTTTGAATCCCCACTACTCTATGCACACTCTCTCCAAGTGCTATGGCAGTCTAACATATCTCAAATTAGGAAGCACCTTGGTAACTACCATATCAAAAAGTGTAAGTTAATCCTGAAGGGATGTAAATTTGTATTTTGGTAAAGCAGGGTTTTGTAAAATGTAAGAGTGTAAGCCGATAGCCTTACCTCACTCAAAACTTATGAACATCGACCCTATTTGACCTTTTGTGTAGGAAGTGTTAGGAAATAATAATATGATATGCATATACACACAAACTAAATATTATTATTATACTATATATTATATATTTTTATATGATATTAATATATTATTAATATTAAACTGCATTGATATTATATTATATTAACTAGACTATTAATGGATCTGTGGTAAAAGAGCCTAAGAGGAGCAGAAGTTTAAGGGCAGTGTGGGAACCTCCTAGTCCTAGCTCATTTAAGCTAAATTTTGATGGTTCTTGTAGAGGTAATCGAGGTGCATCAGGGGTGAGATGTGAAGTGAAATATTATAGGGATCGTTAATAAGAGCAACCTCTATTAAATTAATGGATATGACTAATAATGATGTAGAATCTAAGGTTCTAGTGGCTGGGCTAGAATTAGTGTTAGCTTTTGAAGTGGAGAATCTAGTAATCAAAGGGTTATGCATTAAAAAAAGGAAAACTTTTAGAATCCATAAATTTGATCTGTAGTTCCATTTGAGCCCATCTTCATGTCAAAATGATTGTCTTTAAAATTTTAATGAAGCTATAACTAGGCCTATCTAGTTATGGTCATTTTTTATATTTTTTAGAGGCTATACATGATCATATGAGGATCTAAAATTAATATTTAATAATATTTTTGATATTTTTCTAATTTTATAAATTATTTATTTTTGTAAACAAACTTGAAGATAATTTGATATTCATCTGATAAGTTAATTTTAGTGTTTAGTTTATTTTATAGAATTTTAGAGTTGCAAGCACTTGCATGTGAATATTACTAAAAATAACAACTGTTAAAAATAAGAGGTCAAGTTTTATTATTTTTAGAGTTCCAATTTTTTGCATGTCAACTACACTTCTGAGTTGATGTTTATTTATACATTCTTTGTAATTATTTGAATTATTCAATACAAATAAATATAGGTTATTATTTCAAAATCTTTATCTATTAGAATTGTATTATCTTGATAGTATTTGGGTTCATTATTTAGAATCATAGCAAGTTTTAATCTTGGAGGTGTAAGAGATGGTGATAAGACAAGGAAAAATCACTCAGATGAACCAAACTACATAAGAGATATAGAGGCAAATAGAATAAGTAACTAAGATCATTATGAATCAAAGATAAATAAGAGCAGGAAATGATGTTGAGGATGACACAGATCTTGAAGATGAAATACTACAAGAGGAGTAATAAGAATAGCCATCATTAATGGAAGAGAAGATGGTTACATCTTTATAAGGATGGAACAAAGGAATCAAGGTTGGTGTTTTAGTTTATAGATGAATTTTAAAACCAGAGATGTTGATAGATTAGATGAACAATATGGAGAAGTTATTTGAATGGGGAACTATGAAAGAGGACAATAAGATAAAGTTTACATGATTGAAATTAAATGGTCATGCAATGACTTGGTGGGATCACAAGTAGAAATAAATACATATAAAAGGTAAATAAAAGATCAATTCATAGAGAAAATGAAGAAAAAGCTAATGGATAAATTTCCTCTTGTAGATTATGCACAAACGCTATAAAGAAGATCTAAAATTTGAGGTAGAATGATCACATTAAATAAGAGTATAAAGCTAAATTTTAAAAGCTTTCCATACAAGTGGATCATTATGAAATAGAAGAATAGATAGCCACAAGGTATATAAATGGTTTAAATTTTTATATTCCAGATTAATTAAGGATGTATAGAATACTTTGTAAAGAATAAGCTTATCAATTATCTTTGAAGGAAAAATAAAAATAAAATAGATAGAGTTTTATAATAACATATATTGGGCCAAGAAGAGGAAAATCCTCTTTAATAAGGGGACAAGGTAGATTTAATACAAATAGAGGTGGGTTTAATACCACGAGAGGAGAATCATCACATGGTGCGTAAAGATAAGAAAATGATAGACAAGGGTTTCAATACCAACAAAGAACAAGAGGATTTTAGAGAGGACAAAGATATGGTGGTGGTAGAGGATGTTTTCCAAATAAATGAAGGTCTTATGTCAGTTATAGATGTGGAGTATAAGTCCATAGAGAGTTTGAGTGTTCACACTACCGAGATCAATAAATGAGGCAAGAGGATCACCCAAGAGTGAATTTAGTCAAATCTAAAAATAACAAAATACTAAAGTTACATTAATAGATATTGAAGAAAATATCATGATGAAATGGAAAATGATTACTCCAAGGGAAAAAAAAAGTGTAGAATAAAAAAGGTAATGATGCATAACTGTAAATAAATATATTTTGAATAAGATGTACTTTAGGAGGTAATATATGCAAAGTAATTATAGATGGTGATAGTTGTAAAAATATAGTTTTTAAAGACATGATGGAGAAATGAGGTTTACAATATGAAAAGTAGGCTAATCCTTATCGAATTTCATGGTTTAATAAAGATAATGAATTTACAGTAGATAAAATGTGTTTAATCAAGTTTTATATAGATAATACTTACAAGGATGAATATGGTGTGATGTTATACTAGTGGATGCATGTCATGTGTTATTGGAAACGCCGTCATAGTTTGATAGAAAAATAATTTATGATGGAGCAAAGAACATGTGTAGTTTTTAGAAAGGTGGTATGAAGGTAGTTTTGTTACCTCTTAAATAAGAAGGGTAAGCTAAAATCATGGTGACTATAAAAGAAACTATCAATGACATGAAGGTGATATGTGGTTTTTATGCATTAGTAGTAAGGAAAGAAGACATATAAGTGGTGAAAGTACCATTGTAAGTAACAATAGTGCTGAAAGAATATACACATGCTATACCTAATAAATTACCCTATGGGTTACCACCAAAGAGAGATATTCAGCATCGTATTGATTTTATTCTAGGATCATCTATACCCATTCAAGTAAATTATAATATTTGTCCAATAGAACATGAAAAAATAAATAAACAAGTTACTAAATTTGTGATTTAGGATGATATGAGGGTGAGCATTTATCCATGTGAAACATCATCATTTCTCATTCCAAATAAAGATGGAGGGTGGAGGATGTGTGTGGATAATAGATAAATAAATAAAATTATAGTTAAGTATATATTTGTTATACCTCATTTAGAATATATAATGGATGTTCTTGTAGGAAAAAAAATAATTTACCAAGATTGATCTAAGGAGTGGATACTATCAAATTTAGATTAATGAATGAGATGAATGTAACCTAGCATTCAAGACTAGAGATAGTTTATATGAGTGGATGGTGATGCGATTCAAATTATCTAATGCACCTAGCACATTTGTGAGGGTGATGAACATAGTGATATGAGAATAGAGTGTTAAGTTTGTGGTGGTTTATTTTGATGATATTTTAATATTTATTAAGACTAAATAAGATCACTTATAACATTTGAGAATAGTATTAGAATTTTTAAGAAAATAGAAGAACTATATGAATTTTAAGAAGTATAGATTTATGCAAAATAGTTTGGTATTTTTAAGATTTTTAGTTTTAGCAGATGCTGTAAGAATGGATGAAGAAAAAGTAAAGGAAATTTTTGAGTGGCCTATCCCGAAGAGAAGCATAGAGGTATGAAGTTTCCATGGTTTAGAAACTTTTTATAGAAAGTCCATTATTAATTTTAGTAGTCTTATTGCACCAATAAAAAAAGTTATGAGAGAAAATAAATTTGCATAGACAAGGGCCGAAATAGAAAGCTTTGAGTTGTTGAAAAAAAAATTACAAAAAATCCTATTTCAACATTACCAAATTTTAACAAAGTTTTGAGATTGATTGTGATGCTTCATTTGTGGTAATTGGTGCTATGTTGAGTAAATAAGGGAAAATAATAATGTATCTTAGTGAAAACAGTTAATGAGATAAGAACAAAGTGTTATATGTATGATGTTGAATTTTATATCATTGTTCAATAATTAAGACTTTAATGCCTATTATCTAGTGCCTAAAATTTTATTCTATTTATTGATCATGAGGCTTTAAAGATTGTGAACACTCAAAAGAAGTTGAATAGTAACCATGTAAATCTGGTGTCTTTCATGCAGGATTATACTTTTGTGTTGAAGCACAAATCAATAAAATAGAATTAGGTAGTTAATGCTTTGAGTAGGTTTGATAACTAGTATGATGAGTGAAGTAGTTATATTTGAATTTATTAATGAATTATATGATACTGATCCATATTTTGGCAAGATAGTTGAGCAATGTAGGAATCCATTGAAAGTTGATACAAGTAATATTTATTATGAATAAATTATGCAATATGGTTATCTCTTTAAAGGTAAATAATAATGTTTTCCATTGGGGTTCTAAAAGACAATATTATAAGGGAATTACACAATGGTGGTTTGGTTAGACAATAACTTTCATGGACAAGTATTTTTGGCCAAAAATCAAGAGAGATGTGAAAAGATATGTTTTAAGGTGCAATATATGTTAGGTCGTGAAAGGACATGCAGAAAATATAGGGATGTACATGCCATTACCAGTTCTAAGAGGACCATAAATACATTTGTGTATGGATTTTGTGTTGGGATTATCAAACACATAGAGAGGTAATGATTCATTTTTTTTGTTTTTTTGGATAGGTTTTCTAAGATGGTTAATTTTAATGTATGTTATAAAACCCATGATGTCATTAGAGTTATAATACTATGGTGTTTAAAAAACCACTAAATTAGATAGGGACACAAAATTTCTAAGTCATTTTTGGAGGAATTGATGTAGGAAGATAGGGCCTAAGATACAATTTAGTAGTGAATACTATCCCCAAATAGATGGATAGACAAAAGTTGTAAACAAGAGATTGGGAAATTTGTTGAGATGCATAGTTAGAGAGAATCCCAAACAATGGGACTTCACTTTACCATAAGTTGAGTTTACATATAATAGTTTAGTGAATAGATCAATAGGAAAATCAACATTTTAAAATTTTTATGATATAAATCCTATGAGTGTTTTAGATTTTGTAAAGTTAACAATTACAAAACAAGTTAGTGATGATGTAGAAGTGTTTACAGAACATATACAATAGTTACAAGATGTAAGAAAAAAGTTGTAGAAAACTAATGAAAGGTATAAAGCAACAACAAATGTCAAAAAAAGTTAAAACATATTTTAAGGAGAATATTTAGTAATAGATTACATGAGAAAAGAGAGATTTATAAAAGGCACATATAGGAAGTTAAAGTCCAAGAAAATTGGACTATGTAGAATTGTGAAAAAAAATGACAATGCTTATGAGGTTAGTTTACCATATAATTTGGATATCTCTCCAATATTTAATGTTTTAGATTTATATAATTTCCATGGAGAAGATGGTGAAGGTGAAGAAGATGAAGCAGATTAACAACAACAGGTGCCAAAGAAGAAGAAAAAAAAGATAGTATAGGTTGTAGATAAGATGGTAGTAAACACAAGCACAAGAAGTTATGATAGGTACTTGGTATAGTAGAAAGGATTACAATAAGAAGATAAAACTTGGATTATAGAATGGGAGCTGAAGAAGATTGATAAGAATAAATGGAATCAATACAATCAAAGCAACTTCTAGGATTTGAGTTATTTTCCACCAGAGGATAATGATGCAAAAAAATAAGCCAAACTTTTAGAGGCTATAACTTTTGATCTATAGCTCTATTTGAGAACATATACATGCCAAAATAATCATCTCAAAATTTTCAATGCAACCATAACTGTTCTTATCTAGTTATGGACATTTTCATATATTTTTTGGAGGCCATACATGATCATTTGAGGGTCCAAAATTGTAGTTTAATATTATTTTTGATATTTTTCTAATTTTAGATATTTTCTATATTTGTAACTAGACTAGAATTTTAGTTTATATTATTCTGATAGATTAATTTTATTGTCTAGTTTATTTTTAGATATTTGTAGAGATGCACACACTTGCATGCAAAACTTACTTAAAAATGCATGTCGAGTTTTATTATTTTTAGAGTTTCAAATTTTTTCATGTTAACTCCATTTCTAATTTGAAGCATATTTATGCATGCTTTTTTATTATTTAAATTATTCAATAAAAATCAATATAGGTTATTCTTATAGAATATTTGCCTATTATAATTTTATTCTATTGATAGTATTTGGGTTCATTAAAGGGGATTCTCTAGTAGTGATTCAGGAATTAATTAAATAGAACGTTACAACTGAGGATATTAATAATATTCTCACTAAAGCATGGTCATTTTTGAGTAATTTCAAAGAATGATAGGGTTTTAATTACTTTTAGAAGACTAATAAAGTGGTGGATTTTTTAGAAAACATAATTATATATCAAAGGATGGATATAAGAAGTGATCATTGTAAAGAAAGGTGGCAAGATTGTGCAGCGGTGGTGTATATTGATTTAAAATGATTATTTTGGAATTGAGTTTATGTGTGAAGTCTAGAGGTTGAAGTAATGATAATGGTCATTATTGTTTGTCATGGGAAGTGTTAATTCACTCAATAAAGGATTAACTGGTGCAAAGTGGTGGCATATTTATTGAGGGGTGAGTGTGTTGTTTTAAGATTATCCATTGTGTGGTCATGATTACTAGTGAAAGGGTTTGGTAATAGAGTAGACATCAATTGAATCTCTAGTGTGGACATTGGTGTTTAGAAGAAATGCAAAGTGGAAGATGGGTTTCACTAGTAAGTTGTTCTTATGAAAATTGAAGCATGTGTTTTAGGCACCCTCTATAGAGATAACACAAGTGCTTAAACAAGTGTTAGGTGAGGTTGTCCTATGAAAAAGTTTATGAATGAAAGTAAATTATAAATTAGAGATATTATTTAGAAGAAATGTATTAATGTTGGTATCTTATCAGACCTTGTTGGCTAAAATGGTGGATTTTATCATATTATCAGAGTATAGTGTGAATATGTTGGGGGAAATAGAGAAGATGGATATTGGGTCATTCAAAGATCCACCCTTTTTAGGGAAAGATGGTCTTAGTTTTATTCTCATATCATTTTTCATGGCCCTAGAGGTGAGATTTGTGACCTTTTTGAATTTAGTAGATTAATTGGATCATAAGGTCCCCTATTAGACAACATTAGAGCATGAACATTATGTGGTTCTCCCATATTTGGTAGAATTCAAATCCCCCTTCCTGATCTAAAGGCATGGTGGGAGGCATGTAGGTCCCCTAAGCAGGTTGTTGTTGTCAAATTTTTGGCTTGGGGTCTTAGTAGAGGTTTGATCCCATATTATAGTGGATTGGTAAATGATGAATAAAGGATAATTCATCGATCAAAGTGGGTTGGGTAAAAATGAATGTTTGGGAGGTGCCACTAGTAACTGAAGCCTTAGAGGAGGTGGTAGAAGCTCTATTGGGTGGTCTTCTAAATCAAGCATCTAGGAAGAAAATTATGGGTTCGATGTTGAAAGAGAGTGATTTCATGGATAACGAAGTGTTAATCCTAAGATGGATTATTTAGTCTTTGGTGTTACTTGACTAACTAGTAGTAGGGTTCTAGGTAGTTTGCATTTTTGGTAAATTGGGATGATCTTATAAAATGTATGATTGGTAATATCATGTTTTTGGAACATGTTGTAAAATGTCAATGGAAGCTTAACTAATTCATTCAATATGATTAAGTGGTAGTTTTTTGGTTTCTTCTTGTTCGTATTCCTTGTATTTTTTTTAATCTAGGCTAATAATCTTCTTATCTACTTTTTATTTGAGCAGGGGTCCTCCCAACCTTAATATCCATCCAAAAAATATTATATTATAATAATAATGTTTATTACTATATATAGAATATTAATAATATTTTCATCTATGTGTAAGGTAGATATGTAACTTAAAATCATTATCTCCTCGCATGTGTAGCCCCTCAAATTGATGGGCCTATTCATGATCCTTTAGATACATATTCATTTTGAGGTAAGGGGATGAAAATATATTAATTTTACTTTAGCAACTGTCCCTTATTCAAGCCCAAGCCATTTAGACCATGTCCAAAACTCAAAGCTTTCTCCCTCCTTTCCTACACTTACAGCAACCATGGGGGGCAGCAAAGACTATTAAGAGCTAACTTGTTTCAAAGAGGTTTGATAATAGAAGAAAGTCTAGAAAAAACTTTAAAAGGGGGACCTATAGAGTTTATGGAGCATATTATCAAGCTCAATGCCATGGTGGTCTAAAACTTCATCATTATATGGACAAAAAATAAGGTCACTATGTGGGGTATTTCCATAAACATCTCTAAGAAGTTTATTGGTGATGCCACAGGTATGTCCTACACTAGTGATAAATAATTCAAAGACCAGTTTAAGAAATAGGAATCCTTGTAGTGTTTATTTCAAACCAAATACTTTGTATAAATTGAGAAGAAGGGTTTTCATTGCATTGACCTACCATGATACTACCCTGATGTCTACCTTCAGGTCATGAGGTACATGACTCTAGAAAGTAAGTACTTCCCAATCATTTCATCAGTTTTAAAAATAGCTTCCCCTATTTCCTTCTCATGTCTTTAAAAAGCATTGTCCTACTCCATCAAGTTAGTCACATTAACCCCATTCTCCATCAAGGCCTTATCACTTTGCTTGTAAAACATGACTAGACACTTATATGTTAGAAGGTTCCCATGGGAGGATCTTCTTCTGAAGAGGACTCCCCAAAGGAGGATCCTATAGGGGGATCCCACCCACCTCTTTAATGTTCCCCCTAAAATAGCTTATCCAAACCCCACCTGACAACCTACCACTTAAGTTGGTTTTCATCCACAAGCCCAAACCAATTGAAATAGGTTATCCCATCACCTCATACTCAAAGGATAGGGCCATTATTATATAAGAATTTTAAAAAAATAAACAAATACTAAAAAAAATTAATTCAAAGGTTTAGCATGTATGATTCAGCTTGGCAAAGCTAATACAAGAGTGGAACGAGCTTCATCAAGTGGTGGAGGCCACTGAATATTCTTTTGCCCATTATACCCAGGCCCCTCCCCAATACACTAGTGAAAAATCCCCCAAGGTCTTGAAATCCACCCTAGGTTCCCCTAAAGATGTCCCCCAAAATCAAACCCCCTTATAGGCGAAAGGCAGGAAGTGGCTAAGGATGATTTTTTCGGGGAACCTACTGAAGGGACTAGGAATTGCACCTAAGCCAATGTTTTAGAAGACAAAACTAGCATTATGATAAGGGATAGCTCTGCTAATAATGACACCCAGGAGGTTCCCTCCACATAATCTAGTTAATTTTCTATTTCTAGTTTTTTTTCTCTAGTATATATAATTTCTTTTTTATCATTTGTTTATGAAGGGCTTGTTTAAACATTTGTATCTCACTATTGTGGTTCTAGGTCCCTATAAAACCTAGGTTTACCTTATCAAATAAAATAATAATATTATTAAATGAATATTATAATATTTATTAATATTAATATACAATGGTTGGAGAGTAAAAAACTGATATTATTATTTTTTTATGATGGCAATGACTTCTTCAATGATTTACAATGATGTTGCTTCACTAGTTTATGGCTTATGTAAATAGGTTGATCCAATTTTGAAGCTCCACCAAGGTCAGTACAATATAGGACACATGGTTTATAATGGATTTATTCTTGGGAAGGGGATGGTAGGTGAATGCCCTAAATCCTTGGGGTTTGATAAAGATCATTCATAGGTGAGTTAATCAGATAATTTATGTGATGCTTCAAACCCTTCTTTAACTTCTATCTGAGTCTCCAAAAGTGTGATAGGTTTGGACTCTTATTTAGTTTCTTTAATAAGGGGTAAATCTTCTAATAATATGGTTTTTAAGGGTGAAAAATAGTGGTGGGCCCAGTTAATACTACTATGTTTATGTATTCTATGGATGAGCCTCTTAAGGAGGTGTTAAAAAGTGAGGACTAGTATTAGAAATGCAGCCTTATTTCTACATTTGATAGATTTTGACCTAACCTCCCTAATCTCCATCAATGTATTTTTGATTCATGGAAACCTTTAATGGAGGGTAACCTATAAATATATATCATTATCCTAGAGGCTATTTTATTGTGGTTTTTGATACTCTTTCAGATTGTAATAAGGTTATGCAAGTTAGCTCTTAGATTTGGGATCAACATTTCATTTTTATGAAACCCTGGACTCCTTCATTTAATACTCTTATCAATAACATCATTGTTAAGCCTATTTGGGTGCACTTTTTGTATCTTCCTCTTCAATTTTGGGTATAATATTATTTGTCATTCATTGGTAGAACCCTGAATGATCTATTGGAAATTGATGCTTCTACATCCAACTTTTGAAGAACTACATTTTCTAGAATTCTTGTTTTGATAGATATTTTTCAAAATATCCCAAAAGCCATTGGGTTAAAGTTCAAATGACTTTGTTGGACTCAAACCCCTAATTATGAAGGTCTACCCTTTAGATGTCAGAGATGTTTTGAAACTAGTCATTTGGCTACTTCTTGCCTTATCACTAAACATAAAGTGAATTCTTCATGGTGTAAAAATGGTAAGGAGGATCATCTCTTAGTTCATCCTTTTATTTTTCTTTTTAAAACTACAATCAAATTTACTAGGAACACATAAGGGTCTATTGTGCCTCATTTGAATCTGTCATCGATTTTAGATATTTCTAGTTTAGTTGAAAAGATTTTTGTTAATTTAGTTAGTAATAAAAAGGTTTATAGAGGCTCATTGGTAGATTGATGTATCTCTCTAAGCATGGATATTGGTATTTTGAGTAATAAAGAAGTTTTGACAGTTATCAAAAGTAATGAAAAAAGGTTGTTTCATACCTAGTTCCCCCTGTAAGACACTTTACTCTCACAGTAAGGTGAAAAAGGGTGAGACTTAATTTCATGTGAATATTTATATTATCTCTTATATTGTGTTATGAATTATTTTTTATATTTTTTTGATGAATTTTTATTATATTTTCAATTAAGTATATCTCAAAAACTGACAAAAAAATGGAAAATTGATTTTTCTGATATGTGTAGAATTAGGCCTAGTTTGTTACCATATAATTTCTTTTGCATTTTTATCATTGAAAAATAAATTAGATAAACATGTATAAACATGTATGGGTGAGACTTTTATTAGCCTAAAAAGGTGATGTTAGAAATAAATATATTTTGAACCTTTAAAATAGCCCAAAAATTATAAAAATCATACATTTAGAAAGAAGACAATGTGCTCATCATAATGGTAATATTTTTTCCAATTTTGATGTTGAAATCTATAGCATATTTGATGATTGAAGTTAAAATTTATTGGTTTTTTATAAAACTCTCGGTCTCAACTATAGATACACACTCCCAAGCCTTTGGCTAGAAAATCCATGCCATTTTTAATCCTAAATGGATGTTTTGAAATTAAAATTTAAATAACATGTATGCATTATATAATGTAATAGATAATGCATACATGTTATATAATGCGTACGTGTTTCTTAGACATAAAATTAAACAATCAAATTCTATGTTTTTTATGGGGAAAGGTCCCATTATCTATGCATCCTTATAGGGAAAATGTTAAATTACATGTTTTTTATAGGGGAAATGTCCCATTAGCTCTGGTGAATTAAGGTGCCATAACCTCACATTATACTTCAAACATTTAACCCATTTCAATATGTCATCTTCACTACTTATAGCTAAGGTATCAAGGTATAACACATTATACATTTGATAATATAACTAATTTTAGTACAAGAGGTCATAAAATGCTTTTCTTAAACCTATGATCAAAACATAACCTTTAGTGTACCAATCGTTGTGCATTAAAGTATCAATACTTGACTATTACTTGTCAAGATGTGATTGGTTACTTTTTATACAATAAATGTTGAATAAGTATTAGATATTACATATTCAGCTTTTGGTGCACTTTAATATATAAATATATACACCAATATGTTTCATCAATAGGACACATGTTAATAAAAGCCTTATTTAACAATTAAAATATGCGTGTAGCTATTAGGATCTTTCCTCTAGTAGGGCAAGGGAATACCTTACCACCTCACTTTCATTAAATGCTTCTTACCTTTAAATTTTGTGTATCTTATTGATATTATCCTACTTGCCTAAAATCCTATCTTACCCTTTTGTTTTTTCTTTAATATCTTTGAATAGACCCCTTATTTATAAAGTTTAAACTAATTTGTTTAAGTGGCAAACCCATTGAATTGGACTATGTAGTTTAGATAATCTTGTGTTAGTAAAAATAAGAATTGAACCCTTGGTGTAATAGTGTATCTCTTTGATATATATTTAAAGAATGCCATCAAATGGAACCTAATTCCTATGAATCATGCCTTTGATTGTCTTAAAACCAACCCTATTTGTGTTTAATAAAGTCACTTAAATTTCCTCCAAGGTAACTTAGTGCATCTAATTCAATAGGTGCATTTTGAGGTCCCAATTGAATGTCTAACAAGAGTCTTATATTGTTACAATTATTCACTTGATTCCCCTAATGTATTCAAATACATTATTTAAATTTTGCCTAAAATTAAGATCTCTTGTGAAAATATGGTTAATCCTCCATTATGTTCACATCCTTCATCTACCCCTCCATCACACATTGGATAAACATCAACCACTCCATCTATTCCCACATCATCTGAAGAGTGTCTCTTTGACATGGGACTAGTCTTAGCCACACCATGGATGCAACAATTGGAAGCTCAAAAACAAGCTAGATAACACTTGATGCTTATAAATACCATAGATTTTTATACCTTACTATGTAATTGGGATGGTAAGATACGAAAGTAGGATGATGGACCTACAGTGTATTTACATGTTAAATTCTTAAATGTTTTGGTCAAGTTAGGTATGCATTTTATTTTGTATAAGATGTGGTTTTGATCTCAATAAATTTTAAATGGTCACATGTATCTGTTGGTGATGATGTGGTAATTTATTAAAATGTTGTTTTAAGATGGCATGCCTATTGATGAATGTATAGCTTAAAAAATATCTATTTGCACTAGGGACTTTGTTCAAAACCATTAAGCGATGGTTTAGACTTGGTATTGACCAAGTAAAACATATGTATAAGTTATCCTAGTTAAAACTCTATTAAAATTATTCAAGATACATTAAACTTGTGACAACATTCCCTAAATTTGAGACCTGCTTCCCCTCAAGGATGATGTTGAGCAGAGAGACCCAATAATTATTCATGTGGATGATGAACTACTCACCTCATATAGATGGTTGATCAAAATTGAATACCAATGTGCACCCCCTCGCCAAAGGATTCAAGATTATATATATTTTGTACATATATCTTCAATCATTTTATTTGAATATTTCAATGTAATGAGCTTAAACCTTATGATGTGGATTGCAATAAAGTAGTATGTGTCTAAAAATTCTTAATATGCCTTGGGATTTGAGGTTGAGGCTCATCCATTCCTAAATTGTGTTCTCTCTTACATGTAAGACTTAATATGAATGTATGTTTTGGGACCTCTAAAGGTAATTCAAGGTAGAGGTATATAAATAATTTGAATATGTATACATGTAGAAAAATGATAACATTCGATTCTTTCCTAAAATTTGGATGGGACCTTGAAGGGATCTACATGATAATTTTCATACATTAATGTCAAGTAAGAGGCTCACACCACATACATGTCAATTATTTACTAGACATGAGTTGATTGTATTGATGTCAATCTTTAAACATTATTGGCTTCTATGTACATGTATTCATAAATTTATCAACAGTCCTTAATCGGATTGGTTGGCTCAATGATGAAACATGTCTAAGTATCAAATATGTGCATATCTAAAAACTCTAACACTTCTCTAGGTATACTAAACCTACATATATATGCAAAAATCTTTGATTAGATTGGGCATCCTGAGGCTCTAACAAATCTGATGTTTCTAGGATAAGTGACAGTTAAATCTATAATATAAATATATGTGTGTATAAGATACACACATACATACATAACTAATAGGATTGAGCCTCATAGGGATTTGATATCTATCTCTTTACAGCTTCTAGGTAATGATACCTCTAATAGTGTTGACACTTTTGACTATGTATGAGGTACACATGGTGATATGTAATTGAATTTGGCCTCCTAAGGCATTGCCAACTCTAAAAATTCTATGGATTATTTCATCTCTGATAGATTTAACATAATTTTGGGTGTATGAGGTACACACATGGCACAACAAGGCTCAATTATAGAGGAAATTCAATTAAGGAGGCATGGAAGGCCAATTTGAACCCCTTCTTGACATAACTATAAGATCATGATATATATGATTTGGGTCAACATTGTGTATTATTTTATCTATCATGAATTAAACTAATTATTTGATTGGTTCATTTAGGTACGTGATTTGGGTAAATTGAACTCCTAGACCAAATCTATGGCCCAATCAATTGTATAATATAGATGCAACATGTATGACTTAACTGAACCTCATTTAATAAAAAAATGTATATTCAAATGTAAATGTGGCCAATTTTAACCTATTGAACCTTAATTAGAGTCTACAATGTGATTAAAAGGGCTAAATTAGGCTATGTTTCTTGACATGTTGATGGTAAACCCTAATTTTATCACCTGAACATGTATGTAGTTTCCCTAAACCCTAATTTTATGACATATACACATGTACAAACCCATTAGACTGAACCCCTAACCCTAAATCCTAATTTTATAACAAACACAACCTCTAAGTTCTTTGATTTCATCATAAATTCATATCTTCATGAATGTGATTAGTGTTAATTTGTGAATCTGTTATTCACCTAGTTTTGTAAGGACCTATGATGGGATTTTGTGTAAAATTAGCTCATTTTTTATTACATATTAAGGCTTATTACATCATTAATTAGTATTATTACTTCATAGTCTTATCAAGAGTATTATTTCATTATGTATTGGAGATTTATGCATCATATTGCGGATTTATGCATCATATTGAGCCTTATTACATCATATGATATCCTAACTACATCAAATTGAGCCTTATTGTGTCATATGATATCCTAATTAAATCATATGATAACCGAAATTCATCATATTTAATATTTAATGCATATGATAGCCTTATTGCATAGCATGATAGTCTTATTAAATCGCACGAGAGTCTTATTACATCATATGATAGTCTTATTACATCATATTGATCCTTATTTCAAGATACGATATCATTATCACAACATCTTATAGTCTTGTTACATATTACTAGGGATTTATGCATCATACTATATTTTTATTGAGTTTTATTACATCATATTATAGAATTACAATGGAAAAAATAGCTGAATATGAGCTTGTTTGCTTGTTTGTATTGTATACACCTATACATAAAGGAATGCATACATGTTATAGAAACATGTATGTATTCATATAACATGTATATGTTGCTTGAAATAAAAACAAAAACTCACTTTTCAATGTCTATTTTTATCCCTCATCAAGATTGTTTTCCCCACAAACATTCCCTACATACTCTATGTACTTTCTTGGTTGCAATTTTTTTTCGGAGCCCACATTTGAAGTAATTTCTTAGCTTATTTTGTCAAAATGGGCTCCAATTAACGTTTATGGAGGAGGAATAAGTTTAAGAATAAAACATCAGAGCAATTAAAATAGTTGAGATAAAAAAAGGAAGGTGCGAATGCAAGCAATTCATTTAAAACAAGGTACAAACACTAACCCTTATGAGTCAAATGCCTTAGATAATGAGGTAATTAATAATAATAAATTAAATAATGAATTGAATTATCATCAAATTCAAAATAATGAATTTAATTATGATTAAATTGAGAGTATAAAATTAGATAATGTTGAAAATTTTCAAAATTTAAAGTATTTTATTGTGTTGATGAAGAGCCTATGCATGATACTTTACACATAAACAATAATAAAAATTTAATGGACTCAAATAATGATAAATTAACATTGAAAAAAAAAATGGAAACACATAATGAAGAAATAAACACATTTGAAGAAAATTTCATGGAAACATATAATAATTTTGAAACATGCTTTCAATAATTTCCACTAGTAACAACACCTCCAAGAATTGTGCATAGAAAAGATAAGTACTTAATCAAAGTTTATGAAAATATTTTGAAACAAATACCTAAAAAAAAATCTGACCACCATTCAAGAATATTTGTTCAATAAATTTGGGATAATTTATTTCATAAATTAAAGTATGATAGTCAAAGATGTCAATTATTTTTTTCGTTGATGAAATTGATTAAGATGAGAACTATAATGTACATAATAGGATGAAGAACATCTAACATGGATAATTAAAATGATGAAATTGTTAAAAATATACATGATGCATATCATATTGTAGGCCCAAAATCATGCAACAAAGATGGTAATTTTGTCTGACGCATAATGACAACTTGTGCAATAAGTGGTAAAATAGAGAAAAAATGATTTATTTTAAGAACAAGTCAAAAAATTGATATAAATATAAAAACATTAATGAAAGAGTTATAATATGACAATGTTGCTAATTCGATTGATACAAAAAATGTGGTTGAATGTTGGAATGAGAACATATGTCATGGTGCCCAAGAAAATTCTACTATTCATAGAATTTTTTGGTTAATGGAAGAAAAATACCTGGTAAACTATGAGGATTATATGACTCTAACAGGTTCAATTTAGCTCCACTCATTTCATAGTTCAAATGCAGGTTCTTGGACTGTTCATATGTGACATTTGGCATGCTTTTGTTCTTCATGCATGGACTTTGTTTGGAATGAGTGTGATTCATAAGAGTTGGTGGATGGCTAGAGTTCCATACCTCTAATCCCAATCAACACATATCAATTCTACTAGCATTGCAACTTACCAGCATGACATCCTCACATGACTTTGACCATATATTTGATAAAGTATAGCCAACTAAAAGATTAATCTTTATGTACTATTTATTATCATAATATATCTTCATAATGTCATTAAAATTTGTCTTTTATGATGCAAGACAAGTTTTTATAGTTATTATAGATGAGGAAAATGAAGAGGGAATAGATTACTACTTATGTCGATGTGTAGATGGAAAGAAAAATTGACTTTCCCAGTTGTAAATGAAGAAAATATTAATTATCCCACTAGGTCTATGGTAGTCACTAGAAATTGGATTTGATGATATCCTGTAAAAAATAAAATTTATGGTTGTTTGAGGACTTTGAAACTCACCAGAAGATTCTGTAATATTCAAATTTGGTTCTTGCAATGAATATTCAATTGCAAAAATATCATGGGAGGCGAAGAAATAAGAATCTATGGAAAGTTCATGAATCAGACCATGAAGTTATTCTTGATACTATAAATATAAGAACATATCCAGGTTGCTCATTGGATTGAGATACATAGGTATGTTGAATTTTAAAATATAGATGTAATCAATTTTACCATATGTTTTTGATTTTTTAGGTAGTACATTCATAAATTTCATCTTTAATTACTTACTAACATTTTTTTATAGCTTAATGGTGCCAAATCAGCTTTCACCTTCACGTGGTTGGCATCGTTAGTAAATAATTTCATATTCTTGAAGCTAACATAAGCTTAGTAAAATTACATGGCATTTTTCCACTCCTGAACAATTGCTCATGATAAGTTTATTTCTCCTTATAGCCTTCCAAACACATTTGTTGTCAATGTTTCCATGCTCTAAAAAAATAGTGAAAATTCACTTGCAGGTGGAAGTCAGTGTCAAGGTTCTTGGAACATGTGTAATTTACCTATATAGACATGCTCAAAGTGGTAGATTGTCACCTACGAGTTATGGAGGCAAAGTTTCTAGTTAGAGGTCAAGAATTTGTTTCTTCACTACAAAAAAATTGCATTTTAAGACCCTTTATTGTACATTTTTTCATGGATTGATCTTAGTGGTGATTTAGAATATATTTGGGGTGAAATTAGAGGAATTTATTATGCATACAATGAATCTTATGGTTCCTCCATATGACTTACATTTTTAGTTTTATGCATGCCTGAAGTTAGGCTAAAACTCAGCCTCTATCTTGTATTGGGAAGGGTGTTCTGGAGCTCAGAATTGGTGGTGGGTTTGTCATTCGAGCTAGATGAGAAGTCAGGAACTTGGTCCTAAATGTTATTCACCCCTTTATATATATTGGTAGTGATAGTTTTTAACCAACAAGCACTAAAAATTGTGTTCTTGAACCATAGCTTCAACTTTGACAACATTTATTGTTAGAGTTTTCATGCTCTAAAAGATTAGTTAAAATTCACTTGAGAGTGGAAATGGGTGTCAAGGTTATTTTAAAATGTGTAATTTTCATGTGTGTGTGTGTGTGACTTAATTGGTGTATTCTCACCTACCAGTCTTAGAGGCAAAGTTGCTAGTTGGAGGTGAAGAAGTTGTCTCTTTAATACCAAAATTTTGCATTTTAGGACCCTCTACTGGAACTTCTAGCATGGGTTGCTCTTAGAGGTTATTTAGATTAAATTTAAGGTAAAGTTATATAGATTTTCCATGAACATGATGGACCTTATGGTTCTTGCATATAAATTATAATTTTGGTTTTATGCATGCTCGAAGTTAGGCTAAAAATCAACCTCTTTCTTGTATTGGGAAAGGCATTCTTGAGCATGAAATGGGTGGTGGGTTTGTCATTCAGGTCATGTGGGAGGTAAATAACCTATTCCTATATGTTTTTAACCCATTTGTATGTGTTTGTAGTGACATTTTTTAGCCAACAAGTGTTGAAAATTGAGTTCTTGGACCATAGCTTCAATTTGACAACATTTGTTGTCAGTGTTTTTGTGTTTCAGAATAGTAGTGAAAATTTACTTGTAGATGGAAGTGGGTGTTAAGATTATTATAACATGTGTAATTTTCCTCTATAAATATTCTCAAAGTGGTGGATTTTCACCTACAAATTCGGGAGGCAAAGTTGCTAGTTAGAGGTCAAGAAGTTGTCTCTTTACTACAAAAATTTGCATTTTAGGACCTTTTACTGCAACTTCTACCAGAGATTGCTCTTATAGGTGATTCAAAATAGATTAAAAATTAAATTAGAGGGATTTATCATGAACATGCTGGATCTTATGGTTCCTCCATACAATTTACAGTTTTGGTTTTATGCATGCTTGAAGTTAGGCTAAAAATCAGCTTCTTTCTTGTATTGGGAAGGGCATTCTTGACCCTAAAATGGGTGGTGGGTTTGTCATCCGGGCTAGATGGGAGGCCAAGAACTTGGTACTAGAAATTATTATAACCCTTGTATGTGTTGGTAGTGATATTTTTCATCTAACAAGAACAAAAAATTTAGTTCTCAAACCATAGCTTTAACTTTGAAAACATTTGTTGTCAGTGTTTTCGTGCTCTAGAACAGTAGTGAAAATTCACATGTAGATGGAACTAGATGTCAAGGATATTTTAAAATGTGTAATTTTCCTATATATATGTGATCAAAGTGGTGGATTTTTACCTTCTAATTTTGGAGGAAAAGTTTCTACTTGGAGGTCAAGAAGTTGTCTTTTCACTACACAAAATTTGCATTTTAGGACCCTTTATTGACTAGATTTAAGTTTTAATTATATAAATTTCATAAAAACATGAGGGGTCTTAAATTTCCTCCTTATGGTTTATAGTTTTGATTTTATGCATGCCTGAAGTTAGGCTAAAAATTGGCCTCTTTCTTGTATTCGGAAGGGCATTCTTGAACGCAGAATGGGTGGTGGGTTTGGCATCCAGGATAGATGGGAGGTCAATGGCCTAGTAATAAAAAGTATTCACCCCTTAAGATGTGTTTAAAGTGACATTTTTTATCCAACAAGCTCCAAAAATTGAGTTCTCAGACCGTAGCTTCAACTTTGATGACATTTGTTATCAGTGCTTCCATACTCAAGAACAATAGTGAAAATTTACTTGTAGGTGGAAGTGGGTGTCAAGGTTATTTCAAAATGTATAATTTAACAATATAGATGTGATCAAAGTGGTGGATTTGCACTTGCTAGTTTCAAAGGCAAAGTTTCTAGTTGGAGGTCAAGAAGTTGTCTCTTCACTACCAAAAATTTGCATTTTATGACCCTATACTGTAAGTTCTGGCATGGATTTATCTTATAGGTGATTCAAGATAGATTCAAGGTGAAATTAAAGGAATTTAACATTAACATGATGGACCTTATGGTTCTTCCATATCACTTCTAGTTTTGGTTCTATGCATGCCTAAAATTAGGCTACACATAAACCTCTTTGTTTTATTGGGAAGGGCATTCTTGAACCCAAAATGGGTGGTGAGTTTGTCATCTGGACAAAATGGAAGGTAGATAGCATGGTACTAGACATTATTCATCAACTGAAAAATACCAAAAAAATAGTTCTTGGATCATAGTTTCAAATTTGACAACATTTATTGTCAGTGTTTCCATACTCCAAAACAGTAGTGAAAATTCGCTTTAGAGTGGAAGTGGGTGTCAATTTTTTTGGAACACATATAATTTCCCTATATATATATACATATATATATACATATATATATATATATACATATATATATATATACATATATATATATATATATACACATATATATATATACATATACATATATATACATATACATATATATATATATATATGTATATATATATACATATATATATATACATATATATATATATATACATATATATATATATATACATATATATATATATATATACATATATATATATATATATATGTATATATATATATATATATATATATATATATATATATATATATGTGTGTGTGTGTGTGTATATATATATATATATGTATATATATATATATATATGTGTGTGTGTGTGTGTGTGTGTGTGCGCGCGCACGCATGCGCTTGAATTGGTGGATTTGCACTTGTCGGTTCTAGAGGTAAAGCTGCTAGTTAGAGGTAGAGGATATTAGGACAACTTTTGGTGAGGAGCGAAAAGATGGATGAATTATGCCAATCCACCAAAATTGTACTTTTAAAACCTCTTTGCACACAACATATAATTTTAACGTAATTTAATGACATTTATGATAACTAAATGTATGGCATCCCTAATTTAAGTGTTGAAGGTGTTTTGTAGGCTGGTGTAAGTCTATGGGAGGAGATATGGGCAAACGTCAGTATTATATGCATGAGAGTGGGGTCAAGAGTGAGCAATAAGGTCATAGGGGAAAAATAATCTCTAAGAACATGAAATAAGCCTGGTAGGATTTATAGTCCTACTTGGGAAAAAGTGTAAAATAGGTACAAGGAAGACTTGGGGCCTTCAATGAAAAGGTCAATTTCGTATGTTTTAGATGTCATGAGTATGTTTTCAACAAAATAAGATTAGTGAAAAGGTAAAATTAGTCCTTTGGAGAGTAGGTATAGGGTATGGAAAACACTAGGTTAGTGAGCTTCAAGCATTTATAAGAGATTTAACTGTGAGAATTTAATGAAATTTTGTAATCTTGTTCCCCTATACATAGCCTTCACAGAGCATTGTGTCCATAAAGTTTGGAATGAGAGAATCTTATTGTTTGAGTACTTGAAAGAGATTATAGTAGATATTTTATGATCATTTATGACCATATGTGATAACAGGTTGAGCTCTTGAAACATAGACCAAGATTTGGTGCTTGAGACCCAAAGAAGGTGCCTAGGAAGGAACTAGAAAGAGATTAAGAGGAAATTTGTGAATGAGACATGAATGAAATGAGGTAAAAGATGTATGGACAGAGATCAATGACATCAATAAGGTGCTACTAAAAGTACAAGGAATAATTACTAGATTTAAGAGGATAAATTAAGTCCAAAGAGTCAAAAGAAGAGCTAGCTTATGAAAGAATATTCAAATCAAATCATAGAAAGTGAATGTCTGATTTGAAACATTATCCTAACAAACCGTAGAATAACAAATCATAGCAATTAATTGTCAATTGGGTCTTAATTTATTATAAAGGTATGATTTGAAAAACTATCCTAACAAGTTATTTTAAATCTCATAACATTTTTAATCCTTAAGAATACTTCAAAACCAATCATTTATAATACTCTAAACACAAGTGATTCAAACTAGATTTACTTCATTGGTTTTCTTAAATATTCATGTACCAAATAAAAATGTCATGTAAGAGTGCCATATATAGGCATACAATGTTTATAATACATGCATTTCCATATAGGCATACAAAAAATTACATCATGTCTAACAACATAGTATCTAATGTCAGGTGAATACATCATATATGCATGTACAATGCCAAAAATGCATACATTACCATATAGGCATACAAAAAAGTAAATCATCTAAAACATCTTAATCATCAAATAGTCTCCCTCTCTTTGCCTTCTTTGAATAAGAATCTTCTTGAGATGATCTACCTATAGATGGAGATATCCCAAATGCCTTAGATTTCTCCAAGGTTTGACTGTAGGTACTATGCTCATAACGCTTGTAGTCAAACCTATTCAAATAAAAAAATTAATATAAAATGAACAAGTATACATGAAACCATGTTAAGAAAATCATGTTTTAAAATATAATAAAAAAATCATTTAAACATGAACTTACCACAATCTCATGGTCCTACTCAATTTACCTTTGACACTTGACTGGGTCAATCCCAGGTTCAGATACATGTATAGGCATGTCAAATGATGAAAAACATGAGGAATTATCATTGTAGTCATCTAAATCAGACTATTAAATGTCATATGGCATCCTTGAATACACAATAAATTCATTCATATAAGTTATATTTGACAAAATATATAGTAGAATCATTAAAATAAAATTACTAAATTACAATTCAAAATTACATTACATTACATTACATCAAAAATTATTGAGTCTGTCTCAACTCATAATGAAGGAAGAGTGTCCACCCTAGACATCAACTAAGCAAACAACCTAATAATTAATAACTTGGTAAATTCATTGATTAAAAAAGTTGCTAATAAATTTAGCCTTCTATACAGTCCAAGATTCAACTATACTCCAAGCATTTTATTATTTTATTATAAATTCCTATGGAAGGTTAACTAAGGAATGTGCATAAGAGTGTTGAGAACAATATTTTTAGGAATCTAATTTGTCAAGAAGTGGTAAAATCCTATTTGTCCACAGCCATTATTCCTGAAAAACATATAGTTTGTAAACTAAGAAATTATGTGCCTTATGTTTAGTATTGTAACTTGTTATGGATTAAAAGGAGTTTAAATAAGTATCTTTAATGATAATATAAAAGGGGAGATAATCTTGATATAGTTTTATATTACATTGACATTGAAAGAGGAAACAATCCCTAAGTACTTTATTTGTTAAAGGGCAACATACAGTCAAAAAACTGTGTCATATTATGTTGAAACTAGTTCAAGATTCCATTGAGATTGTAAGGGGTATAAGATAGTAAATGGAAGTGTATATAAACCCATATTAGGATTTTAAAATATTTGGAGATGAAGGAAAGGCAAATTGACCATATACCATGTTTTCCTATGTGCATAAGAAGGGTTATAAACTGAGAGTTTGGAGTTTGCAATTGATTGTAGGTTTTTAGAACTTTATATCTAAATGAGAAATTTTTATAGGGTCAGTATAGACCCAATGAATTTTTTTTGTGGTTATGGAACCCACTAAGACAAAATTTATCCCCGTTAGTGTGCTCTCAGCCCTAGTAATGGCCTAAAAACCTTGATTCTAGTGTTTAGTGTATAAAATTATATCTGACAATTGAAAATTTCCAAAAACTTGTAATAGTACATTAATTTATGTCTTCTCACTAATAGATTTTATTTAAGGCTTGTTAGGTATCTAAAATTATGTAAATGAGGCTGTGATCTAGTGTTAAGCCTAGAGAAGGGTTAAGGGAGAAGAGGTGATATAGAAATAGGAGAATTTTGTTGGGATATGAATACCGGAAGCACACAGTTGATTACCAAATACAAGCAACTTAATATGTGGAATTAACCAGAATCAACAAGTAACTAGAATCCAAAAATAACACATGATATGAGAGACAATACACAACTTGTATTAATACTCATACAGAAAAGAATACAATAAACAAGATGCCACTTCTTCTCCACCATCTCTTCAGAGGCTTCCCACACCTCAAGTGAATAGTAATTCTCTCCTCAAATCTCTCTCTCTTAGGTCCCAACACCCAACTCAAACACTGAGCTGGTGTTCACCTTACACCTGTGATCCACGCACTCCACAAGTGCTCCATGCACTCCACAAGTGCTCCAAGCACTCCACAAGTACTCAACGTACTCCAAGTAGATCTCTCCTGATTCTACTCCCTATTGTATTGCTGTCCTCTTTGATCTTGCACACCTACAAATCAATCTGGTTCTGCACACCTGTGAACCTTGACCTTGCACACACATACACCTGCAGATCAATGATCTTACTTGCCATATAGATCTCCTATAGAAGCCATGCTCACCTGATGACCAAGATCATACATACATGAAGAACCCTATTGATTCTCCAATCCAGCACCCACACTTGGTACTGTGGCACTAGGAGGAACACACCATTGCTCACCTCACACATAGAAGGAGCTTATAATATTGCTCTCTTACTCTCTAGCACAAGTTTACAATAAAACCATGAGTCTAATATATAGATCTCATCCAAACAATAATTAGACATTTAATTACAATAATTAGATCCACAGCTCTCAGTCTAAACTTGGCTCTAAACATGCAAACACTTGGTTCATTAGCTAACTGCCTGTAAAACACTCGCAGTCAAACCACATAGGTGACCGATGTTAGTCCCTGTCTGCCTGGGGGTCATCGATGCTGACCAACTTTTGATCGACGTCAGATGCCTTCTGTCTCCTCCCTGCCGATGTCAATTGGCCTGACCGACGCCGGTTCCTGACACACTCAGCAACCTTCCTAAAACCTCCTCCTCTGTTTACATCAGTGAAGCTTTTAGCTCCAAAACCTAACAATCTCCCACTTGGAGATAAAAAGCTGCACTGTACCTATACCTGTACCCCATCTAATCTATTTCCTGGCTTGTATCCCTCTTCAAGATCAATCCTGAAGACAACCCACCACACAACCTGTGGTGTACCTCCTGTCATCCGAGTAACCTGCGGCATCCAAACCTACAATCCCATGTAGTGAAGTCCTAACCCTGAATATTATGAATCCCTGTTGTTGGTCCCTCTCACATCCTTGAGAATCCACTTCTCTGAATTGGCTCCTAACTCTCTGACAATGCCCACTGCTTGGGAAAACTCAGGTCTATACTAGACCTCATGTGATTTTGGACACTAAACTATCCAGCCCTTAGTGTGCTCTGGCTCTGCATCCTACGTAATGAACCTCACCAACACCTGATTCACATCAGCTCCCATTGGAGACAAAATCAACTTGTGATCTCCATGTCTCCCATGCCAAAGAATTTTGCTGCTCCAAATTCTTCATAGCAAACCACTGAACTAATCTTACCCTTAGCTCAACAAAACCCTGTATGTACAACCCTACTAGCAAACATACCATCCACATATAGTAATAGAATGATGTCATGAATCATCATCCACCTGGTAAGACAAACCATAGTAGTTACCTGACATTGACTAAAGCCATGCTTTGTCATCCACCTGTCAAACCCTGTACCACTATCCTGCAGCTTCCTCAAGACTATATGGCCTGGTCTTTTGTCTCACGTGTCTGTTCTCTCTATTCTTTAACTAAGGTATCCATTCATCTCTATGCTTTCCATACCTGCTGGCAACCCTACCAAGTCTCTGCTTGGTTCTGCATCATATACTTGCCACGCTCCCACTATTTCTTGGATCCTTCCTACTCTGCAGTCAGCAACTAGTATAAAGAAGAGGAACAATGAATTTGAGGCCTACTTACATCTTCAGTCCTTTGTATGGGCATTTGAGACTCCTTGACAGCTTGCTATCCACCCAAAATTTGTTACAGTCACCGACCTCAATCACCACACAGTCTGTATTCAACCGACATCAGTTCTTGCACCTGTCCTGACCACCAAATCTACCGACATTAGTGTCTCCTTCTGTCAACATCATCCTCCTTACCGACATCGGTCTTACCTACTACCGATGTCGATTTTCCTACCGATGCCAGTACCTGTGTTTTCTTGTGAGTGATGACTTTTTACCTGTGAGATCCTTTGCATCAAGTCCCATGTCCAAACTACCCTGCTCAGAAGTATCCAGCCCCATCCACTGGTCTCTATCCACCATCTCCTCTAAGAACACCAAGGCTTTCCAGTTTTTAAGCTTGTCAAATATATCTATCTTCTGCTTAAGAACATGCATCTCCTTCCTACTCATGTGACCAAGCCTACAAAGCCACATCTCTGCAACAGAAGAAGAATCAATAATATAAACAAGTAGATAAAGAGTACCTATTTTCTTACCACCAGCTAATTTAAGTGTATCCAATGTGAGAGTTCTTATGCATCTTTTATCACCCAATTTTTCTAAAGAAATTAGCCACATCTCCAAACCTGGGACCTGCATGACCTCCTTCAACACCCATGTGTTGGCTGCGTACAATTTTAGCTTCACTTCCCCTTTGCCAATTCTTTGGCAAGGCTCACCAGCTCCTCTCCCTGGGGCTGCATGGAAAGAGGCAACAGAATCTGTGAAACAAGATTCTACTTTATCCAAGAAACCTCCTAGAGCATCCTGTGCAACAACACCTGCAACACTTGCTTCTTGAGTTCCTTCATGCTGATCTTCCACAAACCAACAATTTTCTTTTACCTGCTCTTTCTTTCCATTGGACCATAAATTATCATCTGTGCTTTTCAACTCCTCCATTCTTAGCTTACTTTGATCTGCCATTGCTCTACTCCCACTCAATCAGAAACCCCTGAGAGTGACCTATAACCAAACACAAAACCTGCTCCCTGCAACCTTAGCTCTGATACCACGTGTTGGGATATGAATACCGGAAGTACACAATTGATTACCAAATACAAGCAACTTAATATGCAGAATTTACCAAAATCAACAAGTAACTAGAATCCAGAAATAACACATGATATGAGAGACAATACAGAACTTGTATTAATACTCATACAGAAAAGAATACAATAAACAAGATGCCACTTCTTCTCCACCACCTCTTCAGAGGCTTCCCACACCTCAAGTGAATAGTAATTCTCTCCTCAAAGCTCTCTCTCTTAGGTCCCAACACCCAACTCAAACATTGAGTTGGTGTTCACCTTACACCTGTGCTCCATGCACTCCACAAGTGCTCCATGCACTCCACAAGTACTCAATGTACTCCAAGTAGATCTCTCCTGATTCTACTCTCTATTGTGTTGTTGTCCTCTCTGATCTTGCACACCTACAAATCAATCTGGTTCTGCACACCTTTGAACCTTGACCTTGCACACACATACACCTGTAGATCAATGATCTTACTTACCATGTATATCTCCTATAGAAGCCATGCTCACCTAATGACCAAGATCATACATACATGAAGAACCCTGCTGATTCTCCAATCTAGCACCCACACTTGGTACTGTGGCACTGGGAGGAACACACCATTGCTCACCTCATACACAGAAAGAGCTTATAATATTGCTCTCTTACTCTCTAGCATAAGTTTACAATACAACCATGAGTCTAATATATAGATCTCATCCAAACAATAATTAGACATCTAATTACAATAATTAGATCCACAGCTCTCAGTCTAAACTTGGCTCTAAACATGCAAACACTTGGTTCATTAGGTAACTACCCGTAAAACACTCGCAGTCGAACCACACAGGTGACCGACGTCGGTCCCTGTCTGCCTGGGGGTCACCGACACTGGCCGACTTTTGATCGATGTTGGTTGCCTTCTGTCTCCTCCCTGCTGATGTCAGTTGGCCTGACCGACGCCAGTTCCTGACACACTTAGCAACCTTCCTGAAACCTCCTCCTCTGTTTGCATTAGTGAAGCTTTTAGCTCCACAACCTAACAAATTTGTCCAAATGAGGGGCTCAAAAAATGATTGATTAAAATGAAGGAGCTAAATGGGTATCTATAAATGTCAATATATTATAGATAAAGTTCATACATGTTTCATACTAAAGAGGTTTGCTTTAATGGAGAGAAAATTGGTGAGAGGACTAAAGAAGGAAGTATAATTTTCCTTAAGAGTTATGTTAGAGGGTTAATGTGGGAGTTTTATGGTCTAAATGGGTCCTTAAATATGTAATTATTTTCTATTCAATATTTTTTAGATGCTCCCAACAAGGAGCTTTACACAAAAATAGGGCTAGTAGAAAGTAAAGCTAGAGCTCTGCATGTGAGGGGTAAGTAGATGGACAGTTTGAGTTAGTGACATGACCAAAGATGTAGAGAGTGATAAGAATATATATTATGATTTATTTGACTAATATTATAATTTTTATTTGATTACCCAAAGGACGAAGTGAATGAGTTATGAATGGATAAAGGAGAAGCTTGAAAGGAAGGGATATAGGTAGAGTTTTGTATAGAAGTTGATATAGCTCTGCATCAATGGATATAGTACATATTTTGGCCCCCTAAGTAGTTGGTGGTAACAAACCACTCAACCCCATCTATCTATATGGGGTTGAGGTCCACTATTTATATATGGTCGCAAGGCCTATGCCTTATACATATAGGCTATAGTTTATTGTTGATGCTCTCCCAATAAATATATGGGATCTAATGGACACTATCCCAATAAACCAATAGAACTTACAAGGTACAATGGGATAAAGAGGTTATGCCATCTAAATTTATAACTCCATAGAGATGAAATTTTTATGCTCGTATGGAATCAAGATAGGAATTGAATTTCTAGATATGACCATTTCAAATATTGATCATAGAGATTGAACCAATATATGTGATTAAGATAAAAAGGAAAAAATTGCCTAACTATGAGGCTAGTATTTAAAATAAAGGAGTGGTGTGCATATTTATGAAGGCATGTTAGGATCAATTGGGAAATTGATTGTAATATATTGTACCAAACAACTTTTATCAAATGAATTGTGTGTGTGTGTGTGTGTGTGTGTGTGTGTGTGTGTGTGTGTGTGTGTGTGTGTGTGTGTGTGTGTGTGTGTGTACATCTAATCCTACTAATTGGGATTGACCCGCTATGAAAAATACATATAATGGGATATCAAACAAATTTTCATCTAGTTATTTTGGTTATTAAAAAAATAGTTGAGATTAAGGAAGAGTTTCTAATAATTTATGCCAATCCATGTTAATACATCAAAAAATAAAAATTCTAACAAAACTATATTAGGTATTTTATGTAAATTCTTACATAAAATATACCAAGGATGCAGTTAAGGTGTATGAATGTACATATAGAGTATATAAGATTCACATGAAATTTTACCACTGTAAATGTATATGGTGTCGTACTAACATGGATAGATGGAGTAGCCTAGGTTGGCCCACTACCTATTTGTGATGTCAAAGGCAACATCTCCTCATAGAAGACAAAAAAAATACATATATATTATTAAATTTAAACATGTAAATTAGTTATTAACTTTTTAAATTGCAAATATAACTTAAAATTTTAACATTAAATTTATATAAAAGATACATGCATGTGTGTAGAGACTCCCAATGTATCTAAACCAAATATGTGTGATAAAAAATAATCAGTCAAGACCACATCCTCCAAGCCCCTAAAGTTCCACTATCATCATGTAAAGGTCCAATGCATATAGCACCATAACATCTGCATCAGTGGGGTCGGGTATGACCACTAGTTGGAGTGTCTCAAGCATTTGTCTCTGAAAGTCTACTCATATGATGAATGAATGTATCAATAAGCACACTAATCACATGAAAATTTTCTATATCTATAACCTTTATCACCATAGAGGGAATCTCTAGATGAAATGGATTTTGGGTAGGGATCCTTATAGGCCAATTAGGTGCATAATGTGCACCTACTCGATCCTATGCAGAACATTTCCCTTAGCCCTGAAACTCATCATAATCAAAGTAGTATATAATTTGATTGAGGATAAGATCGTAATAGAGTTTCCTCAAAAAATACAAAAGGACCTCATGGTTATTACAAAGGGGATAGTCAAACACCATCCACCATCGCTCCTAAATATTGGCCTTAATCAAATCATGTTGGCATCGATGGATTGGGAAATGTTTGGTTTTTATTAGAAATGGGACATTGGTGGTTGGCTTGATAAATAAGTCACAAATTTGATATTTTGTTACGTTTTTTTTCTTCACCTTATATGCTCACAATTTATCAGCATAGTAATCCCTACAACTATCTCTATATGACCTCCATCTATCATTTGACCTGTTATCAGGGCCATTTGACCTAATACCAACTATAGGTTACTGGCCAAATAGTTGTTATGGGTGTTTATAGAAGTGAACTCCCTCTTTCTCCTAATTATTTGCTCAATTTTAATTTTGTTCCCCAGTATGTGAGCAACAATTTCTTCCTAGTTACCTAAGGGATCTAGTGGAACTATATGAGGGTTAGGCAGAGGGTTAGGTGGAGGGTAAGGATGGTTGGCCATAAATTTAGGTAGAGGATTAGGTGGAGGGTTATGTGGAGCATGTCGACCTATTACATAAAAATAAAAAATAAATTTGCAATTCACATTAAAAAAAAAATGATTTAATCTACAAAAAACATACCTCTTATTCATGATGGCATTGTCGATCTAGTGAATGGAGGGATAAACATGAATCTTGCAGGCCAAAATGTGGATTTATATTTAAAAAATGATCTTCCAGCTAAAACAAGAATGAGAATGAGGAAAATGCAAATAAATTAGGCGGAGGGTTTTTTTTGTTTTATAGTTTTAATAACATGTATGCATTTTTAGAAAATACAGGAATAAATATGCATTCCTATAATATTTAGGCATTCTTATTTTTTTAATAACGCATATGCATTATAGGGTATGTCCATGGAATTTTTCCCCAACTCCGTGCACTTACACTACATAATTATAAAATATTAGTAATATAATATATATTTGGGTTTAATACTATAATATAATTATTATAGTTATAATATATTTTTTTGTAAGGTGATGGCTATTAGCTAGTGCTTGAAATTGGTTTTGGACCCAATTAGTCCCATATCCCATTTTATTAACCACATAATATCAATCATACTAGGTGTAACCAAATAATACTAATTATACCACCACCATGAGTTAACAACATTAAGAACTAACAACTTCCTAATCATTTTTTCTTCCATTGATATACACCCAGTCATGGCGTTTAGGATGGTGATTGTATACTTCTTATACATTTCAACTTGATGATTTTATATGAGACTTTACATTAAATTTTGGGTACTACTACCAAATATCATGGTCTTCCAAATTAAAGGAATACCTTTTATCAGTGGTTGTATGCAATGCTGACCATATATTAAAAATGTTCATCCCTTCTTTCTATGGCAGTGGTTGTCATGGAGTTTGTTTCATATATTTTCATATTCCACCAACTCCATGGAGAATATTTTATGTAATCTCCTACTCTAGAAGTTTTTTAGCTACATATCTAGGTAGCCTTATAGGAGATACCAAAACTTCCTCAATCTTGAATACATTACAATTGGGATAGTACTAATAATCCCCACTGATTTTAATTAATAATTTCATTTCCTTGGAGTGTCTTGGGATTTGTATTTCATTGATGTCTTTGTATACTTGAGGGTAGAAAAAACCACATATATCCTTGATACAATTCATGAACTTTTTTGCATATAAATTTGATAAATTGGCATAGACTATTGTCCTACACTTAGGATTCCACTATAGAATTATACCTATTATGATTGTATAAAAAGTGGCCTTATTGAGATTAGACATCATATTAAATTTTCATCCATCCCTTAATGACATTTCCTGCCACCTCAAATTAATCAAATGATTTTCTCTAGGACTGGTATTTCATTGTCATTGATAATCATATACAATAAAGGCACCCAAAACTTATTAACATGATAAATGCCCATAGATTCATACAATCTATTCACGATATCCATACCAATATAGACTCCACATCAGAATAACCTAATAGGATTTATGTCCACATATTATTTGTTGACCCAATTCTTAAGGTCTTTAGACAAGCCTTTTACAATTTCCCTTAGATTGTGTATATTGAGCCAATCTGACACAACTATAAGGTTACATATTGTTTTATGATGGGTAAATTTTTTGTATCTCTTTATAGCTAGACCAACAAGGAATGTTATTTGATTTTTAGATATAGAAAAATATATATTTGATATATGTTTATATAAAATATATTACAAAAAAGGACTCTATAGATAAATACCTTAGGTTTTCCTTCTACAAAATGAGGTCTTACTATTTGCAGAGCCATGAGATTATCTAAGTAATTTATTAGAATAGGGTAGTAGGTGACCTTATGGTAGACTGAGAACATAAGTATTCTACAAATAAATGACCCTACTTGTATTTAGAAATGAACAAAAAAATGTGTAATAATTTTGTTGATATATTAAACTGCCTTGCTTACAAATTATCTTCTATATTATAATATCTTGGTGAAAAGGAATATAAATACAGAGTAGGGGGAGCTAACTTAGAGAACTCATAGTTAAATTAAGTGTAACTCACTATGAAACTCATAGAAGAACTCAAAGTGGTACTTAGTTGATCCCTAGATGGAACTCACCCTCTACCACTTAGCCTTTTATCATACCTAAGTAAGTTAAAGCTAGATGTATAGGGATTATCTATTTAATATGTAAATGAAATAATTAACATCATACACCAACACTTTATCCCCTTAACCATATATTAGGTGTGTATAAAAGAAAACATGGGTCCTATCAACAAGCCCTGATGAGGTACCCACATCCAATACAACTCTTAATAAGTGAAGTAACATGAGAAAACCTAGTGTGATAAAAATCATCTTCTGCCACTCCCACAAATAGATACAAAGAGAGAATGGAGGACTACAAATCTCACTCCAATACCCACTTTAATTATAGTTTAGATGGGCTATAAAATTATGTCTCAGCAATGAGGCCTAATGAGGTACCCAAGAACATAGTGATGATCCTAGTAGCATACAAAATAAAAAAGATGTGTGTCTCCATAATAAGTAGAGAGAATATAAGTGCATAATGTTGCATGTTGAATGTTGTAGTAGCTCACTCTAAAACAAATGTTGTCTCTTCCTTTTGGAAGAAAGAAACCACGAGTTATCAAACTACTAAATTCCCACTCAAGTGGAATACATGTAGGAATCAAGATGTATATCTCTAGAAAATAATCAAATGTATCCATACTAATGCTCAAATGTTCCAAAGTCTGATCAGATATCATAGAACTAACTATAGAAGATGGAAATAAAGAAGCATATAATGAAGGGGAGAGAACAACCAAAAAAGAAGATAGACATGGAACATTCATTGAAAGAATGTCCATGGGTTGAGGAGAGTAAAGCTCAACAACTATTGAAACTACAGACCTTTCTACAAATGAAGCACTCAGATCTGCAAGATGAATGTCTATAGGAACATATGAGTCATCGATAATCTTAATGTGTATAATTTCACTAGAATTAATAAAGTCCTCTGAAATTCATGTCTATAAAGGCTCTAGAAGAGTAACAATCTACAAAGGAATGGATGTAGAATTTGCAATGAGATAACTAAGGTTTGGCATAATCTTGTCCTATAGTGGGGGTTCAATAGAATGAAGATCACTATTCACTATGGATGTATCATCAAAATATATAAAATTGACAATATAGAGTACAATAATCTAATAAGAGATAATAGGAAGAGTAGGTGGATGTGTGACATAAATCTCAGTAGGATCCTCAAAAATACTCTATGCAATGCTCAAAAAATTTGAGGGATACTCTATATGTTCTACATAGAAATGAAGATCCATGGAACCATGTAGTAATAGAGTGAAAAAAACCTTCTCACAAGTATTATCCTAATTATCAAACCAAATAGGATCAGTGGGTATAAGAATCTGTCCATATAGAAAGAGAATACGATTCTTATGTGTGAGCAAGAGTTTCATGTAAGCACACCACGAAGCATAATTGTCCTTCCCAAGAAGGATCACTAGAGATGAAATAACTCTCCTCATCTAGACTATCTCAAATGGGGTCAACATCACTGAGATAAGATATCAAGGAAGTGGACAACTGGATAAAATACTCTGTAGTAAATGCCTCAAGCATGCTCATGAATGGGACGTTGGGCACAACCAATAATGCATCCAAGTGAGTAATCAATGCTAGAGTAGGAGAAAGAATGATGAACACTCTAGAGATGGACTTTGGACTGGGCCAAAAATGAATCTATATAGATGAGAGCAATCAGTGCTCGAAATACATTGTAGAAAGTATTAGGGCCTATAACCCACTTGAATATGGCACTTTATCATTTTAGTGCATTTTTAAAAACAAAGTAGAGAAATGGAAAGAAGATGAAAAAACATACACTTTTAAAAAATGTAGCACTTAATTCTAAGTTACCAATCAAAATTTATTAAAAAAATAAAAAAAATACATTTTCTATCACTAATGACCTATTTAATTAAATTACACTTAAAGTTTAAATGCTCATCCAGTTCAAACACCAAGTATGCCATGTAACCACTCATTAAAATCATCACAAAACCGCAGACCTCCTCACATTAACACGAGTAAAAAACATACCCCACCCATACACCCCTATGTGTTTTTTACATGTAAAGACTTATTTGAAGGTGTTTAATTAAAAGAATACATAAAGCTATTTTAGGTAAAGTTAAAACACAATTTAATTTTTAATCTTTTTAGGGCAAAAAATATTAGAGTTGTTTTTTACTTTGAAAATGAAAGAAGAAAAGCTGTGCGTTGCAATGTGAAAAGACTTCAACAGGATTTGTACGACACCGCCATACGAGAACTAGGTCTGCAAAAAGAGAGGTTTGGGCACCTCCATAGGAAGATAAGCAGACACAACACAGGTCTCTTCTTTACATCCTGCTCAATCTTTGCTGGTGTAGATGTGTGTGGAGGATGCGCTGCAGGACCGTTTTCTCTTTTAACGGTTGAACAATGATCCAAGAAGAAGTATATCCACTTTAGGAGGTCGATCCAGTTCTAGCTATGCTCTAATTGCGACGTGGAGGCTCAAAAATGGTTCTAAGGTAAATTCAAAACAATATTTCTAGAAAGAAAATTTCAATGAATTCGATTTGCTCGGGTTAATTAACAAATTTTCATCACCATGGAAATCCACTTGGACTCTCTGTTGCATATATTTCCTAGCTAAAACAATTCAATCTCTGCCAGAAAGCAGAGAAGCAAAGAGCAGTGTATATAATTCCTATTGCCCATTCCCCATAGCTGAGCTATGTACAGTGAAACACACAATTGATAATCTTGGACTGAACGGCTCAGATCAGCGTTGAATAACGGAGAGCAGGCTGTTGAAATGCCATGCACAACTACGGTGAATGATAAGTGGAAACTACAAGCAATGAGGTCAACACTTCCCTGATGCGAATGCTGCTCTTGCGGATTTTCTGTCACTCACCCCGCCAACGCTAGAGTGTTTTGTCAAGAGGGCGGAGCGCTTGCTTTACACGCTGGCCGATTCAGCTGTCGCTTCTAATGCTTTCTATTCCATCCAGAAATCCCAAACAACTTTGTAGAACAAGGGCACCTCCACGAAGAGCTAGCAATCCTTGAAAAAATTCGTGGCACACTGCCACGTGAGGGTAAACAGGCCTAAACGTTAAAAAATAAGAACAAATGCCTCCTCCAATAGAATCTATGCGTTTTATATGTGCAACAAAAAAACTTGTACGCCAATCCACAAGAAAATACATGCAAATGCCATTACAAGCAAAATGTAAATTCCTCTTTAATAAATTGAATTGAATACCATAAAAAAAATCAAATAAACAAATGAATGTTCTTTATTAGAATTTAAAGTTTTGATACCATGTCAGAGTATGTCAGTAGGTGATCTTCTGGTAGAGTGAGCACATAAGTATTCTTCTATAATAAAGTGAGCATACAAGTATTCTGCAATTTAATGATTCTGTTTGTATTCAGAAATGAACAAAAGATGTGCAATAATTATCGAATGTATTTAACTACCTTGCTTAGTAATTATCCGCTCTATTACAATAACCTGATGAAGAGAAATATAAATAAATAGTAGGAGTTAATTCAGAGGAAAACTCACAGTTAGACTAGATGTAACTCACTATAAAACTCATAGGAGAAATCACAGTGATACTCAGTGGATCCCCAGGTGGAACTCACCATCTCACATACTTAACCTCTTATCACACCTAAATACGTTGAAGCTACATGTATAAGGATTGTCCATTTAATAAGTAAATAAAATAATTAATATCCTACACCAAGACAATCATCATATGTTGAGGAAGAGATAACCTTTTCAATAATTATATATATGTATGTATGTATGTATATGTGTGTGTGTGTGTGTGTGTGTGTGTGTGTGTGTGTGTGTGTGTGTGTGTGTGTGTGTAATTAAAATTTATGTATTATGACATCAAACAATACATTAAAAGTTATCGAGTAATTGATTCTCAGTGCGAAAATATTGCTTTCAAGTGGATAATATATCAAAGTTTAACTATCCATTCTTTCAATCAAGGGCAAATTATAGTGAAGAGTTAGGGATGTCAAAATAAATGCCCAGTCCTAAAATTTCATAAGGTGTCTTGAAAAACATTATAAGCCTCCTGCCATGCATCAATATCATTGGAAACTAAAAAATGGTATTGTAACTTTGGTAAATTATATCATTAAATAAAAACACATTTCAAGGATTAAAAATGATCATATCGTTCTCGAACAAATCTACTCACAATATTGTGATGATGATTTTAGTTATTGCTTTCATTTGAAACTTCAATTAGATGTTGTTACAAACATATTGTTGAGAAATGGGATGATGATTTTAATTATTGATTTCATTCGAAACATCAATTAGATGTTGTTACAAATATATTGTTGAGAAATGCCTAAAATAATGTTTGGTTAGTGTAAGAATGGACTGTTTTTTTCTTAAATAGTTCATTAAAAAATTAATGTGATAAAATTTGGCGGAAAAAAATAGCATCCCAATAAAATACAAACATCTTACAGTTGAGAGAGAGTCTAAGAGGACAATCAATTTTTATGAGAGAATGACACTAGTGGATAGATTTGTTGTATAGATGTTTTGTACATAAATTGAGCTGAACTTGTGTATATTTAATGTTTGATGGGTGGAACGTATAGAGTAAAATATTAGTTATTACCCCTAATATCAAGCTGAAAAGAGTTTTAGTTTGTCCTTCATGAAGGTTGGGTGAGTTGGTAAACATTAAATCTAAATTTTGTATTAATGTGAAATCATCTTATTACTTTATGTACAAATTTTATGTATTCTTAATTTTGGCTCTTAAATATTTGAAGCACCTTTCATTTTAAATTTATAGTAAACATGGAAAATAGTTTATATAAATCTACAATAATTGATGCATAAAAAAATAGGTCAACCTTTTCGAGGTTATAACTTTTGATTCATATTTCTATTTAAGCTCTTCCACTTGTCAAAATTATTGTATCAAAAAGTTTGTTGTTGTTCTAGGTGGTTTGACCTACTTAAAGATATTTTTGATATTTTTTAGAGGCTATATGTGATCATATAAGGGTTCAAAATTTTAATTTAATTATTTTTAATGGATTTTCTATTTTTATAAATAGTATATTTTTAGGTACTGATGTCAACTTCTATTGAATTTCATCTGATAGATTAGTTTTAGCATTTAGGATATTTCAGAATATTTTTAGAGTTGTGCATGCTTTCATGCAAACTTACTATAAATAACAACTGTTAAAAATAGACATTTTTTTAGGTTTTAGTTTTTTTTTAAATTTTTCATGTAAACTCTAAATTCTGAAGTGAAACTTATTTAAACATTGTTTGGGTTTTTAATTATTTCAAATCATTCAATACAAATCAATACAAATTATTATTCAAAAACTTTACCTATTAATATTTTATTATCTTAATAGTTTTTGGGTTCATTAATAATAATTACAAGTGAAATAAAATAGTTGGTGCAAGTGATTTCCAATAGTTTCTACAAGTCAATTACAAGTGATTATGTAGTGACTACAAAGTATATGAGAGTGGTTACAAAGACTATAATAATACCTACAATGACAATGGTTGTAAGGATTATAATAATCAAATATTAGTGGGTGTCTCAAATGAATTCTAGTATTATGTTATAAAACTATTCCCATGAAATCATATAGCTAGAAACACTCTTTAATTTATTTACACAATCAAGAATTTTATACAAATGTTAGTTATGCATTTTTGTTGGTAGAACCATATGAATGTATGGAGATTAAGGATTTGCTCATTTATTTAAAATGAAACATTTTATTATTATGTTTATACTTCATCGGGGTAGTATATGTATTATGACTGATGTGAAATGGTATATGTAATCCTTAAATGAACATGGAATTCTATTGAGTTTACTCAATATGTGGGTTGTGTTATCATTTTGTTATTGTGAACTAATTAAACCAATTTATTGTTTATATTATGTGTTATTGTGAACTAATTAAACCAATTTATTTTTTATATTATGTACAAGTTAAAATATGAATAAAAAATGACACCAATAATCAACTCTTAGCAAGCACAACTGAATGAATTCAAAGGGCCAATAATTTGACTAATTGATAAAGTTATTCCCTATTTCTAATCTAAGATATGGCTTTGTTATTAGATCTTTTGGACATAAAAATATGTGATGATTATTGTTAAAACCCACCTTTTATGTCTGGCTATTAGTTTTGGGGTGGAGGCTACTATCTAAATATCATATAATAATATAATATTATATAATACATGAATATTATATAATAATATAATATAATTTTTATTATATATATATATATATATATAATTATATGATATTTATATATTATTAATATTATACTTTTTTGAATAAAAAAGTGGTAATAACTTTATTGAATCATAAAATCATTACAAAGCAAAAATAAACAACCATATCCTCATATCTTCCATAACCCAATCTTCAAGAATAGCAACCAAATCACCAGGAAGATGACCCTAATCATCCACATTCCAAGTCTCCATTTGCTCAAATGCCTATTGCACCAAACCATCTGCCACCTTATCCCACTCCCATGGCACATGATAAAAAGTAGTAGAATCTAAAGCATTGCTCAAAAAAATAATTTGTTTGGCCACCACTACAAGTTTCCAGTTCATCTCCTCAAGATGTCTCTTATTTAGTATATCAATAACCACCTAAGAATCTGATTCAAAAATAATTTACCTCTAACCAAGGGCACAAGAACACTCTAATGCCAGAAGGATAGAAAGAGCCTCCATGAGATTATTTGTATGCTGACCTTTATGTATAGAGAAGAAAAAATTTACCACCCCTGAACTATCCCTGTCAATGCCACCAACTCTAGCATGGCTAGGATTACCTCTAGAAGATAGATTAGTATTGATTTTTAGCTGCCCCACAATAGGGGGCACCAGCAACCAGTACGATAGACCCTCATTCTCCCACACCTATGGTGAACCGTTCTCAAATGTTTTTGTCCACCCCTAGAGAGACCCAAGGCTTCAATAACATCATAATCACTAGAAGTAATAGGGATAAATAGGTCACACTTAGCAACCAAAGTTTACTGTAGACCCCAAAAATCCTCAACCAGAGCTGATCAATAATTAGCTTCTTGTCCAAAAAATATCCTATGGGTACACTCCAACCAAATATGCCAAATTATCAAACTAGGGCCAATGATCCAAGTAATGAGGAGAAAAGAGGTCTTTATAGGGGAGGCCCTAGACTCCTCCAAAAATCCTCTAAAAAAGAATCATGTCTACATGGTATATGCTAGATATTCCACCATAAATGCCAAATAACTTTTGCAAAGGAAAAATAAAAGAAGATATGGGGGATGCACTCCCCATGCCCACCACATAGAACACACTTAGAGGGCCCCTCAAACCCAAATTTATAGAGGTTGTCCCAAGTAAGGCACCTCCCTTAAACAACTAACCATGAGAAGAAGTTACACTTAAGCCAAGCAAACTTATAACAAACCTGTTTCCACCACGAGACCTCTGAGCTCCCAAACATTTATTTAACAAGAGCTTGATAACCTGAGGCAACAATAAATTTGCCTTTTAGATCAGGACCCCAAGCCAACAATATCTCTTAAGAAGAGAAGTGCAGACACGCCTTGATAAGATCCCAACAAGCTCTTGATAATCCCCAGCTACCCCACTAGGAGGCCATTCATATGAGACCTTCCATCTATACGCACTAACTTGTCTAAAGTTATGAAGGGTTTTAAAATCAGCAACATGGCACCACCCAAATTCAATAAAATGCCTACTCAAATTTTGTAGGTGGGGGTGGGTAGACAATATGGAAGGATAACCATTCCAAGAATCATACAAAAAGAGAGCATCCTGCCCACCACTGTAAATCCAAAATAACCCATGCTTAACCAAGTTGGCACCCCTTGTGAGGGCACTCCAAATCATAGAGCCCTTCCCCTCCAAATTAAATCAGGCAACATCCACACTCTCAACTAGACCCAGATATTTTGAGGTAAGAAGTTTTGCCCATGATTGATGTTTCTATGAACACCACCACCAATACAGCTTAGATGCTAAAGCTTTTCCAGTCAAATTAGTTCTATGTAGGCCCAGACCACTAGCCTGCTTTGGCCGACAAATAGCTTCCCACTTAACCAAACTCCACTTCCTATGAAGGAGGTTTCCAGACCAAAGGAAGTCTCGAGACAAACTCTCAAAGTCTTTGATAAAGATGGAAGGTGCAAAGAGAACAAAATATCTATACAGATGAAGAGCCTGTACCACTAATTTTAGAAGAGTCATCTTACCTATACAAGAGAGCCACTTGTTAGTCCCATGACTAACCAAATTTATGAACTTACCCATAATCTCCTGTGAAAACATTTTAGGAAGCAAATGAATAGCAAGCAAAATACTAGATACACAAAAGGGAGAGTGCCAATCTAAAAATGAAGGATACTAGAAATTCTCCTCTAAATAGCCCATAGAGTATGAAAGAAGTAAATAAAATACTTCCCCTCATTAATTTTTTAACTTGACATAGTCAAATAACAATCCAAAACCCTATGCCAATAGGAAGCCTCCTAAACCTTGGCTCTGCCCATCAGAGATGTGTCATCAACAAACTAAAAATGTCACTGAGGGGGAATATTATTTCCAAAGCTCTATCCTTTAATTAAACTTGTCTCCACTTGGGATCTAATAAACCTCCCCAAACCCTCAGCCAATAAGATGAAAAGATAGGGGGATAAATGGTCCCCTTGTCTGAGCCCCATAGAAGCACCAAATAACTCCATTGGCTCACCATTAATCAATACTGAAGAGGAAGGATAAGTAACACAAATCTTGACCCACTCAATCCAGTCACTAGAAAAACCAAATGCTCCCATAATATTAAATAAGAAGGCCCATTTAACTTGATAATAAATTTTATCCATATCCAACTTAATAAAAATGGCTTTCTCTTTAGAATGATCCATATAATGAATCATCTCAGATGCAATGATGACACCCTCCATAATCTACGTACTAGCCACAAAAAACCCTTCCTCTTCATAAATTAGCCTAATTAGCCATGGTTTTAGCTACTCAGCAAAGAACTTAGTAATAATCTTATAAACCACATTACATAAGGTAATGGGCCTAAAAGATCTAGAGAATTAGCCCCATCCTTCTTTGGTATGAGAGAAAAGAATGTAGGATTCATGGATTTTAGCATTTATTTTTTCATGAAATATTCATGAATGAGCACCAATAAATCCAACTTATTCACTTCCCATAACTCCTAGTAGAACTCAATTGGGAAACCATCAGGCCCTGGAGCTTTTCCCTTTTTCATCTGGAACACCATAGTTTCAAGCTGTAACAAAGAAATGGGATGAAGAAAAGAAACATTCATTTCACTAGTGACTAAGGGTGGAATACTATTCAAAATATTAGATTCATCCTCCTCCACAAGAAGGGAATCCTTAAATAGTATAATAGAAAAGAAACAGATAGTTTTAGCATAAATAGAAGCACAGGAGGAGAGAATCTCCACATTCAAAGACCTGAGAGAATAAATGACATTACCTTGTCTCCTATCTTTTACTAAATTGTGGAAGAAAGAAGTATTCCTATCTCCCAGTTGAATCCACTCAATTCAGAACTTTTGTTTCCAAAATTTTTTCTCTCATAATATCCATCCTCAACTTCCTTCACAATCGTAGCTTCCAAAAAACTTGAATCCTCAGTGAGGCCCTAGTCACGAATCTGCCTGGTGATCCAAATGAGCTTGAGGAGACTATTTTGCATGGAAAATATTACCAAAGTATTGCCTATTCCACCATTTCAACCTATATTTCACATATTGGAGCCTCTTGGAGAAGGAGCACATAGTAGTCCCATGTGATAGCTTCCCCAATTTCCACCAAATAGGAAGAAGATCATGTAGGGAGTCATCTCTTAACCACAAGAGCTGAAACTTAAAATACTACTTTACACAATGTCGGGGAAGCTCAACAGTAAGTTTGATTGGCCAATGATCAAATCCTTGTCCATGCAAAATCTCAGAGCTAGTCAACCACATGTCCCCCAGCCATAAACTAGACACCAAAAATCTATCTAGATGTTCAAAAATAGTAGCATCCCCAGATCTCCTATTATTCCAAGTAAAGGCCCCATTAACAGGCTTGATGTCAACCAAATTCAAGAGAGCCACATTAACCTACAAGAGATTAGAAGAAGGCTCCAAGTGAGAAATGCCTCCCCTCTTCTCTTTTTGAGAAATAATGGCACTAAAATACATTTCTATAATCCATGGGATATACGGATCTAAAGTCCTCACATATCTAACAAAACACCACAACTTTACCTTGCCATGAACGTCAGCTAGAGCATAGATGTTAGAAAAAAGTATTCTCTATCCAGACTCAAGAAGAGAAGCAACACAAGAAATCAAACCTCTGTAAGAGTACCACCAAATTGGCCTGACTCTATGTGGGTCCCATAAGCATGCAACCCCACTAGATCTACCAAGAGCACTAACACATTAACATTAACCATGACTCTAAATCTTCAAAGCCACACTCATCATACTATCAACTGATAACTTAGTTTCCTAAAAGAACACCACATAAGGAGAATGAATATGAACCAAATCCTGAAGAGCCTTTTATCTAGGGATGTTATTCATACCCCTCACATTTCAAGAGAGCACAATCATCATTGGGGTTGGGAGAATTAAACATCAATTATCCTCACCGAACATGACTCAACCAATGTCTCACTAGCTATCTTTACCTTTTCCAAGTCCTTTTTTATACCAACCTTAAGAGGTTTCTCAGGAGCCCCTTTTTTATGGTTTTTGGATGCAAACCCAAGGCTAGGGAAGGAGTCTTACTTTTTCCTAAGTCTAGAGTACCCCACACATTAAATAGAACACCACCAACACTAGGAGAGCCACCAGAAGCCTTTGACACCAAATATAATAGTCCTTAAATAGGAACCAAAGGAGCCATTTCATTGTCCATCTGAGTACCTTACTCACCAAGCTGATCTAAACTAGGAATGACATTAGCCTGATCCCCAAGATCAACCTCAATAAAAGATTCAAATGTTGCCTGTAAATCTGCATGAAAACCCTCCTCTTAGACTAAATCCTCCAATGTCTCAAATAATTTGAAGGTATGCCCCTCTTACCTATCCTTATGGGATCCCTTCAGGCCTCGACCATGATTACAATACTTAACCAGAATAAAACCTTCTTTATCAGTGCCACCTCCCTGTATGGGGGCTTTACCCTTGTCTATTTTTAAATCAGACTGAGTATAAGCATTATTTGAACCAGCTACACCAGAAGCTCAAGTACACCTCCATTGAAGATGACCATATTCATGACAAAGCTGACACCTAAAAGGTAACATCTCATAATCTAACAGTTGAGTCCAAGAGCAAGACCCAATAGTCATATCAATAGAATCTAAAAGCGGCTGGCTCAAATCAATTTCAACACAGACCCTAGCTTAAGAAAAGAATCTCCTATTAAAAGTTTGTTTGGAAGGATCAATAATTTTTCCAAGAAATAGCACAATTGACTACAATATATCATTTCTCTAGCATTCAAGTGGTAGCCAAGGAAGACGAACCCAAACTGGGATTCTAGAAGGTAACTCCTCCACTGAGTTAAAGCTAGCATTCCATGGTTTGATGAAGAGACCCACTTGACTATAAAAATATGGATCCCCTTCAAAGGCCCTATTCTGATCTGAGACACATGAAGAATCCACCATAAAGAAGTTATTTTTAGCCATCAAAATATCAAAATCTCCTTCTGGGTCCCATGTCTTATAAATCCATGTATCCAAAAATGGGGGAGAAACCCTCAACCCCATGAAATTACAAATCAAAACATGATTGTAGTAGTAATTAATATCTTCAGCTACTGACTCTGATTGTATTACTAAAACTAGTTGCTCTTCGGCCCTCTCCAAGCATCCCTTCACCTTTAGCAATTTAAGGGAACCATTTTGGACTACATCTGATCTAGAAGAAGATTGAATGGGTATTCTAAAACCCTCCATAACCATGGAAGAAGCATGACCCATCATATTTAAAGGCACCTTCAAAGCCATTTATACCAAAGGAGTGAGAGCTCAAAATTCCCCCCACACCATACTAAATCCAAAGCAATGGCTCCCAAAAGGTGCACCACCATAAGAGACAACACCTCAAAGGAAGAAACTCCACCCCCCAACATGTAGTAAACACAAACTAGAGGGCACACAAAAAAAATAAAACCCAAAGATGGAAACCCTCAAACCCTGCACACCACCACCCAGACCATAGAGTGCCTCACAGCCAACTAAAACAAGAAACAAAGAAGAAGACCCAGTCCCCTTGACCCCCTATTGATTTATAAATCCCTTGTGCATAGAGAAAGCTTGAACCTACAAGCTAGGGCTTGGGAGCCCTAGCTTGCTCTCCCATACCTTCTATCTCCATCTGATCTCTTAAGGTTGATGAATTTCTATTTTTAATATTATATTACGTATTAATATAAGTTAGATTTAATTAACGATTAAGATAAGAGGAAAGAAGAATTAAATTTATAGGAATTAAGAATTAAATATGATTGTCTTATATTATTAAAACTATTTTATATAAATTTATGTAAAGTTGAATTATTCCTAACATCAATATAACATTCAAAAACAAAATAGGAATCGATCATCTATATTAATAATTTTTTTGATAAAAAATATTTATTTATTATTACTTTTCAAATACTAATATAATTCATAATTAAAAACTATATATATAACTTTTTGATGGTTTATCCAGATTTTCATCGAGCACAAATTATCAGTCAATGTATGAAGAGATTATTCAAGTAATTTATTCATTCATTTGTTTTGTCCTTGAATCCCTCAGTGGCCACTTCACTTTACATATGAATTTGACACCTCAAATATCAAGTTTGTTACTCAAATTTAGATTCTTATTTTTTTTCAACTGTTTCATATTTAGATTCTTATTATTTCCCATTTTTTTATTGAAAAATATATTGCTTATAAGTTTTAGGGTTTTGATTCCCTCTAACATCCCCACATTTTTTTTTTGAATTGTAATTGTATGCCTATATTTTTTGGTGATAAATTTTGAGTAATTGTATGCCTATATTCCTCCTACATTTTTGCAATTAGGAGTTTTTTTATGATAAATTTCAGAATTTAAAGCAGTCTACTCTATTAACTTATCACAACCAACTACTCTCTTACTCTAAAAATGTAGAGGAGTTCAACACAAAAAAAAAATCTTTTCATTTTCATCTATCTCATCTAAATTTGATCATGTTATTATTTATCTCTGATTTTTTAGGTTATAAATACTTGGGAAAGATGGATTTTTATAAATCACTTTTATGTAAATTGATTAAAAATTAATGTCAAATATCTATAATAAACATGTTGTAATGAATTGGGTGGAATACTCATTTGAGAAAGAAAATTGACAAGTTGGGAATTCTTCTTCAATCTCAAATCACAAATATCGACTACAATATATCAAATTTTTATGGTTAAATAAAAATCATAATAATTTTTAAAAAAAATAAAAAAAAACTTGAAAATGTACCTAGATACAACTAATCTACAAAGCATGAAACCATAGTCAAATTTTGTGATAAAATGATGAAAATCTAGGCTGAATGCAGCAGCAAATCCAATGCCATAAATAGAATTTGTACAAGAAAAGATTTGGGTGTTAATTTTTTTTTGATGAAGATATAAGAAGAAAGGTTGTTAGAAACCTCACAAGTAAATCTCAGTGCATTTGTCACTATTTATATTATTAGACATTTTGATTAAATTCAATTATTTGTATTTGTTATTAATCATTTATATTTGTTGTCAATTTTTTGTGTTTGTTTTAATCATAGGCATCGGTGTCAATCATCTGCATTTTTTATCAATCATCTACATTTTATCGGTAATCATTTGTATTTACTATCAATCATCTGCATATTTATCAATCATGTATATTTTTTATGGATTGTCTACATTCTATTGGGAATCATATGTATTTACTATCAATCAATTATATTTATTTTCAACCACCTACATTTATTGTGAATCCCCTACAATTTTTGTTTTATTTTATTAAGGATAAAGGGTAGGTTTTTTTTGAACTAGGGACCCATACCCTAGAAGAGAAATATAAAGCCAAGGCCACATGAGCCAAATATAACAATACAATCAGTACCAAAAGACTGAAGAAAATAAACCAAATAAAAACTAAAAAACAACAAGAAAATGGTCACAAATGCCAAGATTTTCAACAATAGTTGTTGCCCAGGCAACAAAACAAAACAAGAAAGAGATCAACTAAGAGTCTCCCATGATATTTCCTTTGTTAGATCTGAGAGACATTGTCATGGGTTGTAATTCATGTTTACCTTTGCCTTTATTTCTCTGGCTAAAAATTTTTCATTCTCCTTCCTCCTCAGGGTTTGGCAATATACGGATGGAAATTTCCCAAAAATCCACTTTATTTTGTGTTTGTGTTGAGCCAAACATGCCTTGTATTGGTAACAAAGATTGCACTGATGGATCTGATCTAATCTCTACATTTCCATTAGTCCTCTCATGTAACACATCAGCCCTCCTCGCACCCCCCACTCCTTGGTCATTGCCTCATAACATAGTCATTCATTTTTATGATTTTGCTCCTCTTCTTCCAAGTCGATCTCCAATTTTGATCCATCATTATCACATCCATTATCCTTTGTAGCTAGAACCATATTATGTTCAATTTCTCATTTTTTCACCATGATATCATCTTCTTAAATTTAAAACTAGGACAATCATTTACAAGATGCCATGTTTTTAGGCATCTTCAGCACCCAAAAATGATACCTTCAAAGTCAAGGGATTTCATCCACTTTTTCTCCCCCACCCATAGTTCTAATTGAGAAGGTAAATCTTTAAAAAAAACTACATAAACCAAAATACAAGCATATATGGAATGTCCGTTAACAATACTCAATTTGTAAGTGGTCTAAAAATTACTTATTATATTTTCAATGGTAAAAAACTTAAAATCAACCCAAAAATGGTAAGGAAGATTTAAAAGCCTAATCCAAATTAGTTTGAAATTAAAAATTTTAATCTTGGCATTAAAATTTGGATACCAAGGTTTTCCTAGCAAAGTGTATTTATCCTAGACCCAAACCATGACATTAAAAACAACCACTTTATCTAATATAGAATTAAAAATAAAAATTAAAAAAATGATAGAAAAAAGATGAATCTATATTGTACCTTCCACCCTAGATTGCCAACAGGTTAAGATCCACTCATGTAAAGCTGGTAGAGTGGGTAAAAACCCTTCAAATTTACAAATCAATCTTTGTATAGTTAACCATTCTTCCCTCATAGTAATAACTTCCATATCTTGTTTATAAAATAGAATAATAAGGGTACCCTTGGTTGGAATCATAGAAGATCTTTTGCATCCTCCCACAACAACTCCAAATGATCTTCTACATGATACTTATCCTATTTTTTTGTCTCTATGTTTAGACTATGTTTGTACCTCTAAAAACATTGGATTGGCCCTCCCCTACTTCCATTCTCCTATTATCTCATCTTGATCCACTAAACCTCAAATATTTCATGGATTCAAATGTCTTGTGCATCCAAGAATTTGACTAGCTACCTCAAATTTGGGTTTGTAAAACCTCAATCTATGTTAAACCTACCTCCATTTGGCAAAAAATTCCCAACAACCTCCTTTCCTCTATTGTTCTCACCTGTAATTGATGTTAATAATTTGAATTTAGATTAAAAGAAAAATATAAACACTTCCTCAATAAAAGTTGCATGTAGTGTAAACTATAGTGATAGAAGAGCATTCAAGGTGTACATGCAATATTCTGTCGACCAAAAATAGTGGTGCATTCATGTAGTTTTATTGGTTTTTTTGTTGTTTTGACATGGTGAATATGATCCAATGGGAAGCATCGATAATTAAAAAAAATTATGTAGCATCAAGCACATCACAAAAGAATCATTTTCAAGAAGTTACATAATTCCATGAAATTTGGTTGTGTTTTTGAATCATCAGTATATTTCAAGAAGTCATTGCGTGTATTGAAAAGATAAAATAGATAGGTTTTGGGGTAAAATAAAAAGGGAATAAGAAACTCCCCTAAATCTTAATATAATTACATCTTTGGATTCCTCTTGAATATTTATAAAATTTCAAACAAAAAAAATCTTAATCCAAGTGCATATGCAAATGTTACGGCCTATAAAATTTGTTGGAACTTACATTATATATGCAAATAGCCTAACTAGATATACAAATATGCTGACTACATACTAATATGGGTTGACTACATATACAAATGGACTGTTTACATATATAATATAAGTTTTATCAACTTCTAGATGCCATAACTTTTGCATACAAACTCATATTTATAAGATTTTTTTTATAATTAAATAATTTGTCAAGAGGAATAGAACTATTCAATCATATTTAGGTTTAGGAAATTTTTTGATGCAGATAACCTAGTTACATGTGCAATCAACTCACTTGCATGTGTAACCAATCTATTTGTATGTGTAATCAACCGATCTTTAGAGCCATTCATTCTTAATAGCATTTTCATATGAGCACCATGCCACCATTTTCAATTCACCCAATTCCAACACTTGATTTTCCTACATAATTACCAACCATTTTAAACTAATTTTCCATAATTTCAAAACTAATTCACTTGAAAAACCCAAGTTCATTTTAATATTGACCACTAAATTTTTACCTGCTAATGATATTCTTCAAAATTTATTAGTGTCTTGATATAAAAACAATTACAATTGAATTTTAACACAAATAACCCTTAATGTTTAACTATGTCTAAAATGAATATAAAATAGTACTTTAAAAATATTAAATTAAATTAAATAAATATAAAGACACTTTGTTTACTCTTATATTTTTTCCATGTAGATGCACATGTCATCTTGGCTTTCCTATCTGAAGTCTATAATTCCACTCTACCAAGCATGCCATGCAAAACAATACAAAAAATACATAATATATTTGATGGTCCATCTCAATCATAATACTTCAATTAGTAAAAAACATATTAAAATCAAAACACACTTGTATAAATGTAGTCTAAAATGAAGTCTAGTGCAAATTTCCCAACATTTATTGTTTTAATTGATGCAACAAGTAGTAAATGCTCAAAAAAAATTGTAGACTAAATAGATACTTTTTTATATTTTCTCATGTGTAAATGAACTAAATTTTTTAATTATAATAATTATCTAAGTCTAAATTAAAAATTATGTAAACCTTTGCCAACTTCCAATAATTATGACCTAAAAGAGGAGAAGACATAATCATAAGTGAAATTGACTTAGAGGAAGCCTAAACCATAAGGTGAGATGAGGATTAGAGGGGACTTTAAAAATAAGAAGGTATAAGATAGAGCATTCACAAAATTATGGAAAATCAAAAGGAAAGAGAGATCACTTGATCTCCATAATTGAGGTCATGAAAACCTTGGAACAAATATTCACACTCATTGTTTGGGATATGGAAAATTATTTCCATGCAAACATATGCAAGTGAATATCTATCTATAAAATTACATAATCAAGGAACTATTAAAATCCATAAATGAAAATGAGGATAGGAATGAATACCCATGATTGTGCTAAATTTTTTTAATTCATTGATATGAAATCCATATCTTGGAATATGTATTGTATATGAATACATGCATCTTTTGGTGAGACAAAGTGAAGCATGTGTACCATCATGCAATTTCTAATATAAAGGAGAGAAGGAGGGAATATATTGTGTACCACCAGTACAATATAAATGGAGATAAAATAAGTAAATAGTATGCCCTATTTTGAGGTGTGGGATGAAATCATGAATCACACATCTCAAAAGAAAGGGATTACATGTACTTTCTAGAGTTAAGTGATATTGTAGAACTTATTATGTCATTCCCACACACTAATTTCATTGCATAATACCCACATACAACCTTCACACAAGATCTATGAAACATTTCTATCATGTGCAAAAAATACATACAACAATGCTTGCACATGCATCCTACTCAATAGTGTTACACAAATACACTGCACAACACCAACATTGTGCACAAACATTTTATGTAGATCTATGCATACTTAAAACATTCCTAACATCAACATGATATTCACAGTGATTAGAATTGGCATCATTAATTGTAGATGCTATGATCGGTTCCATATTACTATGATTAGAAAACAATATGAAACCAATCATAACATCTCCAATTAATAATGTCTACAATTAATTATTCAATATTACAAATACTAATATTATTTATAATTGAAGAAAAAAATTATAACAATATGTATTATAATCCTTATAATTTATGATGATCGATCTAAAATTTCACCTTACATGTAATGCATTCTTCTAAAAAAATTAATTATATTTTATTACATTAAAATATAAATACGACCATACATATGACACCTCAAATATCAAGTTCCTTGCTCAAATGAATATTTCCCATAATTCTGTCCACCTGCTCAAATTTAGATTCTTCCTTTTTTTTCAATTGTTTCAGATTGAAACATCTATTGATTATATAAGTTTCGGGTTTTGGTTCCCTCTTACATCCAGACCTCTTTTCCAGTTGTTTAAGATTGAATCATCTATTACTTACAGAAGTTTTAGGGTTTTGATTACCTCAAACTTCCACACTTTTTTTTTTTTCGTCATAGGTTTCCGAATTAAAGCAGTCTACTCTATTAACTTATCACAACCGACTGTATTTTAACACTCTTACAGTCAAGATTTTTTTCTTCTCGTTTTCATCTGTCTCATCTAAAATTGATCATATTATTATTCATCTGTGATTTTATGGGTCATGATTGCTGGTGAGAGATGGATTCTTATAAATCATTTTTATGTAAATTGATTTGAAATACAGCAGTTAAATCCCAATAACAAACATGTCCAAAGAAAGGATGATGAATTAGGTGGAATACTTATTTGAGAAAAAACCTTGACAAGCCAGGAATTATTCCACTTTCAAATCACAAATCTCGGCTGCAATACATCACTTGAATCTGAAAATCAATCACATCTAGATCAAATTTTTATTGTTAAGTAAATATCATAATAATTAAAAAGAAAAAAAATAAAATAGAATAAAATTTAGAAAACGTACCTGGCTACAATTAAACTGCAAAGCACAAAACCATAGTCATATTCTGTGCTAAAACAACGAAAAAGCAGGGTGGATGCATCAGCAAATCAGATGCCACTGAATGCATGGAGCGTCGGGTTTGTTTGGTGTGAGGATTTCAATTTTGTAGTGGGGATCAGTGTAATCAGATTTTGTATGTCAACTCAAATCTTTATGTAGATGAGTAATGACTGACGGATAGTCGAGCCCTTTTCTCAACTACTCCTTTTCTATTACAAAAACACGCATATAATTTTCAATCGGAAAAATATACACATACTGATAATGGGATATGTTAAACACAGGTATAAATAATGAGATGTCTCTAGGTAGGAAGTGTGTGATAAAGTTTAATATATTGATAATGAAAAATATATTTGAAAATTAAATGCGTATTAGTTTTTTATTTTAATAAATTATATTATTATTAAAATAATATGGTATTTCAAATTAAATTGTCAATGATTTTTACGACGACGACGATGATGATGATGATGATGATGATGATGATGATGATGATGATGATGATGATGGAAAAAATAAATGATATTATATTATAAAGTTGAAATTGATAGTAATAAATTAGAAAAAACTTATAATAATAAAATTTAAATATAATTAAAATTTGAATTTGAATTTTGAGACGAACATTAAAGAATTCATATTTAATTTTTTTAATATAAATACATTAAAACAATTAAAATTAATTTACAATTTTAATAGAAGTTTAATCTTACTTTAAAAATTAATAAATTAAATTAAATTCTAATATTAATACATGAAAATTATTGTGGGTCATTTAGATGTATAGGAAGAATACATTTACATGTTAAATTTGTAAATGTATTCTATATCTTTCATTGAACGATTTTAGTTACCTAATGTATGATTAAAACATGTGTTATCTTAATGAAAATAAGTGTCAAATATCTAATAGTTTCTATAAAAACATAATCAATTTAGACCAGTCTAAAACTAATTAGAAGGAAATTCTAACTACTCCAACTATGTAAAATTTAATTAAACGACTATAAAAAAATTACACCTAAAAAATTAAAAAATCTATATTCAACGAAAGATGCCTCTTTTACAATATAATCGAGTGATGTAGGATGTCTTATGAAAATAAATATGGATACATATGTTTCCAATATTTTTCTATTTTCATTCTTCATAACAAAATTAACAAATATTGTATTCGTAAAATAGTGCACGTTTCTCTTTATTTTGATGATTGGAAGAAAGCTAAAATTGCCCCCAGGCTCACATGCACTACAAATTTTAGGTTGTTTGTTAGACCTAGGTTTAAATCCCCTCTAGTGTATATACACTCTCTCCAAGTGCTATGTCAGTCCGTTTTATCTCAAAATAGGCACCACCTTCATTGTTATAGATTCCAATATGGAGGTTGTAACTACCATACCAAAGAGTGTAAGTTAATGTCAAAGAGATATAAATTTATGTTTTGGTAAAGAAGAGTTTCATAAAGCATATGAGTGTATATCAATAATTTTATATCACTCGAAACCTATGAACACTGACCTTGTCTCACTTATTATGCAAAAAGTGTTAAGAAATAATAATATGATATTGACTCATATACATACATACATACATACATACATACATACATACATACATACATTTATAATATTATAAAATATTATATTATATATTATTTAATAATATTCATATATTCTTATATGATATTCATATATTATTAATATAATATTACATTAATATAATATTAGATTATTATTATAATATTTAATATTCTATATTCTATACAATATATAATAATATTAGTTATACTATATATTAATATTAGAATATAATTATATTATTATATTAATAATATATTTGTATAACCTAACCTATAGTTATAAAATATTATTAATAATATAATATATATGTGTGTTTAATATTATAATATAATTATTATTATAAATTATATTATTACAATGTAATATAACTAAATATAATTAAAAAAAATGTTATTATATTAATAATATGATATGATACATATAATATAATATATAACAGTATCATAAAATATCAATATCTGATATTAATATAGTATAATATTATAATTACCAAATACATGATTGAAATAGGTATCATATCTCAATGAAAATAGGGGTAGAATATTTAATGAATCCTTTAATAAGGAGGATTATTTATCAGTTTTTGGAAATTAAAGAGAATGAAGTTTGAAAAGGAGCAAATGGCATGAAGGATTTGAGTGTAGGAAATAATAGTGGTTTTGCTTAATATTTGTCAAAGAATTTATTTTAGTTTCCCTTGTTATGCTTCCACATTTTACATAGATATCTACCATGGAATTCACAACTATGACATCTAACAAATGTTGGCTCTCAATTATCATTTGATCAACGTCCATACCCATTTCAAAAATCCCATTATAATGTGGTATGGGAGGATACTGGCAAGGCTCTTATATTTTGGATCTAAACTTGAAATTTTAATTTACTTAAATTCCTCTAAGGCCTTTTGTATAAACTCATTTTGTGTATATCCATTATACCATGGCATGCCATGAGATGACTTATGTGACCTTTAACTTAATGCCTGCATTCATTTTTTATGGCCTTCAACAGAATTTTCTTAATGATCAAATAATTATAATCTTGAGATTTAATTTGATTGGAGAATAATGATTGTATTAGTTCATGGATTTTGTAAATGAATAACAATATTATGAAGCATAGGATAGACCACCTCTTATGTGCTTCTAAATCCTGAGAAGAATGCCTCAATATTGTCGTGAAGGTATAATTAGACACATTTTCAATTATTAAATGTCCAAAAGGAAATTTGAAAAAAGTAATGATACATGTGGTAACCCTACATATGGTAGGCATATAACAAGATGTTCAAAGAGTCTCCTCCAAACATTACCAACTCTCCCTCTTCAAATACCTTGGGTCTTCTTCTAACATTTGTTGATGCTTTATATTTCTCATTATTTTCCTATAACTTTCTTCTTAATCCTTCTTGTAACTGTTGCATATGCTCTGCACATGCATCAACATTATCACTAATTCAATCTGTAATTGGTAATTGTACCAATCTAAAATACTCATAGGATTTATCCTATAAATAGTTCGAAATGGTGATTTTCTTGTTGATCTATTCACTGAACTATTATATCTAAACTCAACTTGTGGTAAAGCCATGTCCCATTATTTGGGCTTCTGTCCCACTATACATTTCAACAAATTTTCCAATCTCCTATTCACAACTTCTATCTATCCATCTATTTGTGGGTGATATGTACTACTAAATTGTAACTTCATACCCATCTTCTTCCACAAATTCCTCCAAGAATTGCTTTAAAATTTAATGTCTCTATATGAAGTAACAATTTTTTGATCACCATGCAATATCACAATATCTTTAAAAAATAATTATGCAATTCTAGTGTAATAATTGGCTTTCTTACATGAAATGAAATGAACCATTTTAAAAAATATATCTACAACAACAAAAATTTAATCATTACCTCTTCATATATTTGGTAATGCCAACATAAAATCCATACTCAAATTTGGCCATTCTCCTCTTGGAACTGGTAATGGCATGTATAGTCCAGTATTTTTTACATATACTTTAGCCACCTAACATATCCTGCACCTATAATCATAACTTGTCACATCTCTCTTCATATTTGATTCAAAATACTTTTCCTCCACCAAACCTATTATCTTTGTCTTACCAAAATGTCCAACCAAACCTCCACTATGTAATTCTCTTATTATATTGTCTCGTAGAGACCCAACTGGAATGCATAATTATTTCCCTATGAAAAGATAACCTTATTATATATGATACTCACCATGATTATTATTTATCCCACCTATTAATGGATTCCTACATTTCTCAACTACCTTTCCACAATATGGATCAGTATCATATAATTATGTGATAGCTTCAAATCGAACTACTTCACTCACCATAGTAGTTAATAATGCTACTCTCCTCAATTTATTAGCTACCTGATTTTGTTTTCTTGATTTATGTTTCAACTCAAAAGTATACCCATGCAAGAAAGATACCCAATCTATAGACTACTATTCAACTTACTTCAAATCCTCATGAATTGTAAATAGGATAAATTCCTTAGGCACCAAGTAATGGCTCCAATGTCTTAATACATTTAAAATTGTATAAAGTTCAACATCATAAGTAGAATTATTTATTCTTACCTCATTCAATTTCTCACTAAACTATGTTATTGGATTTCCTTCTTGACTCAGCACAACACCAATTCCCACAAATAAATCATGACAATCATCCTCAAATAATTTGTTTAAATCTGGTAGTCCTAAAATTTGCATACAACTTCTCTTTTATTAAAAAATCTTGTACCATTCTCAAACATTATAAGTGTTCTTACTTAGTATTATATAATATGAAAATAAATAATAAAAAACATACAAATATATTCTTGTATCACTATATTCATCATCTTCATAAATATGCTAGGTTCATTAGATAATCTTGAAGGGAATCACCATCCACTCATATAAGCTATCCCTAATCTTGAATGTAGTTTTCTATTCATATCCTTTACGAATTTGAATCTTGATAATAACCACTCCTTAGATCAATCTTGGTAAAATATTTTATGCGAGCACATCCATCATATCATCTAAAAGAGGTATAGGAAATCTATACATGATTGTAATTTTATGAATGGATCTACTATCCACACACATTCTCCATCCTCCATATTTCTTTGGAGTTATCAATGTTGGTTTTGCACATGTACTCATACTCTCCTTTATCAACTTCTTTCTTAATAATTAAATAACATATATATTTAATTATACATGTTAAACTGGACTCATCCTATAAGTTGCTTGATTGGGTAGAGCTGATCCTAGAATCAAATTAATGTGACGTTGAATATCTCTCTTCATTGGTAAACCATCTGATAACTCATTAGGCATAACATCTACATATTTTTTCAACACTCTTTTTACTTTTTTTGGTATATTCACCATTTCCATGTCTTCATTATTTGCTACTAATACATCACAGTAACCCGTTACCTTCATATATTAGATAGATTATTTATTAGAAAGCATGCTTTCTATTTTTTCTTTCTCTTTAACAAGAAACAAAACTACCTTTTTACCACTTTTCTAAAAAGAGTACATTTTCCTTGCTCGATCATAAATTACTTTCCTATAAAATTTCCACATTCTCTCCAATAACACATGGCATGCATCCATTAGAATAACATCACACCATATTTCATCATTATAAATTTTTTTATATAAAACTTGATTAAGTACCTTTTAACTACTATAACCTCATTCTATTTATTAAACCATGAACTCTGATAAATATTATGATGTTTTTCACATTGCAAATGTAGTTTCTCTACCATTTCTTTAAAACCCACATTTTTACAACTACCACAATCTATAATTACTTTTCATACCTTTCCACTTGAAGTACATCTTGTTCAAAAAATGTTGGATCACATCCATGCATTACCACCCTCTTTATTATTCACTTGTTCCTTCCTTAGAATAATCATTATTCTTCTAATCATGAGATTCTCTATAACATGTATTGGTGTAATTTTAGTATTTTCCTCTTCTATGTTAGCTTCAACTAGATTCACTCTTGGGCGATCCTCTTACCTCTTTTCTTGATCTTGATAATGCAAACACTCAAATTCCTTGTGCCCTTATTATACACATCCATAAAAAACATAACATATATGTTAATTCAAGAACCATCCTCTATCACCACCATAAACTCATCCTCTATGAAACCCTATTCTTCCTTATTGGTATTGAAACCCTTGTCTATTCTCATCTTATTTTTCTATACCATGTGATGATGCACCTCTATTAGTATTAGACCCAGATCTAGTGGTATTAAACCCAACTCATCCCCTTATTGGAGGGTATCCACCTCTTCTTATACCAAGAGAGATTCTTCTAAAATTTTATCTATTTTGTTTTTCTTTTGCCTTTAAATCTAATTGATAAGCCTTCTCCATGCTAAGTATTTTATGCATGTTTAATTAATCTAGAATAGTAAATTTCAAACTATTTACATACCTTGCATCCATCTACTCTTTTATTTCATAATGATCCACTCATATGGAAAGCTTATAAAACTCATATGTATACTCTTGTATATTGTGATCATTTTAACTCAAATTCTAAAATCTTCTATATAGGGTTTCTGCATAATCTACAGGAATAAATTCTCCCTTGTCTTCTCCATATTTTTACACTAATTAATCTTATCCTTACATTTTATTTGTCTCTCTTTCTACAGGTTATCTCACCAAATTATATCATGACCTTTCAATTTCATGCATGAAAACTTTACCTTTTTGTCTTCTCTCATAGCCTTCCACTTAGAAAACTTTTCCATGCTATTCATCTAATATATCAACTCCTCTGGTTTTAAATGACCTCTGTAATCTAGAACATCAATTTTGATTCCTTCATTCATTCCTTCTAAATCCCAAACCATTCCCTCTTCCATCGATGGTGGCTGATCTTACTATTCTTCTTCTTGCTAAATTTGTTCATCATAATCTATCTTGCTTGGCTTCATAACCACCTTGTCTTTTTCTCTAATTGGTGATAACCTCTACTAATTTTTATAATTAACTCTATAGATCTTTTATATTCCAATCCATCTATTAAATAAGTACTCATCCTTTCACCATTTATTACACCTTCAAGCTTCAACGATGCTCTGATACCAGATAATGAAACCAAAAAACTATCAAGGTAATAAAATTACCAATAGGCCAAGATATGAAACAATCTCTGAATTGATTCATATTGAATGAATTAAAGTAATTTAAAACCCATGCCATTCTTAGATGAGCATCAACTCATAATTATAATTGACATGTAAATTTAAAAAAAAAAAGTAAAATCTAAAAAAAAGCTTCTATTTTTAAAAGTTGTTATTTTTAATAAGTTTTACGTGCAAGCACATTCATCTCTAAAAATCTCCAAAAATACTTTAAACACTAAAATTATCCTATCGGATGAATTTCAACTGAATTTCATGTCTAGTCATAAAAATATATAATTTCTAAAAATAGAAAAAATTGCAAAAAATCAATAAACTGCAATTTCATACCTTTTGATAGTCACATTTGGCCTCCAAAAAATATTGAAAACACCTCTTAGAAAAAATTCAAGCTTATGTAATCAATGAAATTTTTGAGATGATTATTTTTGTGCATTGAATAGCTCAAATGGAGCTATGTATCAAAATTTATGGCCTCTAGATGTTTGGCCTATTTTTTCTACATCAGAATGCTTACCATGTGACCCAAAATGAAAATAAAAAATAATAGAGTCTCAAGTGTCGTTGATCTTCTAGATAAGATTGTAACTACAATTAAATCTTCATTATAGCTTGGATAGGACACACAACTCATAAGATAAAACTAGTGAAACAAAGAAGTCATTATCTCTAACATAAAGCTCCTCAAAACAAGATTTTTGAAATTCACAATATTGCAAGTTCTGTCTATGAAAATAAGAAATGTGCCTTTGTGTATTTAATTATACACTGATGGAAGGATGCTATTCAAAATATTTAGAATATATCCTCTAAACCATGAATTATTTGAATTCTCTTAGATTAGAGATAACTAAGATATGAAAACTATTTGTTGGAGGGGAAGGCCAGTTACAACATTACCTATAAAAAAATATCTATAGATGGTGAGATTTGTAAAAATGTCTACATATGCACATACAAAAGATAACAAAGAGTACTCTATCTAACTTATGAAATAAATGACCATCTTCTAGATTCAATCAAGTTTTGGGTAGAAAAGATTTATGTATGGATCTACAAAGACTATGTTTGTGGCCCATGTGTAACAACCATACTGAACCTAAATAATTTTTAGGTCTAGATTTGTGTACACACCTTTTCAAGTGAATTATCTCTTCTATGTGGTGTTTTAAATAGATATTTTAGTAGCCTATGCATTCTTAAGAAAATTCTCTCTTCAATATAATGTTTAAAGCTAATATTACAGTAGTGTTATAATTGTATTATTATCCCACTTCCAATAAATTAGATTTTTGATAAATTTTCATTGTATTTTTAATTTATAAAAATTGATTTATGATCATTCACAATCATTTATAATCATATTTTCCCTTTTAAAACATAGGGTTTCTACTCCACATTTCACACATTATATGAAGTTTTCACTCGGGATCATAAAAAGATGAAGCTACTTTAAGAGAGACACCATGAAATTTGGTAACTAAAACTACTGATGTTGTAAAATCAGCATCAAATCCTCTGGATATGTAGCCTTGACTAGTTATAGGGCATTTAGATGAAATCTTATTTTTTTCAAACCAAAGAAAAAGGAATGTATTCTAGGGATCTCAAAAATATCTCACCCATATTATAACATATTTACATTCATCATAAATTTAAATAGACCCATTTTCAAAATTCTAAATAAAACCATTAACATAAAAAAATATAAATCCAGCATGAAAACTACCCAAAACAAGTAAAATAAGCATTACATAATAAATATTTGCCTATCTAAATAGTCAACATTAATTTTTAAAAATTGAATATCATGTTTGATGATGTGGGTATATATCAGAAGAGCAAGATCATATACCTTCTAGGGTTTTCATAGCCACTATATGTTTTGAGAACTACAAGTTTGGGTTCTAAGGCATGTAAATCCAATCCATGAACACAGCTCTGGCAAACAGTTAGTAGAGGATATTTCAGACCCAAAAAAAGTGAGATCTTTGTCTATAGTATATATATACCATTCCTTTATTGAAGTATGCAGAGTGATCCCCATCCAATTTATGGTCTCTATACACTAGTGGTCTCCCTTCACCTATTAAACCAAATGTTTTGAGTCATGACTAACTTACTAAAACCCATAGATCACATGTATAAAAATATAAATAAATGAAGAAGAGGGGTTATTGTGAAATCTATTTGGTTTCCCTAACAACAGCCTCAAATTATGTGAAGGTAGTAAACATAATCTTCCATATCAATAAAAATAAATCCCAATGCCAAAATTGACACAACTGAGTTTGATTTATGTAGCCAGTCTTCACAAGAATTGTGAATAATGAATGAAGAAAATCCAACAAAACCCACATTCATATTATACCATACCCAATCAATGGAAAAATAGATATACACTATATCTTATGCCTTGATAATCCGTGGAATACAACACAACTGAATAACAACTAAAATCAAATCCTTTGCTATGACCTCCCCCTCTTTTCACCATACTCATAATTTTCCCCACTACCATTCATGGATACCACATATCCATGTTCCACTTCTATACTTCCGAAAATATCTATTCCCTACCAGTAAGCCGACACCATCAAACTCCAACCTCACCCATACTTTCTTGACCTAGGGTTTTATCCCAAGCAACAAGCTCTTATTAAAGATATATTCAACTTCCCTAAATTGATAGATCAACAAAGGATCTTGTGGCATAACTGTTGGATGATGTAAATGGCATCATGTGCTAAGATAGTGATATCCTACTTTCCAGTGTAATGAACATGTATACCCTAATTTATACTATGTAAAATCAGAAATATCTACCAAATTGCTCTGCACCACCACTTCCACCAAACGACCACTATTAAAAACCAAGTTGTTTACAATAGAATATGTCATTTCTTTATCTATTTTGAGATGAAGGCTTCTCCCAACCATATATCATAATACCTTATTTTAATTGCCTTTGAATTTGTTTCATTTTAGAAGTGATTAATTGATTTTATTCTATCTTATCCAATTATTCTATGAGAATTTTCATTTCTTGGATTTACCCTCATTATACTAAGGAAAACATTAATAAATTGCTCTAGGAAATTTCAAAAAAATCCTTGTAAGTCCAAATTGACAACCTTAACTCATTTAGGTGAATTGAGGCATATGTTTTAACAAAATTATTGATTGTTCAGAAAAAGTATGCCTACTTTTTATAGACACCTAAAAAAGTCTTGACAAATTTATTGGTCATAAAATTGTAAAATTATATTGTATTTGTAATTTTTTATATTTATGTTTGATTATTTGTGTTTTTTGTCATTTTTTGTCTTCTTCCCTTTCTTCTCTCACTTATTTATATGGTATTATGGTAATCATCATAAAGGTTTGTTTAGTATTTTTATAGGGTTTTAGGTGCTTAATACTCTTTGAGTGTGTTTATATGTCTTAGGATTTTAGTGTACATGCTAATAGGGTTTAATTTGAATTCAATTCATTTATAAAAATACACCCATATTCATGTATTTATTTATTTACATATAATCTGAAAGAACATCTAACTATTAGAATTATGGTGATCTATTAAACATTATAGATAAATTTAAAAGTAATTTTATATCAATCATTATACCATTAAAGTTCATATTAGTGACGCATTTTATTTTATTATTTTTCTTAGCTAAATAATCATTATAATTATTAGAGTGATGTTCTTGATATTTTGCACCATTAAGGGGTGTGAAAAATATCAAGAAATATCTATTATTGCCTAGGGTAAAAAATTCCCCAAAACACATTTTTATTCGTCATTTTAAGGTATAGCTAAAAAATTAGGGTTTGGATGATATCATCAAGACTAAAAATAACTACATTAGAGTAACAAGTCATTTAATATATATCTCCATTATATCGTTTAATAAACCTTTATTTTTTACACTTTTAAATATTTATCAATTTAGTAGAGAAGAGTTTGCATAAAATTATAATACAGCAATTCCTAATAGTTGGTATTTTCCCTGAATTAAATTATTAATCTTGTCCATTAGGGAAGAAGTGTAATTTTTCAATGCTCAATGAAAAATTTCAAAAATTTGAGTGAGTTTTGGAGCCATATGACAAAAAATGTAAATAAATTTTGTTTTCTTGACACTTCCCAATGTCGTACTCACTATGGTTGTTATGCACATATATTGAACTTAATATTTTGGATAAGGTCATCTATTCACTACAAGTTTTTTGGGTTCTCAATATATTTCCAAAAACCATAATTTTTTTGTGGTAGACGGATATTGTCTCTAGATATATTGGTATTCAAGATATTTATATAAACCCTCATTTCATATTTTATTTCTTTCATTTTTGAAAATAAATTATGTCTGATTTACTATTTTACATTTCATTAGGAATAGTTAAATGTTTATTGACATTCATCAATTTAATCATAATAATTTTTGGTGAACCACCACTCTAACACCCCTTACAGATTCATCTTTTGGTGAAATTGCATTTTCTTGAATATATTTATTAATTTATGATAATTTCCCTTTAGGGTATGTATAATCTATTTAATTTCTTAGGACTTGTTTCTTTAAATTATTTCTAATCTGTTAGCATTAACTTCCTTGCATGTTATCAAAAACCTATGTTTATTTTTCATGCATGTTTTTAACACCCTAAATATGTTTTCATGGTATGTGCATTTAATGTTTGATCTCATCTAACTATACTAAAATTTATTTTATATACAAGTATAATTAGGAAAAGGATTAATATTATTTGTTACCTTATGGATTCAATCAAAATTCCATTGGTTAGTTATAGATCTTTCTTGAAAATAATAATCGAATTTAGAAATGTAGCTAGTATTTATCCAAAAGTTGTGTTTTATTTTGAAAATTATAATAGTGTGAATGGAATTCAAATTCACAATACATGAACAAAATAAATCATGATCGATAAATTTAATTTAGAGCATGCTCATGCTCTTGTTTCTATTAATTATAATATAATTAATATTTATCCTTCTTCTTAATATATTATTTCTTCTCAAATTTTATAAAATTATCAACATGCACCCATTACTTCTCAAATTATTTAAAATTCTCAACATGTTTCTCAATTTCCTCTTTTTCATCCATATTTTTCATATATTATTTCTTAGATTTATTCCATGTTTCTATTCTTGATGCTTTGAAAAAATATTCAATTCCAAACTATTCTGCTTCTACTTCTATTCTCAATCTTGAAATGACTATAATGATGCATACATTGCATGATTTACAAACTAAGATTGAGGTTATTTTTCAAGGGTTTCAATAGCTACAAATTAGGGTCATTTCAAATGATAATATTATAAATGCCTTAGTGTTTTAATGGATAATTAATTACAAGTAGATTTCAACACAAATATAAATTAACATTTAACTATATCTGAAATTGATATAAAATAATAATATAAACCTAGTTGATTAATTACATAACTAGAGAGATGTAAATTTTAAACTTGTCTTTCGTACACATTATATGCCCACATGTTGACCTAACACTCCTATCCCAAATCTATAGTTACACTCTACCAAAAACACCTTACAAAAAAATAAAAAGATAAAGAATGGATTAAAGGGTCTATATCAATCATATTCAATTTGGATAACTATATGCACCTAAATTTTACATGGTGTAATATTTTTGAAATAGGATGATGATGTGAAGATATCCATAATTTAAACATGCTCAAACCTAATCCTATACATTCTTTATTGTATTTTTCCCTTTTCTGGCCCTTTGAAACTTATTTTCTTAATTTTTTGAGTCTTTGACCTTCAATTTTTAAAACACTTGTGTCAAGGTGAAACAACTCCAACTATTAACATAATCACCACGGTATTTCTAAGAGTTTGGTGTGAATAAATATTATATTTTACTATTACATAACATTTTTTTACTAGGATATATTTTTATTTTTGTTATTTTTAATAACATATTCCAAGATTCACAATATTCTTCTAGTCATTCATACAAGTTGGAGAAAGATACTCAAAAGTTTTCAACCAATTCTCTATCATTTTGTGAGACAACCAAAAGGTGTTCAACTATCTTACTTCTTTTTAATTTTATTTTTTCCTCTCTTTTTCCCTCATGTGGGATATTTTCATTATCACCATTTAAACAACATATATATAACTAGCTACTTAAGGATCAAATATTTTTGTGAACTTATTCTCCTAAATTTGATATCTGCTTTTGGTTAGGTTGGACAATTTATTTTCTTATTTGTTTTTCTGATCAGTTGTTAATTAAATTATATTTATTATAATATTTTTCACTTCAAAAAAAATCATTTAGGAAAATATCTAAAATATTTCATCTCTCTCATCTTTTTTTGTATTAGAAAACTTTTTTTTGTCATTCTAGTTGCACTCATAAAATATAGATATCAAGGAACAATAATCTATCCATTAAATCAATGATAGATATGTGAAATTTAAATTTAGATACATCCAACTAAAATCATATAAAATTTTAGATTTAATAACATACATTCTCATATACTCAACATCAAAAAGTAAGATGCATGCAAATATTAGAAAAATAAATAGAAAGTTTGCATCTAGAACTATTTTACTTCCTTGCATGATAACAAAAGTTAAATTAACTTAGGTATCAAAGCCATAGATAAAAATTCATTCAAATATATATTTATTTTGATGAACATAAAGTTCACATAATAATAAAAAATAAGAAAAAACTTGCATACTAGATTTGCATATACAAACTTGACTTTGAAAATTTAGAAATTACATTGCATATAAAAAATATGAATTGTAGATATAGTTTTCTAGTTTAATATTAAAGATTAAAATTGAATATTATCTTCTCATTTCATTTAAACTTAAAATATAAAAATAAAATTATTGATTTTAGCACAAATGAAAGTTTATGGATTTTTAAAAGCAAGAAGAAACACCAAAAATCAAAACTTGAATTTAATTGACTTAAATTCAATTTTCTTCATAAATGAATATATTATAATTTCAATAAACTTTTATAAATAAGATAAAATATTTGTGGGATCCTTCTGAGACCACTAGTAACTACCATGACTCTAACAATGTGACCCTCACTATTAGAGGTAGGATCAATCCCTAAATTAAAACTAGACCCCATATTAGTTTGTAAATTCTAGACACTAAGAGCACAATTTTTTTTTATCAATATGATGAAATAATCCACCTATAGGATGTGCCCATTAGGTTGAATATACCTGCACCTCCTTCGAACACTAGCCAAAACACCTTTGCACCTTTTAGATAACCCAAAATATCTCCTCCTAATCCAAATAACAAAAATAATTTCATTACACTATACTAATAATTTCATCTCAAGTCTCCCATAAGAGAGGATTCCAATTATAACAATAATGCTTCACTCAATCATCTCATCTCCACCTTGGTGGGACACATTTGATAGATAGAGATTAACCAAGTCTCTCTTTAAGAAGGTTCTTTAAAATAATGAATAACCTCAAAACTCAATAATCAAGGGTCATTCCTCCTATATTTTCATCCCAATATGACCATATCAATCTCCACAATACCAAACCAACCCACCTTCTATTAGCTACATACCAAGCCAAAACCTTGGAGATATCCTTACTTATGGATTTCTCGACCCCACAACACTCAAAATCCATAGAAGTTATCCACCTTGTACTCAAATTAATATTTGTGGTTATTTCTCATGCCCTTCTCCAAATGACATGGTGAGAAACACACCACCACTAATTATTCTTCCTAGCTACATGTCAACTAATGTGCCACTCATGTATGTTTCACCATTATAATCACAAAATGGAACTTATTCTTCTAACACCCTATGACCCTACTAGCATACTTTCTTCAAGTCTAATTAATTGGAAACTACTTATTAGCATTTTATTATTTATCTTGTTAACCCACATCTCTTCCTTCTAGTGGTTATATACCTAGTTCTTATCATACCCTTCTCCCTTAGGCCTATCCTAGTACACATTTTGTTGATTTTGGCACCATGGGAACTTATGATAAATAGCTAAAGGAAGCTCTAGATCACAACATATGTGGGGTCCTCCTATGATGTCCTTTGCATGACTTCCTCAAATATAAGAGGGAGGTATATTTGAAGGCACATGTGAAATCAAATGCAACAACCATTAGAGAGATTTTATATTGGGTTGGGGTAGTTGTTAATATATTACCAAATACTCTCAAGTGAATTAAACTAGTTTAGCATTACTGCCTCCCTAAGGCTTCCACCTATTCATTTTGACAACTCATGATTGATTTTTAAAATTCATTTGACATTAAAGAATTTCTTAGAACTAGTATGTGTGATTTCTTGCACATTAAGCAAGAATTCTATTAATATTTTCCCCATTTTATCATAATATGGAAGCAAGTCTTATACTGCTCTACTACTGCCCCTCATAAGGACTAGAGAGAGTTTTGCAATCTCTTATTTCACTCTCTAAACATTTAAAAATGGGAAGATGTCAAAAATTTTCCCTACAAGTCTTATGAAGAAGTGCTTGAAAGTACTCTCAATATAGATCAGGTAACCATTGACAGTGGTCGTAGGACTTATGGATCTCATGGGTGAATCTTTTACGTTAACCAAAAAAAGGGGAATTACCAAAATTCAAATTTAAAAAAAAAAAAAAAAAAAAAAAAAAACCTACAACCAAGTCCCAAGGATTCTAAACTGAACTGCATTTCCACTATAGATGGTGTGATGGACCATGCGAAAAAGTCAAATATTTATATTCATATAATCTTGAATTATTTGTAGGCTTTGGTCTTAGGAAAGTGGGTTTCTGTTCAAAAAGAAGCAAGTATGTGTTGGTCACAACATATATGTTGTATGATTTACAGAATAATATCAATTTTATTTATCAATGGTCTCAAAAGCTAAGAATTAAGCCCACCTATAAAGATATTCTTCAAAACTCCTTAATATTTCAATGGAAAATGAATTACCATAAAATTATAACACAAATAACCCCAAACATTTAACTAGGTCTAAAATTAATATAAAACAATAATATAGACCTAGTAAATAAATTATAAAATTAAAAAGGTAGAGTTTACACTTATATTTTCTTTATATTGTAGATCCACATGTTGACCTATCACTCCAATCCCAAATTTGTAATTCCACTATACCAACCACAACTTGCCTACTAATAATAGTAATAGTAGAAGAAGATTTGACAATCCATCTCAATTATATCCCATTTGGAGAACACATTTTAAAAATAAAACAAATTTATATAAATATATTTTTAGAATGAAGCACAATGAAAATTTCTTAACCATGTAATAACCGTATATAACTTGTGCACAAGTTCTATGCAACATCATCAGTTGTACAAACAACCTATGCACTCGTGCTTGCACATGTATCTTGTACAATAATGCTTATGCAAATAACCTGCACTTTACCAACATTTATGTAAAACAATTTTATATAAATACATGGAAAGTTCAAACATTCCTAACCCTAACAAGACATTCAATGAAATCATGTGCTAAATTTAACTGTCGACATTCCATATCATTAAAAACAATAAATATATAAATCAATCCTTATGTTTGCCTAAAATTTCACCAAGCATAAAATTGTCATTCAATGTATTTAAGAGGAGGGAAGATATACACACACTTGTTTGGCTTAGAGGATAGGTATTATCGTTGAAGCCCTCACCTGCCGCTTTACTTTACATATGCATTTGACACCTCAAATATCAAGTTCGTTGCTCAAATGAATATCTCCCATAATTCTGTCCATCTCTTCAAATTAAGATTCTTCTTTTTTCCAATTGTTACAGATTGAAACATCTATTGCTTATAAGAGTTTTAGGGTTTTTAATCCCTTACATCCACACTTTTATTTTTTTTGAATTGAAATCGGATGCCTATATTCTTTTTCGTTTCTATTTTATTCCTCCCATATAATTATGAGTTTTTGCATGATAAGTTTCGGAATTTAAAGCAGTTTACTACATTAATTTATCACATCCGAATGTATTTTATCTTACAGTCCAGAATTTTTTCTTCTCGTTTTCATCTGGCTCATCTAAATTTGATCATGCTATTATTCATCTGTGATTTTCTGCGTCATGATTACTGGTGAGAGATGGATTAGTAATTAACAATCATTTCCAAATAAAGGACGATAAATTAAGTGGAATACTCATTTGAGCAAGAAACTTGACAAGCCAGGAATTATTCTTCACTCTCAAATCACAAATCTCGGCTGAAATACATCGCTTGAATCTGAAAATCAATCACATCTAGAAAATTTTATTGCTGATTAAAAATCATAATAATTATTTTAAAAAAACACACACTTTTGAAAACGTACCTCGCTGCAACTATAGCACGAAACCATAGTCAAATTCTTTGAAAAAAATCAATGAAGAAGCAGGCCGAATGCAGAGCAAATCAGATGAAATAAATAGAATTTGTATAAGAAAAGATTTGGGTGTTGATTTTTTTATTTGATGAAGATTAAAAACGAAAGTTTGTTATGAACGTGAGGAAGGCCGATGGAAGTTGTGGGGGCTGCCACTGAATGCATGGAGCGTAGGTTTGTTTGGTGTGAGTATTTCAATTTTGTGTGGAATGATGGTCAACTCAAATTTCTTAGGTAGATGAGACTGACCGATAGTCGAGCCCTTTTCTCAACAACTCCTTGCCCGGTCTAACTTTCTCTTTTTCTATTATAAAAACACACACATTATTTTCAATCTTAAAAATACTGACAATGGAAGATGTGTGTGATAAAGTTTAATATCCGTATTAAAAGTGTGACAATGTATAATATACGTATTGATAATACGAGATATTTTTGAATAGTAACTGTGTAATAAAGTTTAACATATTTGTTGATAATGAAAAATGTTATCAAAAAAATATGTGTGATGAAATTTAACACACCTATTGATAATAAGAGATATTTTTATGTTTTATTAAGAAGGTGATGTTGTATTTTAAATAAAATTGTCAACGATTTTTAAAAAATTAATACAAAAGAAGATTGCTTTTTGAACCTATGTTAATGCTTGAAAAATTATGTATTATAAAATTGAACTTGATAATAATAAGACAAATTAAAATATTATAATAATAAGATAATTATAATTAAATAGTTTGCTTTTTAAGACATTAAAATTTCAGTTTGGATTTTTAGCGAAGACTAAAGAATTCATATTTAATGATTTTATTACAAATACGTTAAAACAATTAAATCTAGATTAAAATTTTAATAAAAGATTAATATTTAATTAAAATTTAATAAACAAAATAAAATTGAATCTTAATCTTAATCTTAATCTTAATATATATAAATTATTGTGGATCACTTAGGCATAAGGGAAGAACTTAAGCTCCCAATAAATTGAAGTTTTATGATGCAGTATTTCAATAATAAAGTTGAAGAATTTGATCAAATACATTGACATGTTATATCTATAAATGTAGTTTGTATCTTCCATTGAATTGTTTTAGTTTTCTAATACATGATTGAAACATGTGTCACCTCAATAAAATAAGTGTTAGATATTCATGAATTCTTATACAAATGTAGAGAGTGCACCATGTGTCAATTTAGACAAATCTAACATTAATTAGATGAAAATTTTAATTTTTATAACTATGTAAAACCTAATTATATGAATCTAAAACCATTTCGACAAAAAAAATATTATTTAATGAAAGATGTCTCTTTATATAATCAAGTGATGTAGAATGCCTTATTCTAATAGATACAAATACAGATACTTCCAAGCTTTTTCCATTTTCATTTTTAATAACAAAATTTCCTATTTCTCTTTTTTAGGTGATGGGAAGAAAACTTAAATTGCCCCTAAGACCATATACACTAACAATTTTAATTTATTTATTGGACCTAGGTTTGAATCCCCACTAGTCTATGCACACTCTCTCCAAGTGCTATGGCAGTTTCATGTATCTCAAATTAGGTAGAACCTTGGTTTCTATAGCTTCCTCTATGGAGATTGCAACTACCATATCAAAGAGTGTAAGTTAAGCCCGAAGGGATGTAAATTTATATTTTGGTAAAGCAGGGTTTTGTAAAATGTAAGAGTGTAAGCCGATAGTTTTACCTCACTCAAAACTTATGAACATCGACCCTATTTCACCTTTTGTGCAGGAAGTGTTAAGAAATAATAATATGATATGCATACACACACAAACTAATTATTATTATTATTATTATTATTATTATTATTATTATTATTATTATTATTATTATTATTATTATACTATATATTATATATTTTTATATGATATTAATATATTATTAATATCACATTGCATTGATATTATATTATATTAAATGGACTATTAATGGGTCTATGGTAAAAGAGCCTAAGAGGAGCAGAAGTTTAAGGGCAGTGTGGGAACCTCCTAGTCCTAGCTAGTTTAAGTTAAATTTTTATTGTTCTTGTAGATGTAATCTAGGTGCATCAGGGGTGAGATGTTTACTGAAAGATTATAGGGATTGTTAATAAGATGAATCTCTATTAAATTAATGGATAGGGTTAATAATGATGTATAATCTAAGATTCTAGTGGCTGGGCTAGAATTAGTGATAGCTTACAATGTGAAGAATCTAGTAATCAAAGGGTTATGCATAAAAAAATGGAAAACTTTTGGAATCCATAACATTGATATGTAGTTCCATTTGAGCCCATCTTCATGCCAAAATGATTGTCTTTAAAATTTTAATGAAGCTATAACTAGGTCTATCTAGTTATGTACATTTTTTATATTTCTTAGAGGCCATACATGATCATATGAAGATCTAAAATTAATATTTAATAATATTTTTGATATCTTTCTAATTTTATTAATTATTTATTTTTGTAAATGAACTTGAACATAAGTTGATATTCATCTGATATGTTAATTTTAGTGTTTAATTTATTTTTATAAAATTTTAGAGCTGCAAGCACTTGCATGTGAATATTACTAAAAATATCAACTGTTAAAAATAAGAGGTCAAGTTTTATTATTTTTAGAGTTGCAAATTTTTGCATGTCAACTCCACTTCTAAATTGACGTTTATTTATACATGCTTTTTAATTATTGGAATTATTCAATACAAATCAATATAGGTTATTATTTCAAAATCTTTGTCTATTAGAATCATATTATCTTGATAGTATTTGGGTTCATTATTTAGAATAATAGCAAGTTTAAATCTTGGAGGTGTAAGAGATGGTCAAAAGACAAGGAGGAATCACTCAAGTGAACCAAACTACATAAGACATATAGAGGTAAATAGAATAAGTAACTGAGATCATTATGAATTGAAGATAAATAAGAGCAGAAGATGATGTTGAGGATGACACAGATCATGAAGATGAAATAATCTAAGAGGAGTAATAGGAATAGCCATCATTAATGGAAGAGAGGATGGTTACATCTTTATAAATAAGGAGCAAAGGAATCAAGGTTGGTGTTTCAGTTTATAGAGGAATTTTAAACCTAGAGGTGTTGATAGATTAGATGAATAATATGGAGAAGTTTTTTGAATGGGGAACTATGAAAGAGGAAAATAAGATAAAGTTTACATGATTGAAATTAAATGGTCATACAATGACTTGGTGGGATCACAAGAAGAAATAAAGACATATAAAAGGTAAATAAAAGATCAATTCATGGAAAAAATGAAGAAAAAGCTAATGGAAATATTTCTTCTTGTAGATTATGCACATATGCTATACGGAAGATCTAAAATTTGATGTAGAAGGATCACAGTATACAAGAGAATAAAGTTAAATTTTAAAATCTTTCCATACATGCGGATCATTATGAAACAGAAGAATAGATTGCCATAAGGCATATAAATGGTTTAAATTTCTCTATTCAAGATTAATTAAGCATGTATAGAATAATTTGTATAGAATAAGATTATCAATTAGCTTTGAAGGAAAAATAAAAATAAAATAGATAGAATTTCATCATAACATATATTTGGCCAAGAAGAGGATAATCCTCTCTCATAAGGGGACAAGGTAGATTTAATACAAATAGAGGTGGGTTTAATACCACTAGAGGAGAATCATCACATGGCACATAAAGATAAGAAGAATATAGATAAGGGTTTCAATACCAATAAAGAGCAGGAGGATTTCAGAGAGGACAAAGCTATGGTGGTGGTAGAGGATGTTTTCCAAATAAATGCAGGTCTTATGTCAGTTACAGATGTGGAGAATAAGTCCATAGAGAGTTTGAGTGTTCACACTACCAAGATCAATAAAAGAGGCAAGAGGATCACCCAAGAGTGAATTTAGTCAAAGCTAAAATAAAATAACAAAATACTAAAGTTACATTAGTAGATATTGGATAAAATCTCATGATGAAAAGGAAAATGATTACTCTAAGGAAAAAACATGTCTAGAATATAAAAGGTAGTGATGCATAACTATAAATAGATATGTTTTGAACAAGATGTAATTTAGAAGGTAATATATGCAAAGTAATTATAGATGGTGATAGTTGTAAAAATATGGTTTTTAAAGACATGATTGAAAAATGAGATTTACAATATGAAAAGTAGCCTAATCTTTATCGGATTTCATGGTTTAATAAAGATAACAAATTTACAGTAGATAAAAGGTGTTTAATCATGTTTTATATAGATAAGACTTACAAGGATGAATATGGTGTGATATTATACTAGTAGATGCATGCCATGTGTTATTAGAAAGGCCATGATAGTTTGATAGAAAAATAATTCATGATGGAGCAAAGAACATGCATTGTTTTTAGAAAGGTGGTATGAAGGTAGTTTTGTTACCTCTTAAATAAGAAGGGTAGGCTAAAATCATGGTGACTGTAAAATAATTTATCAATGACATGAAGCTGATAGGTGGTTGCTATGCATTAGTAGCAAGGAAAGAATACATATAAGTTTTGAAAGTAGCATTGTAAATAACAATAGTGTTGAAAGAATATACACATGTTATACCTAATAAGTTACCCAATGGTTTACCACCAAAGAGAGATATTCAACATCATATTCATTTGATTCTCAGATCATCTATACCCATTCAAGTAACTTATAATTTTTGTCCAATAGAACATGCAAAATTAAATAAACAAGTTACTAAATTCGTGAGGTAGGGTGATGTGAAGGTGAGCATTTATCCATGTGAAACATCATCATTTATCACTCCAAATAAAGATGGAGGGTGGAGGATGTGTGTGGATAATAGAGAAATAAATAAAATTATAGTTAAGTATAGATTTCTTATACCTCATTTAGATGATATGATGGATTTTCTTGTAGGAAAAAAATAATTTACCAAGATTGATCTAAGGAGTGGATACTATTAAATTCAGATTAATGAATGAGATGGATGTAAAATAGCGTTCAAGACTAGAGATAGTTTATATGAGTGGATGGTGATGCGATTCAAATTATCTAATGCACCAGCAAATTTATGAGGGTGATGAACATAGTGATATGAGAATAGAGTTTTAAGTCTATGGTGGTTTTTTATGATATTTTAATATTTATTAAGACTAAAGAATATCACTTATAACATTTGATAATAGTATTACAATTGTTACGAAAATAGAAGAACTATATGAATTTTAAGAAGTGTAGGTTTATGCCGAATAGTTTGATATTTTAAAGATTTATAGTTTTAGCAGATGGTGTAAGAATGGATGAAGAAAACATAAAGGAAATTGTTGAGTGGTCTATCCCAAAGAGAATCATAGAGGTATGAAGTTTCAATGGCTTAGAAACTTTTTATAGAAAGTTCATTAATAATTTTAGTAGTCTTGTTGCACAAATAACAAATTTTATCAGAGAAAAAAAAAATTTCATGGACAAAGGCAGAAATAGAAAGCTTTGAGTTGTTGAAAAAAATTTAAAAAGCAGCCTGTTTTAACATTACCAAATTTTAACAAAGTTTTGAGATTGATTGTGATGCTTCATTTGTGGGAATTAATGCTATGTTGAGTAAAGAAGGGAAAATAATAACATATCTTAGTGAAAAAATTTAATGAGATAAGAACAAAGTGTTATATGTGTGATGTTGATTTTTATATCATTATAAAAGCATTAAGACATTGGAGGCTATTATCTAGTACCTAAAGAGTTTATTCTATTTACTGATCATGAGGCTTTAAAATATGTGAACAGTCAAAAGAAGTTAAATAGTAATCATGTAAAGTTGGTGTCTTTCATGCAAGATTATACTTTTGTGTTGAAGCACAAATCAGTAAAATAGAATTAGGTAGTTAATGCTTTGAGTAGGTTTGATAAATAATAGGATGAGTGAAGTAGTTGTATTTGAATTTATTAAGGAAGTATATGATACTGATCTAGATTTGGAAAGATAGTTGAGCAATGTAGGAATCCATTGAAAGTTGATACAATTAATATTTATTATGAATATATTATGCAATATGGTTATCTCTTTAAAGGTAAATAATAATGTATTCCATTGGGATTATAAAAGACAATATTATAAGGGAATTACACAATGGTGGTTTGGCTAGACAATAACTTTGATGGACAAGTATTTTTGGCCAAAGATGAAGAGAGATGTGAAAATATTTGTTTTAAGGTGCAATATATGTTAGGTGGTGAAAGGACATGCACAAAATATATGGATTTACATGCCATTACCAGTTCTAAGAGGACCATAAATAGATTTGTGTATGGATTTTGTGTTGGGATTACCAAACACATAGAGAGGTGATGATTCACTTTTTTGTTTTTTTGGGTAGGTTTTCTAATATGGTTCATTTTAATGCATGTAAGAAAGCCAATGATGTCATTAGAGCTACAATACTATGGTGTTTGAAAAACTATTACATCAGATAGGGACACAAAATTTCTAAGTCATTTTTGGAAGAATTTATGTATGAAGATAGGGGCTGATATACAATTTAGTAGTGCATACCATCCCCAGTTAGATGGATAGACAAAATTTGTAAACAAGAGATTGGGAAATTTGTTGAGATGCATAGTTTGAGAGAATCCCAAACAATGGGACTTCACTTTACCGCAAGTTGAGTTTGCATATAATAGTTTAGTGAATAGATGAATAGAAAAATCAAGATTTTATATTTTTTATGATATAAATCCTATGAGTGTTTTAGATTTGGTATAGTTAAAAATTATAGAACAAGTTAGTGATGATGTAGAAATGTTTGCAGAACATATACAATAGTTACAAGATGTAAGAAAAAAGTTGTAGAAAACTAATGAAAAGTATAAAGCAACAACAAATGTCAAAAAAAGGTCAAACATATTTTAAGGAGAAGATTTAGTAATAGATTACTTGAGAAAAGAGAGATTTATAAAAGGCACATATAAGAAGTTAAAGTACAAGAAAATTGGACCATGTAGAATTGTGAAAAAAAAAATGACAATGCTTATGACGTGAGTTTATCATAGAATTTAAATATCTCTGCAGTATTTAATGTTTTAGATTTATATAATTTCCATGGAGAAGATTGTGAAGGTGAAAAAGATAAATTATATTGGAAACAACAGGTGGCAAAGAAGAAGAAATAAAGGATAGTATAGGTTGTAGATAAGATGGCAATAAACACAAGGTAAGGAAGTTATGACAGGTACTTGGTATAGTAGAAAGGATTACAATAAGAAGATAAAACCTAGATTATAGAATGGCAGCTGAAGAATATTGATAAGAATAAGTGGAATCAATACAATCAAAGCAACTTCTAAGAGCTGAGTTGTTTTCCACCAAAGGAGAATGATGCAAAAAAATAAGCCAAACTTTTAAAGGCTATAACTTTTGATTTATAGCTCTATTTGAGAACATATTCATGTTAAAATAATCATCTCATAATTTTAAATGCAACCATAACTTGTATTATCTAGTTATGGACATTTTTCTATATTTTTTGGAGCCCATACATAATCACTTGAGGGTCCAAAATTGTTGTTTAATATTATTTTTGGTATTTTTCTAATTTTAGAAATTATCTAATTTTTTAACTAGACTTGAATTTTAGTTTATATTATTTTGATAGATTAATTTTAGTGTTTAGTTTATTTTTTAATATTTGTAGAGATGCACGCACTTGCATGCAAAACTTACTTAAAAAAGCATCTCGATTTTTATTATTTTTAGATTTTCAATTTTTTTCATGTTAACTCCATTTCTAATTTAAAGCTTATTTATACATGCTTTGTAATTATTTAAATTATTCAATACAAATCAATACAAGTTATTCTTGTATAATATTTTCCTATTATAATTTTATTCTATTGATAGTATTTGGGTTCATTAAAGGGGATTCTCTAGTAGTGATTTAGGAATTAAATAAATAGACTGTCACAGCTTAGAATATTAATAATATTCACACTAAAGAATGGTCCTTTTTGAGTAATTTCAAAGAATGATAGGGTTGTCATTACTTTTAGAAGGCTAATAAAGTGATGGATTATTTAGCAAACATATGTATAGATCAAAGGATGGATATAAGAAGTGATCATTGTAAAGAAAGGTGGCAAGATTGTGCAGGGGTGGCATATATTGATTTAAAATGATTATTTTGGCATTGGGTTTATGTGTGAAGTCTAGAGGTTGAAGTAACAATAATGGTCATTATTTTTTGGCATGGGAAGTGTTAATTCACTCAATAAAGGATTAATTGGTACAGAGTGGTGATATATTCATTTAGGGGTGAGTGTCTTATTTTAAGCTTATCTATTGTGTGGTCATGATTACTGGTGAAAGGGTTTGGTAATGGAGTAGACATCAATTGAATCTATAGTGTGGACATTGGTGTTTAGAAGAAATGCAAAGTGGGAGATGGTCTTCACTAGTAAGATTATCTTATGAAAATTGAAACATGTGTTTTAGGCACCCTCTATAGAGATAACATAGGTGCTTAAGCAAGTGTTAGTTGAGGTTGTCCTAGGGAAAAGTTTATGTATGAAAGTAAATTCTAAATTAGAAACATTATTTACAAGAAATTTATTAATGTTGGTTTCTTATAAGACCTTGGTGGCTGAAATGGTGGATATTATAATATTATTAGAGTATAGGGTGAATATGTTGGGGGAAATAGAGAAGATGGATATTGGGTCATTCAAAGATCTATGCTTTTTAGGGAAAGATGGTCTTAGTATTATTCTCATATCATTTTTTAGGGCCCTGGAGGTGAGATTTGTGACCTTGCTAAATTTATTAGATTAATTGGATCATATGGTCCCCTATTAGACAACATTAGAGCATGAACATTATGTGTTTCTCTCATATTTGGTCAGACTCAAGTCCCTCTTCCTAATCTAAAGGCATGGTGGGAGGCATGTAGGTCCCCTAAGTAGGTTGTTGTCATTTTTTTGGCTTGGGGTCTTAGTAGAGGTTTGATCCCATATTACAGTGGATTTGGTAAATGATGAATAAACGATAATTCATCGATCAAAGTGGGTTGGTTAAAAATGAGTGTTTGGGATGTGCCATTAGTAATTGAAGCCTCAGAGGAGGTGGTAGAAGATTTATTAGGTGGTCTTCTAAATAAAGCATCTAGGAAAAAAATGTGGCTTTGATGTTGAAAGTGAGTGATTTCATGGATAACAAAGTGTTAATCCTAAGATGGATTATTAATTCTTTGGTTTTACTTGACTAACTAGAAGTAGGGTTCTTGGTAGTTTGGATTTTTGGTAAAGTGGGTTGATCTTATAAAATGTATGACTGGTAATATCATGTTTTTGGAACATGTTGTATAAATGTCAATGGAAGCTTAAATAATTCAATCAATATGGTTAAGTGGTATTTTTTGTTTGTTCTTGGTCATATGCCTTGTATTGTATTTAAATATAGGCTAATAATTTTCTTATCTACTTTTTATTTGAGCAGGGGTCCCGCCAACCCTAATATCTATCCAAAATATTTTCATCTATGTGTAAGGTACATATGTAACTTAAAATCCTTATCTCCTCACATGTGTAGCCCCTCAACTCAATGGGCCTAATCATGATCCTTCAAATACATAGTTGTTTTGAGGTAAGGGGATGAAAATATGTTAATTTTACTTTAGTAGGTGTCCCTTACCCAAGCCCTAGCCATTTAGACTATGTCCAAAACTCTCAGCTTGCTCTCTCCTTTCCTACACTTACAACAACCATGGGTAGCAATAAAGACTATTTAGAGCTAACTTATTTCAAAGAGGTTTGATAATAGAAGAAGGTCTAGAAAAAACTTAAGGGGGTATTATAGATTTTATGGAGCATAATACCAAGCTCAATGCCATGGTGGTCTAAGATTTAATCATTTTATGGACAAGAAAAAAGGTCACTATGTGGGGTATTTCCATAAACATCTCTGAGGAGTTTATTAGTGATTCCACAAGTATGTCCTACACTAGTGCTAAATAATTCAAAGACCAGTCTAAGAAATAGGAATCCTTGTAGTGTTTATTTCAAACAAAATACTTTGTATAAATTGAGAAGGGTTTTCCTTGCATCCACCTACTATGATACTACCCTGATGTCTGCCTTCAGGTCATGAGGTACATGACTCTAGAAAGTAAGTACTCCCTAATTTTCTCACACCATTTCCTATTACTTAATCATTTCATCAGTTTTAAAATTAACCTCCCCTATTTCCTTCTCAAGTCTTTAGAAAGCACTGTCCTACTCTATCAAGTTAATGACATTAACCCCATTCTCCATCAAGGCTCTATCCCTTTAATTGTAAAACATGACTAGACCCTTCTAGGTTAGAAGGTTCCCATGGGAGGATCTTTTTCTAAAGAGGACTCCCCACAGGAGGATCTTATAGAGGGATCCCACCCACCTCCTAAATGTTCTCCCTAAAATAGCTTATCCAAATACCCACTTGACGACCTACCACTTATGTTGTTGTTCATCCACAAGCCCAAACCAATTGAAATAGGGTCTCCCATAACCTCAAACTAGAAGGGTAAGGCCATTATAATATAGGATTTTGAAAAAAATAAATAAATACTAAAAAACATTAATTCAAAGGTTCAGTAGGCAAGATTCAGCTTGGCAAAGCTAATACAAGACTGGAACGAGCTTCACCGAGTGGTGAAGGCCACTGTATAGTCTTTTGTCCATTATACCTAGACCGCTCCTTAATCCCCTAGTTAAAAATCCCCCAAGGACTTAAAATTCCCGCTAGGATCCTCTAGGGAGGTCCCCCAAAATCACGCCCCCTTATAATTGAAATGCAGGAAGTGACTAAGGATGACTTTTTTGGGGGAACCTGCTGAAGGCCCTAGGAATTACACCTACACCAATATTTTAGAAGATGAACATAGCATTCTGATAAAGGATGGTTCTACTACTAATGATACCCAGGAGGATCCCTCTGCATAATCTAGTTAATTTTCTATTTCTAGTTTTTTTCTCTACTATATAGTATTTCTTTTTGCTCATTTGGCTAGGAATTGCTTGTTTAAAATATTTTATCTCACTCTTGTGGTTTCAGATCCCTATAAAACCTAGGTTTACCTTATCAAATAAAAAAATAATATTATTAATTATAATATTTATTACTATTAATATACAATGGTTGGAGAGTAAAAAATTGATATTATTATTTTTTATGATGGTAGTGACTTCTTCAATGATTTACAATGATGTTCCTTCACTAGTTTAATGGGTTAGGTAAATAGGTTGATCAAATTTTAAAGCTCTGCTAGGGTCAGTACAATATAAGACACAAGGTTTATAATGGATTTAGTATTGGGAAGGTGATGGCAGGTGAATGCCCTAAATCCTTATGGTTGGATAAAGATCCTTCATAGGTGATTTAATTAGATAATTTATGTGATGCTTCAAACCCTTGTTTCACTTCTATTCGAGTCTCCAAAAGTGTGATAGGTTTGGACTCATATTTTATTACTTTCATAAGGGGTAAATCTTTTACTAATTTGGTTTTTAAGGGTGAAAATAGTGGTGGGCACAGTTAATAATATTATGTCTATGTATTTTGTGGATGAGGCTCTTGAGGAGGTGTTACAAAGTGAGTACTAGTATTAGAAATGTGGTCTTATTTCTACATTTGATAGATTTTGGCCTAGCCTCCCTAATCTCCATCAAAGGATTTTTTATTCATGGAAACCTTTAATGGATGGTAACCTATAAATATATATCCTTATTCCAGAGGCTATTGTATTTTGGATTTTGATAGTCTTTCAAATTGTAATAAGGTTATGCAAGTTATCTATTAGAGTTGGGATCAACATCTCCTTTTTATGAAACCCTAGACTCCTTCCTTTAATCCTCTTATCAATAACCTCATTGTTAGACCTATTTGGGTGCACTTTTTGTATCTTCCTCTTCAATTTTGGGTAGAATATTGTTTGTCATTCATTGGTAGAACCCTAAATGATTTGTTAGAAATTGATGCTTCTACATCCAGCTTTTAAAGAACTACCTTTTCTATAATTCTTGTTTTAATGGATATTTCTCAAAAGCTCCCAAAAGCCATTGAGTTAAAGGTCAAATGACTTTTCTAGACTCAAACTACTAATTATGAAGGTCTACCTTTTAGATATTAGAGATGTTTTGAAACTAGTCATTTAGCTACTTCTTGCCTAAGCACTAAGCATAAAGTGGATTCTTCATGGTGGAAGGAAGGTAAGGAGGATCATCTCTTAGTTCATCCTTTTATTTTTATTTTTAAAACTACATTCATAGTTACTAGGAACACATACGGATCTATTGTGCCTCATCATTTGAATCTGTCACCAATTTTAGATATTTCTAGTTTACTTGTAAAGAGTTTTGTGAATTTATTTAGTAATAAGAAGGTCTATAGAGGCTCATTGGTAGATTGATGTATCTCTCTAAGCATGGATACAGGTATTTTGAGTAATAAATAACTTTTGACAGTTATCAAAAGTAATGAAAAAAGGTTGTTTCATACCTAGTTCCCCCTCCAAGACACTTTGCTCTGATAGTAAAGTGAAAAAGGGTGAGACTTAATTTCATGTGAATATTTATATTAGCTCTTCTAGTGTGTTATGAAATTTTTTTAATATTTTTTTTGATGAATTTTTATTAATTTTGTAATTAAGTATATCCCTAAAACTAACAAAAAGATGGAAAATTGATTTTTTCTAATGTGTATAGAATTAGGCCTAGTTTGTTACCATATAATTTTTTTTTGCATTTTGATCATTGAAAAATAAATTAGATAAACATGTATGGGTGAGACTTGTAGTAGCCTAAAAAGGTGATGTTATAAATAAATATAGTTTGAACCTTTAAAATAGCCTAAAAATAATAAAAATCATACATTTAGATAGAGGACAATGTGTTTGTCATAGTCGTAATATTTTTCCAATTTTGATGAAATCTATAGTGTATTTGATGATTGAAGTTAAAATTTGTTGGTTCTCGACTATAGATGCACACTCCTAAGCCTTTGGCTAGAAAATTCAAGCCATTGTTTATCTTAAAGGCTTGGTTTGAAATTAAAATATAAATAACACATATGTGTTATATAATGTAATAAATAATGCATACACATTATATAATGCGTACGTGTTTCTTAGACATAAAATAAAATAATCAAATTCTATGTTTTTTATGGGGAAAGGTCCCATCAGCTATGCATCCTTATAGGGGAAATGTTAAATTTCATGTTTCTTATAGGGAAAATGTCCCATTAGCTCCAGTGAATTAAGGTGCCATAACCTCGCATTATAATTCAAAGCTTTTACCCATTTCAATATGTCATCTTAACTACTTATAGCTAAGGTGTCAAGGTCTAACACATTATACATTTGATAATATAACTAATTTTATTACAAGAGGTCATAAAATGCATTTTTTAAACCTATGATCAAAACTTAACCTTTAGTGTACCAATCATTGTGCATTAGAGTATGAATACTTCACTATTAATTGTCAAGATGTGATTGGTTACTTCTAATTTTATAGAATAAATGTTGAATATATATTAGATATTACATGTTCAGCTTTTGGTGCACTTTAATATATAAATATATGCACAAATATGTTTGATCAATAGAACACATGTTAATAAAAGCCTTATTTAACAATTAAAACATGTGTTCAGCTATTCGGATCTTTCCCCTAGTAGGGAAAGGGTATACCTTACCACCTTACTTTCCTAAATTCCTTCTTGCCTTTAAATTTTGTTTTTCTTATTGATATTATCCTGCTTGCCTAAAATCCTATCTTATCCTTTTGTTGTTTCCTTGATATCTCTGACTAGACCCCTTTATTTATAAATTTTAAACTAATTTGTTTAAGTGGCAAACCCATTGAATTAGACTATGTAGTATAGATAATCATGTGTAAGTAAAAATAAGAATTGAACCCTTGGTGTAATATTGCATCTCTTTGATATATATTTAAATAATGTTATCTAATGAAGCCTAATTCTTGTGAATCATGCCTTCGATTGTCTAAAAACCAATCCTAAATTGTGTTTAATAAAGTCACTTAAATTTCCTCCAAAGTAACTTAGTACATCTAATTCAATAGGTGAATTTAGAGGTCTCAATTGAATGTCTAACAAAAGTATTATATTGTTAAAATTATTCACTTGATTCCCCTAAGGTATTCAAATACATTATTCAAATTTTACCTAAAATTAAGATCTCTTGTGAAAATATGGTTAATCCTCCATTATGTTCACATCCTTCATCTACCCCTCCATCACACATGGGATAAACATCAATCACTCCATCTATTCCCACATCATTTGAAGAGTGTGTCTTTGACATGGGACTAGTCTTATCCACACCATGGATGCAACAATTTCAAGCTCAAAAACAAGCTATCTAGCATTTGATGCTTATCAATACCATAGATTTTTATACCTTACTATGTAATTGGGATGGTAAGATACAAAAGTAGGATGATGCACCTACAATGTATTGACATGTTAAATTCTTAAATATTTTGGTCAAGTTAGGTACGCATTTTATTTTGTATAAGATGTGGTTTTGAGCTCAATAAATTTGAAATGGTCACATGTATCCATTAGTGATGATGTGGTAATTTATTAAGATGCTGTTTTTAGATTACTTACCTAGTGATGAATGTATAGCTTAGAAAATATCTATTTGAACTAGGCACATTGTTCAAAACCATTAAAGGATTGTTTAGACTTGGTATTGACAAAGTGTGACGTATGTATAAGTTATCCTAGCTCAAACTCTATAGAACTTATTGAAGATACATTAAACCTATGACAGTGTCCCATAAATTTGAGACCTACTTCCCCTCAAGGATGATGTTGAGCAGAGAGACCCAGTAATTATTCATGTGAATGATGAATTGCTCACTTCATATAGATGATTGATAAAAATAGAATACCAATGTTTACCCATTGCTAAATTGTGTTCTCTCCTACCTGTAGGACTTAATATGAATGTATGTTTTGGGACCTCTAAAATTAATTCAAGGTAGAGGTATATAAATAATTTGAATATGTATACATGTAGAAAAATGATAACATTGGATGCTTTCTTGAAATTTGGATGGGACCTTAAAGGGCTCTTCATGATAATTTGCGTACAGTAATGGCAAGTTAGAGGCTCACACCACATACCTGTCAAGTATTTACTAGACATGAGTTGATTGTATCGATGTCAATCTTTAAACATTATTGGCTTCTATGTACATTTATTCATAAATTTATGAATAGGCCTTAGTCGGATTGGTTGGCTCAATGATGGAACATGTCTAAGTATCAAAGATGTGCATATCTAACAACTCTAATAATTCTCTATGTATATTAGACCTTTAAATGTATGTGGAAATCTTTGATTAGATTGGGCATCTTGAGGCTCTGACAAATTCGATATTGCTAGGATAAGTGATAGTTAGAACTCTAACACAAATATATGTGTGTATAAGATAAACACATACATACATATCTACTTGGATTGAGCCTCATAGGGATCTGATAGCTATCTCTTTAAATATTATAGGACCTAATACCTCTAATAGTATTGACACTTTTGACTATTAACGAGGTACATATGGTGACATGTAATTGAATTTGGCCTCTCGAGGCATTGCCAACTGTAAAAAATCCATGACTTGTTTCATCTCTGATAGATTTAACATAATTTTGGGTGTATGAGGTACACACATGGCACAACAAGGTTCAATTATAGGGGAAATTCAATTGAGGAGGCATGGGAGGCCAATTTGAACCCCTTCTTGACATAATTATAAGATCATGATATATATGATTTGGGTCAACATTAAGTATGATTTTATCTATCATTAATTGAACCAATTAGTCGATTGGTTCAATTAAGGATGTGATTAGGGTAAAATTGAACTCCTAAACCAAATTTATGGCCCAATCAATTATATAATCTAGATGTAACATGTATGAATTAACTGGCCCTAATTTAATAAAAAGTGTATATACAAATGCCAATGTGGCCAATTTGAAGCTATTGAACCTTAATTAGAGTCTATAATGTGATTAAAAGGGCTAAATTAGGTTATGTTTCATGACATGTTGATTGTAAACCCTAATTTTATCACTTGAACATGTATGTAGTTTCCTTAAACCCTAATTTTATGACATATACACATGCACAAACCTATTAGACTAAATCACTAACCCTAAATCCTAATTTTATAACAAACATGACCCCTAAGTTCCTTGATTTCATCACAAATTCATATATTCATGAATGTGATTAGTGCTAATTTGTGAATCTATTATTCACTTAGTTTTGTAAGGACCTATGATGGGATTTCTGGTAAAATTAGCTCATTTTTATTACATATTAAGGCTTATTGAATCATTAATTAGTATTATTGCTTCATAGTCTTATCAAGAGTATTATTTCATCATGTATTGGAGATTTATGCATCATATTGGGGATTTATGCATCATATTGAGCCTTATTGCATCATATGATAGCCTAATTACATCATATTGAGCCTTATTGTGTCATATTATAGCCTAATTACATCATATGATAAGCTAAATACATCATATTGGAGATTTATTGCATATGATAGCCTTATTGCATTGCAACATAGTCTTATTCTATCACATGAAATTCTTATTACATTATATGATAGTCATATTGCATCATATTGAGCCTTATTTCATGATATGATAGCATTATCACAATATCTGATAATCTTATTACATATTATTAGGGATTTATACATCATATTGTATTTTTATTGAATTTTATTGTATCATATTATAGAATTATAATGGAATAAATAGTTGAATATGAGCTTTTTTGCTTGTTTGTATAGTATACACCTATAATTAAAGGAACGCATACATGTTATAGAAACATCTAAACATTCATGTAACATGTATATGTTCCTTGAAATAAAAACAAAAACTCACTTTTCAATGTCTAGTTTTATCCCTAATCGATATTATTTTCCCCACAAACATTCCCTACGTATTTTATGTACTTTCTTGGTTGCAATTTTTTTTGGAGCCAACATTTGAAGTAATTTATTAGCTTATTTTGTCAAAATGGCCTCTGATTCATGTTTATGGAGCAAGAAGAAGTTGAAGAATAAAACATCATAGAAATTAAAACAGCTGAGATAAAAATAACAAGGTGTGAATGCCAACAATTCATTTCAAATAAAGTACAAACAATAACCCTAATGAGTCAAATGCCTTAGATAATGAGGTAATTGATAATAATAAATTCAATTATGATGAAATTCAAAATAATGAATTTAATAATGATTAAATTGAGAGTATAAAATTAGATAATGTTGAAAATTCACATTCAAAGTTTAAAGTATTTTATTATGTTGATGAAGAGCCTATGCATGATACTTTACACAAACAATAAAGAAAATTTAATGGACTCAAATAATGATGAAATTAACAATGAAAAAAATATGGAAAGACATAATGAAGAAATAAACATATTTGAAGAAAATTTCATGGAAACATATAATTATTTTGAAACATGCTCTGAATAAATTCCACTAGTAACAACAACTCAAAGAATTCTACATAGAAAAGATAAGTACTTAATTGAAGTTGATGAAAATATTTTGAAACAAATGCATAAAAAATTGTGTGACCACCATTCAAGAATATTTGCTTAATAAATTTGGGATAATTTCTTTCATAACTTGAAGTATGATAGTCAAATATGTCAATTATTTGTTTTGTTGATGAAATTGATTAAGATGAGACCTATAATGTAAATAATAGGACTAAGAACATCTAACATGGATAATAAAAATGATGAAAATGATGAAATTGTTAAAAATATACATGATGCATATCATATTGTAGGCCCAAAATCGTGAAACAAAGATTGTAATTTTGCCTAAAATATAATGACAACTTGTGCAGTAAGTGGTAAAATAGAGAAAAAATGATTGATTTTAAAAACAAGTCAAAAACATGATATAAATATAAAAACATTAATGAAAGCAATTGCAAGAATTGAAATACTTAATGAACTCAATATTAAAGAGCTCTGGTCATTCTTTGGTAGATTTCCATGAAATTATAAGGCTATAGAAAATGCTTTGAAAGATTTACTTGTGCAATTTTGGAAAGATAATACAAGGGTTTTTCCCAATGCAAGAGATGTAGTGAAAAGAAGAGTTCATTTTCATAATCGTGAATTACATCTGAAACATTTCTTTGATATGACTCAAACACAATTTTACTCTAATTTTTTATAAAAACATCAATAAATTACTATTAGTCAAAGAATTTTTGAGATGGCCAAACCTTTTTATGTAAAACTAAATCACACATATACCACTTGCTGTCAGCAACATGTTGAATTTTCAATGCACTATGATACTTTTTCCATATTCATTATACTTTGAATAATACTAACATTTTGTAGGAGTGTGGTATAGAATTTCCACTAAAATCAAGCAAGGAATTTATTCAAAATATTTTTTGTGAAAGACCAGATGGATAAATTTTTATAAGAAAGCATGTTTCGATGAAAATTGCAACATTTGCAGTGGATTACTAATAATGAAAAAATGTATCCATGAGGAGTGTACAAGTGAAATTTTATAATAATTAGTTGTTTTGAGAAAATAAAAATATGTCACTTATTAAGTAAAATATGGTAAATAATCTTAAAGGTGTGATCTTTTTATGAAAGAGATACATGTTTCAAGTTTTATCATCGAATTCATGGAGAAAATTATTTATCAGTATGCAAGGCAGACACATAGGGATAAATGGTTCGATGAATATTGAAAGATAAGAAAGGACATGTTCCCACTTGATTTTATTGTTTTAGTAGTTGAATTTACAAAAAATTATACATTCAAACCACAAATGGAAGTTCAATCACAGTATTATAACTTAACATAGATTGTCATATTCATGCATATAAAATTCATACATGCACCTGATTGTATAGAGGAAGATCAAAAAATATTAAGGGAGTACAATTTATATATCAATAATGATTGATCACATTGTATAGATTATGTGAAAGGTTATTTTGATAAATTCTATGTATAGTTGACTCAAAGGAACATTAATTTCAAATGGCATTGCATTTGATCAGACAATTGCACATTATAATTCGAGAATGCACAGATGTTTTATTGGTTGAGTAGGATGCACGTTACCACTAGTGTAGAACATATTTGGATTTTCACTGAGGTTGGAAAATAGAAAAGGGGAACATGATGGTGTTGGAGCATGTATAAAAAGAGTCATTGCAAGGGAAGAGTTAATATATGACAATGTTGCTAATTTGATTGATACAAAAAATGTGGTTGACCGTTGGAATGACAACATATGTCATGGTGCTCAAGAAAATTCTACTATTAAGAGACATTTTTGGTTAATGGAAGAAAAATACTTGGTAAACTATGAGGATTATATGACTCTAATAGGTTCAAGTGAGCTCCACTCATTTCATAGTTCAAATGGAGGTTCTTGGACTATTCATACGTGAAATTTGGCATGCTTTTGTTCTTCATGCATGGACTTTGTTTGGAATGAGTGTGATTCATAAGAGTTGGTGGATGGTTGGAGTTCCATACCTCTAATCAAAATCAACACATATCAGTTCTACTAGCATTGTAACTTACTAGCATGACATCCTCACATGACTTTGACCATATATTTGATAAAGTACAACCAGATAAAAGAATAATCTTTACGTACTATTTATTATCATAATCTATCTTCATAATTTCATTAAAATTTGTTTTTTATGATGTAAGCCAAGTTTTTATAGTTTTTACAGATGAGGACAATGAAGAGGGAATAGATTACTACTTATGTCGACATGTAGATGGAAAGAAAAAATTGACTTCCCCAGTTGTAGATGGAGAAAATATTAATTATGCCACTAGGTGTATGGTAGTCCATAGAACTTGGATTCGATGATATCATATAAAAAATTAAAATGTATGGTTGTTTGAGGACTTTGAAACTCACCAAAAGATTTTATACTATTCAAACTTGGTTCTTGCAATGAATATTCAATTGCAAAAATATCATGGGAGGCCAAGAAATAAGAATCTATGGAAAGTTCATGAGTCATACCATGAAGTTATTCTTGATATTATCAGTATTAGAGCATATCCAAGTGGTTCATTAGATTGAAATACATACGTATGTTGAATTTTAAAATATAGATGTAATCAATTTTACCAAATATTTTTGATTTTTTAGGTAGTACATGCATAAATTTCATCTTTAATTACTTACATTTTTTTATAGCTTAGTGGTGCCAAGTCAGATTTCACCTTCACGTGATTGGAATCGTTAGTAAAGAATTTCATATTCTTGAAGCTAACAGAGGCTTAGTAAAATTAAATGGCATTTTTGCACTCCTGAAAAATTGCTCATGATAAGTTTATTTCTCCTTATAGCCTTCCAAACACATTTGTTATCAATGTTTCCATGCCCTATAAAAATAGTGAAAATTCACTTGTAGGTGGAAGTCAGTGCCAAGGTTCTTGGAACACATGTAATTTACCTATATAGACATGCTCAAATTGGTATATTGTCACCTACGAGTTATGGACGCAAAGTTGCTAGTTAGAAGTCAAGAAGTTGTCTCTTCACTACCAAAAATTTGCATTTTAAGACCCTTTACTGTACCTTTTGGCATGGATTGATATTAGAGGTCATTTAGACTAGATTTGTGGTACAATTAGAGAAATTAATTATGCATATAGTGAATCTTACGGTTCCTTCATATGACTTACATTTTTGATTTTATGCATGCCTGAAGTTAGGAAAAAACTCAACCTCTTTCTTATATTGGTAAGGATGTTCTTCAGCCCGGAATTGGTGGTGGGTTTGTCATCCAAGCTAGATGAGAAGTCAAGAACTTGGTCTTAAATGTTATTTACCCTTTAGATGTGTTGTTAGTGCTAGTTTTCAACCAACAAGCACTAAAATTGAGTTCTTGAACCATAGCTTCAACTTTGACAACATTTGTTGTTAGTGTTTTTGTGCTCTCGAACAGTAGTTAAAATTCACTTGCGAGTGGAAATGAGTGTCAAGGTTCTTGTAAAAATTCTAATTTTCCTATATATATGTGATTTAATTGGTGTATTGTCACTTACCAGTCCCAGAGGCAAAGTTTCTAGTTGGAGGTCAAGAAGTTGTCTTTTCACTACCAAAAATTTGTATTTTAGGACCCTTTACTGGAACTTCTGGCATGGATTGCTCTTAGAGTCAATTTAGATTATATTTAGGGTATAATTAAATAAATTTCCCATGAACATGATGGATCTTATGTTTCCTCCATATAACTTATAGTTTTGGTTTTATGCATACTTGATGTTAGGCTAAAAATTAACCTCTTTCTTGTATTAGGAAAGGCATTCTTGAGCCTGAAATGGGTGGTGGGTTTGTCATTCAGGCCATATGGGAGGTAAATAACCTATTAATATATGTTATTCACCATTTTTTATGTGTTTTTAGTGACATTTTCAGCCAAAAAGCACTGAAAATTGAGTTCTTGGACCATAGCTTCAATTTGACAACATTTATTGTCAGTGTTTTTACGTTTTAGAATAGTAGTGAAAATCTACTTGTAGAAGGAAGTGGGTGTTCATACTATTAGAACAAGATTAATTTTAATATATAAATATTCTTAAATTGGTCAATTTTCACTAAGTTGTTCTGGAGGCAAAGTTGCTAGTTAGAGGTCAAGAAGTTGTCTCTTCACTACAAAAATTTGCATTTTAGGACCTTTTACTGCAACTTCTACAACAAATTGCTCTTCTAGGTGGTTCAAACTAGATTAAAAATAAAATTATAAGAATTTATCATGAACCTAATGGATCTTATGGTTCCTCTATACAAATTAGAATTTTGGTTTTATGCATGCTTGAAGTTAGGCTAAAAATCAACGTCTTTCTTGTATTGGGAAGGGCATTCTTGACCCTAAAATGGGTGGTGGGTTTGTCATCCAGGCTAAATGGGAGGTCAATAACCTGGTCCTAGACATTATTATCCCATTTTTATGTGTTGGTAATTCTATTTTTCATCTAACAATAAAAAAAAATTGAGTTCTCAAACAATAGCCTTAACTTCGATAACATTTGTTGTTAGTGTTTTCATGCTCTGGAACAGTAGTGAAAATTCACATGCAAATGGAAGTGGATGTCAAGATTACTTTAAAATGTGTAATTTACCCATATATGTGATCAAAGTGTTGGATTTTTACCTATAAATTTTGGAGGTAAAGTTTCTAGTTGGAGGTCAAGAAGTTGTCTTTTCACTACAAAAAATTTGCATTTTAGGACCCTTTACTGAAACTTCTAGCACAGATTTTTATTAGAGGTGATTTAGACTAGATTTAGGTTGTAACTATATAAATTTCCTAAAAACATGAGTTATCTTATGGTTCCTCCTTATGATTTATGATTTTGATTTTATGCATGCCTGAAGTTAGGTTAAAAATCAGCCTCTTTGTTGTCTTGGGAAGGGCATTCTTGAGCCCAGAATGGGTGGTGGGTTTGTCATCCAGGCTAGATGAGAGGTCAGTAACCTAGTCCTAAAAAAACTTAACCCATTTATATGTGTTTAAAGTGACATTTTTAGCCAAAAATTACAAATAATTGAGTTCTCAGACCTTAGCTTTAACTTTGATAGTATTTGTTATCAGTGCTTCCATACTCAGGAACAATAGTGAAAATTCACTTACAGGTGGAAGTGGGTTTCAAGTTTATTTAAAAAATAACAATTTAAATATATGGACATGATCAAAGTGGTGGATTTTCACTTGTCAATTTTAAAGGCAAAGTTTCTAGTTGGAGGTCAAGAAGTTACCTCTTCACTACCAAAAATTTGCATTTTATGACCCTTTACTGCAACTTCTTTCATGGATTTCTCTTAAAAGTGATTCAAGCTATATTAAAGGTGAAATTAAAGGAATTTACCATGAAAATTATGGATCTTATGGTTCTTAAATATCACTTATAGGTTTGGTTCTATGTATGCCTAAAATTAGGTTAAAAATAAACCTCTTTGTTCTATTGGGAAGGGCATTCTTGAGCCCAAAATGGGTGGTGGGTTTGTCATCTGGACCAAATGGGAGGTAAATAACATGGTCCTAGACATTATTCACCCATTTAGATGTGTTATTAGTTTATTTTTTGAATTGAAAAATACCAAAAAAATAGTTCTTAGATCATAGTTTCAACTTTGACAACATTTATTGTCATTTTTTTCATGCTCTAGAACAGTAGTGAAAATTCACTTGTGAGTGGAAGTGGGTGTCAATTTTATTGGAACACATGTAATTTTCCTATATAAATGTTCTTGAATATGTGGATTTTCACTTGTCAATTCTAGAAGTAAAGTTGCTAGTTGGATTAAAGGATATTATGAGAACTTTTGGTGAGGAGAGAAAAGATGGATCAATTATGCCAATCCACCAAAATTGTACCCACAAAAACTCTTTGCACACAACATATAAATTTAACATAATTCAATGACATTTATGATAACTAAATGTATGACTTTCTTACATTAAGTTATGAAGGTGTTTTAGAGGTTGGGGTAAGTCTATGGGAGGAGATATGGCCAAATGTCAGTATTATGTGTGAGAGTGGGGTCAACAGTGAGCAATAAGGTCATACAGGAAAACTAATATTTAAGAACATGAAATAGGCCTAGTAGGATTTATAGTCATACTTGGGAAAAAGTTGAAAATAGGTACAAGGAAGACTTGGGGCCTTCAATGAAAAGGTCGATTTGGTATGTTTTAGATGTCATGAGTATGTTTTCAACAAAATAAGATCAGTGAGAAGGTCAAGTTGGTCCTTTGGAGAGTATGTATAGGGCATGGAAAACACTAGATTAGTGAGCTTCAAGTATTTCTAAGAGATTTAACCATCAGAATTTAATGAAACTTTGTAATCTTGTTCCCCTATACATAGCCTTAACAAAGCATTGTGTCCATAAATTGTGGAATGAGAGAATCTTATTGTTTGAGTACTTGAAGGGGATTATAATAGATATTTTATAATCATCTATGACCATAAGTGATAACAGGCTGAGCTCTTGAAACATAGACCAAGATTTGGTCCTTGAGACACAAAGAAGGTGCTTGGAAGGAACTAAAAAGAGATTAAGAGGAAATTTGTGAATGAGACATGAATGGAATGAGGTAAAAGATGTATGGATAGATATCAATGCCATCAATGAGGTGATACTAAGAGTATAAGGAATAATTACTAGATGTAATAAGATAAATTAAGTCCAAAGAGTCAAAAGAGGAGCTAACTTATGAAAGAATATTCAAATCAAATCATAGAAAGTGAATGTTTGATTTGAAACATTATCCTAATAAACCATAGAATAACAAACCATAGCAAGTGAATGTCATTTGGGTATTAATTTCCTATAAAGGTATGATTTTCAACACTATCCTAACAAGTTATTCTAAATCTCATAACATTTTTAATCCTTAAGAATAATTCAAAACCAATCATTTATAATACTCTAAACACAAGTGATTCAAACAAGATTTACTTCATTGATTTTCTTAAATATTCATGTATAAAATAAAAATGTCATGTAAGAATGCCATACATAGGCATAAAATTTTTATAATACATGCATTTCCATATAAGCATACAAAAAATTACATAATGTGTACCAACATAGTATCTAATGTCAGGTGAATATATCATATATGCTTGTACAATGCCAAAAATGCATACATTACAATATAGGCTTACAAAAAAGTACATCATCCACAACATCCTAATAATAAAATAGTCTCCCTCTCTTTTACTTCTTTGAATAAGACTCTTCTTGGGATGCCCTACTTATAAATAGAGATATCCCATATGCCTTAGATTTCTCCAAGGTTTGACTGCAGGTACTACGCTCATAACTCGCTTGCAGTCAAACCTATTCAAATACAAAAATTATTATAAAATTAACAAGTATACATTAAACCATGTTAAGAAAATAATGTTTTAAAATATAATAAAAAAATCATTTAAACATGCACTTACTGCAATCTCATAGTCTTACTCAATTTACCATTGACACTTGACTGGGTCAATCCTAGGTTCAACTACATGAACATGCATGTAAAATGATGAAAAAACACGAAGAATTATCATAGTAGTCATCTAAATCAGACTATTAAATGTCATATGGCATCCCTGAATACATAATAAATTCATTCATATAAGTTATATTTGACAAATTATATAATAGAATTATTAAAACAAAATTACTAAATTACAATTCAAAATTACAAGTGAATATACATACCTCAGTGAGTGCCTATGTAGATGACATTACATCAGAAATTATTGAGTCTGTCTCAAATCATATTGAAGGAAGAGTGTCCACCATACTAATCAACTAAATAAACAACATAATAATTATAACTTGGGAAATTTATTGATTGAACAAGTTGCTAATAAACTTAGCCTTGTATACAATCCGAGATTTAACTATAGTTCAAGCATTTTATTATTTCGGTATAAATTTGTATGGAAGGTTAAATAAGGAATGTGCATAAGAGTGTTGAGAATAATATTTTTAGGAATATAATTTGTCAATAAGTGGTAAAATCCTATTTGTCCATAGCCCTTATTCCTAGAAAACATATAGTTTGTAAACTAAGAAATTATGTGCCTTGTGTTTAGTATTGTAACTTTTTATGGATTATAAAGAGTTTAAATAAGGATGTTTAATGATAATATAAAGAGAGAGATAATCTTGATATAGGTTTATATTACTTTGACATTGAAAGAGGAAACAATCCCTAAGTACCCTGTTTGTTAAAGGGCAACATATAGTCAAAGGACTGAGTCATATTATGTTGAAACTAGTTTGGGATTCCATTGAGATTGTTAGGGATATAATATATTCAATAAAAGTGTATATAATCCCATATTAGGCTTTGAAAATATTGGGAGATGAAATAAAGGCAAAGTAACCATGTACCATGTTTTCTTATGTGCATAGGTAGGGTTATAAACTGAGAGTTTTGAGTTTCTAATTGATTATAGGTTTTCAAAAATTTATATCTAAATGATAAATTTGTATAGGGTTAGTATATACCCAATGAATTTTTTTTGTGGTTTTGGAACCCACTAAGATAAAATTTATCCCCTTTAGTGTGTTCTCGGCCCTAGTAATGGCCTAGAAACCTTGATTCTAGGGTTTACTATGTAAAATGATATTTGACCTTTGAAAATTTCCAAAAACTTGTAATAGTACATTATTTTATGTCTTTTCACTAATAGATGTGATTTAAGTCTTGTTAGGTATGTAAAATTATGTAAATGAGGCTGTGATCTAGTGTTAAGTCTAGAGAAGGGTTACGGGAGAAGGGGTGATAAAGAAATAGGATAATTTGTCCAAAGAAAGGGATCAAAAAATGATTGATTAAAATTAAAGAGCCAAATGGGTATCTATAAATGTCAATATATTATAGATAAAGTTCAGACATGTTTCATACTAAAGAGGTTCTCATAAATGGAGGGATAATTGGTGAGAGGACTAAAGAAGGAAGTATAATTTTCCTTAAGAATTATGTTAGAGGGTTAATTTGAGATTTGTATGGTACAAATGGGTCCTTAAATATGTAATTATTTTCTAGTGAAGATTTATTAGATGCTCGCAACAAGGAGCTTTACACAAAAATAGGGCTAGTAGAAGGTAAATCTAAAAAGCTGCATGTGAGGGGTAAGTAGATAGATAGTTTGAGTTAGTCACATGACAAAAGATGTAGAGAGTGACAAGAAGTTATAAGGATTTATTTAAATAATATTATAATTTTTATTTGATTACCTAAAGGACTAAGTGAATGAGTTATGAATGGATGAAGGAGAAGCTTGAATGGAAGGAATATAGGCAGAGTTTGGTATAGAAGTTGATATAATCTGCATCAATGGATATAGATATAAACTCTTCTTCAACTAGATATAGTACATCTTTGTGCCCCCTATGTAGGTGGTGTTAACAAACCACTCAACCCATTATATCTATATGGGGTTGAGGTCCACTATTTATATATGGTCGTAAGGCCTATGCCATATACATCTAGGATATACTTTATTGTCGATGCTCTCACAAAAAATCATTGGGATCTAATGTATAATATCCCAATAAACTAATATAATTGACAAGGTACAATGCGATAAAGAGGCTATGACATCTAAATTTATAACTCCATAGAGATGAAATGTTTATGCTTGAATGGAATCAAGATAGGAATCGAATTTATAGATATGACCATTTTGGATATTGATAATAGAGATTAAACCAATATATGTGATTAAGATAACAAGGAATAAAGTGCCTAACTATGAGGCTAGTATTTCAAATAAAGGAGTGGTGTGTATATTGATAAAGGCATGCTAGGATCAATTGGGAAATTGATTGTAATATATTGTACTAAACAAATTTTATCAAATGAATTGTGTGTGTGTGTGTGTGTGTGTGGGTGGCTGGGTGTGTGTACATCCAATCCTATTAATTGGGATTGGCCTGCTATGGAAAATACATATAATGGGATATCAAACAAATGTTCAACTAGTTATTTTGCTTATTAAAAAAATAGTTGAGATTGAGGATGAGTTTCTAGTAATTTATGCCAATCCATGTTAATACATCAAACAATAAAATGTCTAACAAAACTATATTACGTATTTTATATAAATTCTTACATAAAATAAATCAAGGATGCAATTAAGGTGTATGAATGTACATCTAGAGTATATAAGACTCACATGAAATTTTACCTCGATAAATGTATATGGTGACATACTGACATGGATATATGTAGTAGCCTGAGTTGGCCCACTACCTATTTTTGATGATGAAGGCAACATCTCCTCCTAAGACAAAAAAAATACATATATATTATTAAATTTAAAAATGTAAACTAGTTATTAACTTTCTAAATTGAAAATATAAATTAAAATATTAACAATAAATTTATATAAAAGATACCTGCATGTGTGTAGAGACTCCCAACGTATCTAAACAAAATGTGTGTGATAAAAACTCATCAGTCAAGACCACATCCTCCAAGCCCCTAAAGTTCTACTGTCATCATCTAAAGGTCTAGTGCATATAGCACCATAACATCTGCATCGGTGGGGTTGGGTATGACCACTAGTTGGAGTATCTCAGGCATCTGTCTCTAAAAGTCTACTCATATGATGAATGAGTGTATCAGTAAGCACACTAATCACATGAAAAGTTTCTATATCCATAACCTTTATCACCATAGAGGGAATATCTAGATGAAATGAATTTTGGGTAGGGATCCTTGCAGGTTGATTAGGTGCATAATGTGCACCTAGTTGATCCTATGCAAAACCTTTCCCTTAGCCCTAAAACTCATCATAGTCAAAGTAGTTTAAAATTTGATTAAGGCTAAGCTCATAATAGAGTTTCCTCAAAATATACAAAAGGACATCATGGTTATTACAAAGGGGATAGTCAAACACCATCCTCCATCGCTCCTAAATATCATCATTAATCAAATCATGTTGGCATTGATGGATTGGGAAATGTTTGGTTTTTATGTGAAATGGGACATTGGTGGTTGGCTTGATAAATAAGGCAGAAATTTTATATTTTTTTATATTTTTGTTCTTCACCTTATATGTTCACAATTTGTTATCATAATAAACCCTACAACTATCTCTATATTACCTCCATCTCTCATTTTGACTTGTTATCAGGCCAATTTGATCGAATACCAACTATAGACTATTGGCCAAATAGTTGCGATGGGTGTTTGTGGAAGTGAACTCCCTCATTCTCCTAATTATTTGCTCAATTTTAATTTTGTTCTCCACTATGTGAGTAACAACTTCTTCCTAGTTACCTGATTGATCTAGGGGAGCTATAGGAAGGTTAGGTGGAGGGTTAGGAGGGTTGGCCATAAATTTAGGTAGAAGATTAGGTGGAGGGTTATGTGGAGCATGTCCACCTATTACATAAAAATAAAAAATAAATTTTTAATTCACATTGAAAAAAATTTAAAAAAATGATTTAATCTACAAAAAACATACCTTTCATTCATGACAGCATCGTTGATCTAGTGAATGGAGGGCTAAACATGAATCTTGCAGCCCAAAATGTCAATTTGTATCCAAAACATGATCTTCCAGCTAAAACATGAATGAGAATGAGGAAAATGCGAATGGATTAGGGTGAGGGTTTTTTTTATTTTATAGTTTTAATAACATGTATGCATTATTGAAAAATATAGGAATGCATATGAATTCCTATAACATTTAGGCATTCTTATTTTTTTAATAATGTGTATGCATTATAGGGCAGTCCATGGAATTAACCCCCAACTCCGTGCACATACACTACATAATTATAAAATATTAGTAACATAGTTTATGTTTGGGTTAAATATTATAATTATAATATATTTTTTTGTACGGTGATGGCAATTGGCTAGTGCTTGAAACTAGTTATGGACCCAATTGGGGCCCATATCCCATTTTATTAACCACATAATACCAATAATACTAGGTGTAACCAAATAATACTAGTTTTACCACCACCATGAATTAACAACCTTGAGAATCATACAAACAATAGTTAACAGCCCTTATAATTACACCAATGGTCATTAATGGCCATAAGAATCACACCAACAATGGCCAAAACTAGCCATAAAAATCTATACATCCACAACCTGCCTCATATGTCATTCATAAGATTTAAACTTGCATAGGGCTTGGAACAACTAAACCACTTACCCATGTCACATAAATGTCATTTCAATGATTACAATATAATTTTTATTATTATATATTATAATATTATAGCATAATATAATACAATATATAATTATAAAATATCATTACATGAATATCTATTATAATTTATATGATATGATACATATAATATATATAAATATATAGTATGATATTATAATTATTTAATACATGATCGAAATAGGTATCATCTCAATGAAAATTGATGTAAACATCTTACGACTCCCTTAAAAAGGAGGATTACTTATCATTTTTTGATAATTAAAGAGAAGTAAGTTTGAAAAGGAGTGGATACCTCTATTCAAGATGTCTTACATCTGAATAGACAACTCAAATGATTTTTTACCATAGATCAAGGTGATTAACAATATCAAATATTCTGCCCCTGATCACTCAATAAAACATTACACACACTTCCATTATAGGTGCAAGACTATTAAGCTTAGATACTAGATTTTTTGCAAATTGGAGAGTGGAACACACATTTTTCACAAAGATAATAATGTCACACAATATATTATGCTCAACATATTAATGAGAACAAAACAAAGGCTATTATATAGCTAGTAGCACAACAACCTCCTAGAAAATAGGATATAAAAACCTAGAATAGTCATGGGTAACAACAACATTATGTGAATACATTTCCTGGTAATAAAAAATAAACTAATATACTATAATAGGTTTAAAATACATAAACCTATATAATAATTAATAATGTTATTTAATACTTAACAAACTTTAGTAATTTGAATGAATTATCTTGAAGTAGCAAGGGTCAAAGATTCATTGTGAGGAACTAAAAGAGCAGTGTCAACTGGAGAAACCTCTAATGGAGGCATCAAAGGATGAGAAAGGGAACTTACCACTAATTTTTATGTGTTTTATTTCCATAGGTGGGTTATTAATAATTACAATTGAAAAAAAGGAATGCGAGCAAAAGGTGAAATAGAGGATTATTTTATCTATAAAAGTTAAATTACAAAATTTGAAATTTTGATAGAGGAGGAAGTCCTAGAATACCTTATTATTGACATAGAAATACATATGATCTAAATGGTCCTAAGATGTGGATGTGTTTCAACTTGCCTCTACTTCTTATGGATGCTTATGTTTGGGAGCTGATCTCCTTATTCTTGTAGTCTACATTTTTTTGACAACTTCCTAATCATTTTTTCTTCCATTGATATACACCCACTCATGGGGTTCAAGATGGTGACTTTATACTTCTTATACATTTCAACTTGATGATGTTATATGATCCTTTACATTAAATTTTGGGTCCCACTGCCTAATATCATGGTCTTCCGAATTAAAGGAATATTTTTTATTGGTTGTTGTATGCAATGTTGACCATATATTAAAAATGCTCATCCCTTCTTTATATGGCATTGGTTGTGATGGAGTTTGTTTCATATATTTGCATATTCCACCAACTCCATGGAGAATCTTGTATGTAATCTCCTACTCTATAAGTTTTTTAGCTACATATCTAGGTAGCCTTATGGAATGTCTTGGGATTTCTATTTCATTGATGTCTTTGTATACTTGAGGGTAGAAAAAACTACATATCTCCTTGATACAATTCATGAACTTATTTGCATATAAATTTGATAAATTGACATGGACTATTGTCCTACACTTAGGATTCCACTATAGAATTATACCAGTTGTGATTATATAAAAAGAGGACTTATTGAGAATGGACATCATATTAAATTTTCATTCATCCCTTATTCTCATTCCCTATCACCTCAAATTAATCAAATGATTTTCTCTAGGACTGGGATTTCATTGTCATTGATAATCATATACAATAAAGGCACCCAACACTTATTAACATGAGAAACGCCCATATATTCATAAAAGATATTCATGATATCCATACCAATATAGACTCTAGATTAGAATAACCTAATAGGATTTATGTCCACATATTCTTTGTTGACCCAATTGTCAAGGTCTTTAGACAAGTCTTTTACAATTTTCCTTAGATTGTGTATATTGAGCCAATATAACACAACTATAAGGATACATATTGTTTTGTGATGGTTGATTTTTTTGTGTGCCTTTATAGCCAGACCAACAAGGAATGTTATTTGATTTTTATAGATAAATACCTTAGGTTTTCCTTCTACAAAATGAGGTCTTACTATTTGCAGAGCCATGAGATCATCTAGGTAATCTATCAAAATAGGCTAGTAAGTGAACTTATGATAAAGTGAGAACACTAGTATTCTACAAATCAATGACCCTGCTTGTATTTAGAAATGAACATGAAAATGTGTAATAATTGTTTGATATATTAAACTGTCTTGCTTACAAATTATCTACTATATTATAATATCTTGGTGAAAAAGAATATAAATAAGGAGAAGTGGGAGCTAACTTAGAGAACTCACATTTAAACTAAGTGTAACCCACTATGAAACTCATAGGAGAACTCACAGTGGTAATTAGTTGATCCCTAGATGGAACTCACCCTCTCACCCACTTAGCATCTTATCATACCTAAGTAAGTTAATGCTACATGTGTAGGGATTATCCATTTAATATGTAAATGAAATAATTAATATCCTACACCAACACTTTCTCCCCTTAACCATATCTTAGGTGTTTATAAAAGAAAAGATGGGTCCTAGTAAGAAGCCCTGATGAGGCACCCACATCCAATACAACTCTCAATAAGTGGAGTAACATGAGAAAACCTAGTGTGAAAAAACTCATCTCCTACCACTCCCTCAAATAGATACAAAGAAAGAAGGTAGGACTAAAAATCTCACTCCAATACCCCCTTTAATCATAGTTTAGATGGGCTATAAAATTAGGTCTCGGCAATGAGGCATGTTGAGGTAGCTAAGAACATAGTGATGATCCTAGTATCATACAAAATAAGAAGGATGTGTGTCTCCACAATAAGTAGAGAGAAGATAAGTGCAGAATGTTGCATGGTGAATGTTGTAGTAATTTCTTCTGAAACAAATGTTGTTTATTCCTTTTGGAAGAAAGAAACCATGGGTTATCAAATTGCTAAATTCCCACTCAAGTGGAATGCATGTAGGAATCAAGATATATATCTCTAGAAAATAATCAAATGTATCCACACTAATGCTCAAATGTGCCAAAGTCTAATCAGGTATCATAGAACTAACTATAGAAGATGGAAATAAAGAAGCATACAATGAAGGGGAGAGAACAACCAAAAAAAAAGATACACATGGAACATTCACTGAAAGAATGTCCATGGGTTGAGGAGAGTAAAGCTCAAAAACTGTCAAAACTATAGACCTTTCTACAAATGAAGCACTCAAATCTGCAAGATGAATGTCTATAGGAACATATGAGTCATCAATACTCTTAATGTGTATAATTTCACTAGAATCAATAAAATCCTCCGAAATTGAAGTCTATGAAAGCTCTAGAATAGTAACAATCTACAAAGGAATGTATGTAGAATTTGCAATGAGATAACTAAGGTGTAATCTTTTCCTATAGTGGGGGATCAATAGAAGGAAGATCACTATCCACTATGGATGTATCATCACAATAAATTAAATCGAGACTTGAGAGTAAAACAATCTCATAAGAGATAATAGGAAGAGTAGGAGGATGTGTGACATAAATCTCAGTAGGATCCTTGAAAAGACTCTATGCAATGCTCCAAACATTAGAGGGATACTCTATGTGTTCTACATAGAAATGAAGATCCATGGAACCATGTAGTAATAGAGTTGAAAAAACCTTGTCACAAGTATTATACTAATTATCAAACCAATTAGGATCAGTGGGTGTAAGAATCTGTCCATATAGAAATAGAATACGATTCTTATGTGTGAACAAGAGTTTCATGTAAGCACACCACAAAGCATAATTTTCCTTCCCCGGAAGGATCACTAGAGACGAAATAACTCTCCTCATCTAGATAATCTCAAATGGGTTCAACATAACTGAGAGAAGATATCAGGGAAGTGCACAACTGCATAAAATACTCTGATGTAAATGCCTCAAGCACGCTCATGAATGGGATGTTGGGCACAACTGATAATGCATCCAAGTGAGTAATCAATGCTAGAGTAGGAGAAAGAATGATGAACACTCTAAAGATGGACTTTGGACTAGGCCAAAAATGAATCTATATAGATGAGAGCAATCATTGCTTGAAATACGTTGTAGAAAGTATTAGGGCCTATAACCCCCTTGAATATGGCACTTTATTATTTTAGTGCATTTTAAAAAATAGAGTAGACAAATGGAAAGAGGATGAAGAAACATACACTTTTTAAAAATGTAGCACTTAATTCTAAGTTACCTATCAAAATTTATTAAAAAAAATATATTTTTTCTATCATTAATGACCTATTTAATTAAATTACACTTAAAGTTTAAATGCTCATCCAGTTCAAACACCAAGAATGCCATGTAACCACTCATTAAAATCGTCACAAAACCGCAGACCTCCTCACATTAACACGAGTAAAAAACATACCCCGCCCATACACACCTATGTGCTTTTTACATGTAAAGACTTATTTGAAGGTGTTTAATTAAAAGAATACCTAAAGTTATTTTAGGTAATGTTAAAACACAATTTAATTTTTTAATCTTTTTAGGGCCCAAAAAATTCGAGTTTTTTTTTTAACTTTGAAAATGAAAGAAGAAAAGCTGAGCGTTGCAATGTGAAAAGACTCCAACAGGATTTGTACGGCACCGCCATAGGAGAACTCGGTCTGCAGAAAGAGAAGTTTGGGCACGTCCATAGGAAGATAAGCAGACATAACACAGGTCTCTTCTTTACATCCTCCTCAATCTTTGCTGGTGTAGATTTGTGTGGAGGATGCATTGCAGGACCGTTTACTCTTTTAACGGTTGAACAATGATCCACTTTAGGAGGTCGATCCAGTTCTAGCTATGCTGCAACGACGACGTGGAGGCTGAAAAAGGGATCCAAGGTAAATTCAAAACCATATTTCTAAAAAGAAAATTTCAATGAATTAGATTTGCTCGGGTTATTTAACAAATTTTCATCACCATGGAAATCCACTTGGACTCTCTGTTGCATATATATCCTAGCTAAAACAATTCAATCTCTGTCAAAAAGCAGAGAAGCAAAGCGCAGTGTATATAATTCCCATTGCCCATTCCCCATAGCTGAGCTATGTACAGTGAAACACACAATTGATAATCTTGGACTGAACGGCTCAGATCAGCGTTGAATGACGGAGAGCAGGCTGTTGAAATGCCATGAACAACTACGGTGAATGATAAGTGGAAACTACAGCCAGTGAGCTCAACACTTCCCTTCTGCGAATGCTGCTCTGCCGGATTTTCTGTCACTCAACCCGCCAACGCTACAGTGTTTTGTCAAGAGGGCGGAGCGCTTGCTTTACACGCTGGCCGATTCGGCTGTCGCTTCTAATGCTTTCTATTCCATCCAGAAATCCCAAACAACTTTGTAGAACAAGGGCACCTCCACGCAAAGCTAGCAATACTTGAAAAAAATCGTGGCACACTGCCACGTGACGGTAAACAGGCCTAAACGTTAAAAAAAAAGAACAAATGCCTACACCTTTCCAATAGAATCTATGCGTTTTATACCCGCAACAAAAAAACTTGTTTGCCAATCCACAAGAAAATACATGCAAATGCCATTACAAGCAAAATGTAAATTCCTCTTTAATAAATTGAATTGAATACCATAAAAAAAATCAAATAAACAAATTAATGCTCTTTATTAGAATTTAAAGTTTTGATACCATGTAAGAGTATGTCAGTAGGTGATCTTTTGGTAGAGTGAGCACACAAGTATTCTTCTTTGATAGAGTGAGCATACAAGTATTCTGCAATTCAATGATTCTGCTTGTATTCAGAAATGAACAAGAAGATGTGCAACAATTATCAAATGTATTGAACTACTTTGCTTAGCAATTATCCACTCTATTACAATACCCTGATGAAGAGAAATATAAATAAAGAGTAGGTGGAGTTAATTCTGAGAACTCACATTTAGACTAAATGTAACTCACTATAAAACTCATAGGAGAAATCACAGTGATACTCAGTGGATCTCTAGGTGGAACTCACCATCTCACATACTGAACCTCTTATCACACCTAAATACGTTGAAGCTACATGTATAAGGATTGTCCATTTAACAAGTAAATAGAATAATTAATATCCTACACCAACACAATCATCATATGTTGACGAAGAGATAACCTTTTCAATAATTGTCCTCATCCTTTCTATTTTATTATATATACTACTATAATGTATGAATGCAAAGCCAAATGCATATTGAACAAATAATATGTTTGCAAATAATTTTGTTGTGTCATAGGAAAATAGATAAATATCCATTATTATCTGCGCAAAAAAATTAACTATTTAGTTATTTTTTAGTTTCTCTAATACAATCAAATTAAATTTTTTAAATTATCAAATGTGGTTCATAGATTTTAGCAGTCAAAATTGTGTGAAGTTGCGAGGTGTTGCGAACATGATGTGTAGCGGTTTTTAGATATCTCAAACACTCTGAGTTTAATAATTTCCACAAGAAAGTGAAAGCATTGTGAGGTGCATGTGACTAAGATCATAATATTTGGTGTCTATTGACTTAAATCATATAATTATTTGAAATTTTTGTATAAATGTGTGAATATTGTGTGGTGCAAATAGAGAACCTACACAGGGAGTTGTAAAAATATTGATTCTAACAAAGTAACACAATAATTAACATTTGAAAATAATATGTAAGGGTTAAAATGAATCATTATAGGACTTCAAAATTATCACAACCCATGCTTATTTGAATAGTGCAAAAATGTGTTAAGAAGCAGTAAATCATGGAAAATTTATGGTAAAATAAGTTTTTGAAAATTTGATCAATCTATATGCATCATACTTTTGAGACATTATGAGATAATAGTTAAATAATATCAAAACAGATTTTAAAACAAAAAAATCATTTAATTGTGTAAATTAAAGATTTCAAATATGATATGATAAGATTTTAATGGAAAATGAGTTACCATTAAATTTTAACAGAAATTGACAAAACATTTAACTAAGGCCAAAATTAATATAAAACAATAAAATAAATAAAATAATTAATATATATATATATATATATATTTTTTACACTTATCTTTTCTATGCATTGTAAATCCATATATTAATCTAACGCTCCAATCTCAAATCTGCAGTGCCACTCCTTACCAAAAAAAATTTAGAAAATATGAGTTTGAGAATCCGTCTCAAACATATCTTATTTAGGAAACACATTTTCGAAACAAAATACCTCTTTTAAAAAATACATTTTCAAAACAAAACAATCTTTTAAAAATATACTTTAAAATGAAATCCGATAAAAAAATTCTTCACCATATAACAATAATTGACTTGTACAACCACCTATTGTTTCAGGGTTTTGATGCCCTCTTACATCTATACCTTTTTTTTTTAATAATTATAATGGGATGCCTATTTTCTTTTTTCTTTCTTTTTATTCCCACTATATACAACTTTGATTTTTCTATAAGTTTCAGAATTTAAAACAGTCTATTAACAGTGTATTTTAACTCTCTTACAGTCAAAATGTAGAGTTTAAGGCAAGAATTTTTTCTTCTCATTTTCATCTGTCTCGTTTAATCTTAGTTATTTTTTATTTTCTGAGTCATGAATATTGGGTGAAAGATGGAATCTTATAAATCACTTCTATATAAATTGATTAAAAATTATATGGTCGATTCCAAAGAAAGGGTGGAATATTCACTTCTATATAAATCACTTGAATCACAATTCTTGCCTGCAATACCTCGCTTGAATCTGAAAATCAATCACATCGAGATCAAATTTTTATTTGTTAAGTAAAAAGCATAATATTTGAAATTTTAAAAAAAATTAAAAAACTTTGAAAACATACCTGGTTACAACTAATCTGCAGAGCACGAAACCATAGTCAAATTATGTGATAAAACAATCAAAAACCAGGCTGAATGCAGCAGCAAATCAGATGCCATAAATACAATTTGTATAAGAAAAGATTTGGGTGTTATTTTTTAAATTAGAAAAGAAAGGTTGTTTTTAACGTTAGGAAGGTGAATGGAAGTTGTGTGGGGTGCCACTGAATGCATGGTGTGAGGATTTCAATTTTGTAATCAGATTTTGTAGTTTCTATTTTCTATTGATTTGTTTCAGTTATCTAATACATGATTTAAATATATGTCATTTGAAAGAAAACAAGTGTTAAATATTTAATAGTATTTATAAAAACGTAAAAAATATACCATGTATCAATTTAGACAAGTCTAAAATTAATTAGATGAAAATACTAACTGCTTTAACTATGTAAAACTTAATTAGATGACTCTAAAGTTAATTAAAAAAAATGAAAAAACATTTATTCACTAAAAAATACTTCTTTTATAATATAAATAAGTGATGTAGGATGCCTTATGTAAATAAATACAGATACAGATATCTCCAAGTTTTTCCCAGTCTCATTCTTAATAACACAAACAATAAATATTGTATTCGTAACAATAGTGCATGTTTCTTTGTATTTGTTAATTGAAAGATGCTGAAATTTCCCCCAAGACCACATACACTCGAAATTTTAGGCTGTTTATTGGCCCTGGGTTCGAATCCCCACAAGTCTATACATACTTTCTCTAAGTGCTATGGTGTTCGAATATATTTTAAATTAGGCACCATTCCTCTATAGAAGTTGTAACTACCATACCAAAGAGTGTAAGTTAAGCCCAAAAGAATGCAAATTTATATTTTAGTAAAATGAAGTTTTGTAAAATACAAAAATGTAAATCACTAGTTTTATCTCACTTAAACCTATAAACACTTATCCTATTTCACTTTTTTATACACGAAATGTGTGTGTGTGTGTGTGTGTGTGTGTGTGTGTGTGTGTGTGTGTGTGTATAATGACTTCAAATAATACATTAAAAGTTATCGAGTAATTGTTTTTCAGTTCCAAAAAAATTGCTTTGATGTGGATAATATATAAAAGTTCAACTCTTCAATCAAGGGCAAATTATAGTGAAGAGTTAGGGATGTCAAAATAAGTGTCCAGTCCTAAGATTTCATAAGGTGTCCTAAAAAACATTATAAGGCTCCTGCCATGCATCAATATCATTGGAAACTAAAAAATGGTGATGTAACTTTGCTAAATTATATCATTAAATAAAAACACATTTCAAGGATTAAAAATGATCATATATTTCTCGAATAAATCTTCTTACAATATTGTGATGATGATTTTAGTTATTGCTTTCATTAGAAACTTCAATTAGATGTTGTTACAAGCATATTGTTGAGAAATGTGATGATGATTTTAGTTATTGCTTTCATTCGAAACATCAATTAGATGTTGTTACAAACATATTGTTGAGAAATGCCTAAAATAATGTTTGGTTAGTGTAAGAATGCTCTATTCTTTTCTTAAATAGTTCAGAAAAAAATTAATGTGATAAAATTTGATGGAAAAAAATAGCAACCCAATAAAATCCAAAAATCTTATAGTTGGGAGAGTCTAAGAGGACAATCAATTTTTATGACAAAATGACACTAATGGATAGATTTGTTGTATAGATGTTTAGTACATTGATTGAGCTCAATTTGTGTATATTTAATGTTTCATGGTGGGAACGTATAGATTAAAAAATTGGTTATTACCCCTGATATCAAGCTGAAAAGAGTTTTAGTTTGTCCTTCATGAAGGTTGGGTGAGTTGGTAAACATTAAATCTAAATGTTGTATTAATGTGAAATGATCTTATTACTTTATGTACAAATTTTATGTATTCTTAATTTTGGCTCTTAAATACTTGAAGCACCTTTTATTTTAAATTTATAGTAAACTTGTAAAATAGTTTATATAAATCTATAATAATTCATGCATAAAAAAATATGTCAACTTTTTCGAGGTTATAACTTTTGATTCATAGTTCTGTTTAAGTTCTTCCATAGGTCAAAATGATTGTATCAAAAAGTTTGTTGTTTTAGGTGGTTCAACCTACTTAAAGATTTTTTTGATATTTTTCAGAGGCCATACGTGATCATATAAGGGTCCAAAATTGTAATTTAATTATTTTTGATGGATTTTCTATTTTCATAAATAGTATGTTTTTAGGTCCAGACGTCAACTTCTGTTGAATTTCATCTGATAGGTTAGCTTTAGCATTTGCGATATTTTAGAGGATTTTTAGAGTTGTGCATGCTTTCATGCGAACTTACTATAAATAACAACTACTAAAAATAGACATTTTTTTAGGTTTGAGTTTTTTTTTTTTTTTTTTTTTCAAATTTTGAATGTAAACTCTAAATTCTAAAGTGAAACTTATTTAAACATTCTTTGGGTTTTTAATTATTTCAAATCATTCAATACAAATTATTATTCAAAACATTTATCTATTAATATTTTATTATCTTAATAGTTTTTGGGTTCATTAATAATAATTACAAGTGAAATAAAATAGTTGGTGCAAGTGATCTCCAATACTTGCTACAAGTCAATTATATGTGATTATGCAGTGACTACAAAGACTATGAGAATTATTACATAGACTATAATAATACCTATTATGACATTGGTTGTAAGGATTATAATAATCAAATATTAGTGGGTGTCTCAAATGAATTGTAGTATTATGTTATAAAACTATTCCCATGAAATCATATAGCAAAAACACTCTTTAATTTATTTACAAAATCAAGAATTTTATACAAATGTTAGTTATGAATTTTTGTTAGTACAACCATATGAATGTATGGAGATTAAGGATTTTCTCATTTATTTAAAATGAAACATTTTATTATTCTTTTAATACTTCATCAGGGTAGTGTATTTATTATGACTGATGTGAAATGGTATATGCAATCTTTAAATGAACATGGAATTTTATTCAGTTTACTCAATATGTGGGTTGTGTTATCATTTTGTTATTGTGAACTAATTAAACTAGTTTATTGTTTATATTATGTGTTATTGTGAACTAATTAAACCAATTTATTGTTTATATTATGTGCAAATTTAAATAAGAGAAAAAGAATAACACCAATAATCAACTCTTAGCAAGCACAACTGAATGAATTCAAAGGGCCAACAATTTGACTAATTGATAAAGTTATTCCCTATTTCTAATCTATGAGATGGCCTTGTTATTAGATGTTTTGGACATAAAAATATGTGATGATTATTGTTAAAACCCACATTTTATGTCTAGCTATTAGTTTTGGGGTGGAGGCTACTATATAAATATCATATAATAATATATTATTATATAAAACATGAATATTATATAATAATATAATATTATATAAAACATGAATATTTTATAATAATATAATATAATATCTATTTTATATAATTATATGATATTTATATATTATTAATATTATATTTTTTTAATAAAAAAGAGGTAAATTTTTTATTGAATCATAAAATCATTACAAAGTAGAAAGAAACAACCATAAGGGGCAAAACCAAAAAAAAGAATTAACAACCAAAAATATCCTCATATCCTCCATAACCTAATCTTTAAGAATAGCAGCCAAATCACTAAGAAGATGGCCCCAATCATCCATATTCCAAGTCTCCATCTGCTCGGATGCCCATTTCACCAAACCATCTGCCACTTTATTCCACTCCTATGGCACATGGTAAAAAGTAATAGAATCTAAAGCATTACTCAAAGAAATAATTTGTTTGGCCACCACTGCAAGTTACCAGGTCACCTCCTCAAAATGTCTCTTATTCAGTATATCAATGACCACCTAAAAATCTAGTTCATAAATTATCTACCTCCAACCAAGGGCACAAGAACGCTCTAATTCCAGAAGGATAGAAAGAACCTCCATGAGATTATTTGTATGCTAACCTTTATATATAGAGAAGAAAATAATTACCACCCCTGAACTATCCCTGCCAATGCTACCAACTCTATCATGGCTAGGATTACCTCTAGAGGATCCATCACTATTGATTTTTTGCTCCCCCACAACATGGTGCACTAGTAACTAGTACGACAGACCCTCGCTCTCCCACACCTATGCTAAACCATCCTCAAATGTTTTTGTCCACCTCCAAAGAGACCCAAGGCTTTAACAACATCACAGTCACTAGAAGCAATAGGGACAAATATGTCACACTTAGCACCCAAAGTTTCCTGTAGACCCCCAAAATCCTCAAATATGTCCATAAAAATCTTACAGTTGTGCTCCAACCAAATATGCCAAATTATCAAACTAGGCCCAATGATCCAAGCAATGAGGAGAAAAGAGGTCTTTACAGGGGGAGGCCCAAGACTCCTCCAAAAATACTCTAATGAAGAAGCATGTCTACATGGTATATGCCAGAGATCCCACCATCAATGCCAAATAACTTTTATAAAGGAAAATTGAAAGAAGAAATGGGGGATGCACTCCTCATGCCCACCACATAGAACACAATTAGAGGGCCCCTGAAACCCATGTTTCTAGAGGTTATCCCAAGTAAGGCACCTCCCTTGAACAAACAACCATGAGAAGAAGTTACACTTAGGACAAGCAAACTTATTCCAAACCTGTTTCCACCACGAGACCTCTGAGCTCCCAAACATTTACTTATCAAGAATTTGATAACCCGAGGCAATAGTAAATTTGCCTTTTAGATCAAGACCCTAAGCATTGATATTTATAATCCCCAGCTAAGAAGAGAAGTCCAGACACACCTCGATAGGATCCCAACAAGCTCTTTATAATCCCCAACTACCCCATTAGGAGGCAACTCCTATAAAACCTTCCATCTATACACACTAACTTGTCCCATGTTATGAAGGGTTTTTAAATCAACAACATGGCACCACCCAACTTCAATAAAATGCCTACTCATATTTTGTATGTGGGGTGGGTAGATAAAATGGGAGGATAACCATTATAAGAATCATACTAGAAGAGAGCATCCTACCCCCATTGAAAATCCAAAACAACCCCTGCTTAACCAACTTGGCACCCCTTTTGAGAGTACTCCAAATCATAGAGCCCTTCCCCTCCAAACTGAATCAGGGAACATCCACACTCTCAACTACACCCAAATATATTGACGTAAGATTTTTTGCCCATGATTGATGTTACTATGAACACCACCACCCATACAGCTTAGCTGCTAAAGCTTGTCGATTCAAATTAGTTATACGTAGGCCCAAACCACCAGCCTGCTTTGGCCTAAAATTATATTCCCACTTAACCAGACTCCACTTCCTCTGAAGGAGGTTTCTAGACCAAGGGAACTATCGAGACAAACTCTCAAAGTCTTTGATAAAGATGGAAGGTGCAGAGAGAAAAAAACATCTATATAGATGAAGAACCTGCACCACTGAATTTAGAAGAGTCATCCTACCTATAGAGGAGAGCCACCTATTAGTCTAATGACTAACAAAATTTCTGAACATATCCATAATCTCTTGCTAGATCCTTTTAGGAAGAAAATGAATAGCAAGTAGAATACCAAGATACACAAAAGGGAGTGTTCTGATCAAAAAAAGAAGGATACCAGCAATTCTCCTCTAAATATCCCATAGAGTATGAAAGAAGTAAATAAAAGACTTCCCCTCATTAATTTTCTAACTTGATGTAGTTAAATAACAATCTAGAATCCTATCCCAATTGAAAGCCTCCTAAACCTTGGCTCTACCCATCAAAGACGTGCCATCAAAAAACTACAAATGTGACTGAGGGGGGAATATTGTTTTCAAAGCTCTAGCCCTTAATCAACTAGTCTCCACCTAGGATCTAATAAACCTCCCCAAATCCTCCACCAATAAGATGAAAAGATAGGGGAATAACGGGCCCCCTTGTCTGAGCCCCCTAGGAGCACCAAACAACTCCATCGGCTCACCATTAATCAGGACTAAAAAGGAAGAAGTAACATAGCTCTTGACCCACTCAATCCAATCACTAGCAAAACCAAATGCTGCCAGAATCTTAAATAAGAAGGCCCATTTAACTTGATCATAAGATTTAGCCATATCCAACTTAATAAAAATGGCTTTCTCTTTAGAATGATCCATAGAATGAATCATCTTGGCTGCAATGATGACACCATCCATAATCTACCTACTAGCCACAAAACCCCCTTGCCCTTCATAAATTATCCTGCTTAGCTAAGGTTTTAGTCATTCAGCAATCAACTTAGTAATAATCTTATAAACCACATTACATAACACAATGAGCCTAAAAAGATCTAGAGAATTAGCCCCATCCTTCTTTGGGATGAGAGAAAGGAAGGTAGGATTCATGGATTTTAGCATTTGTTTATTCATGAAAGATTCTTGAATGAACTCTAATAAATCCAACTTAATCACTTCCCATTACTCTTGGTAGAACTCAACCAATAAACGATCAGGCCCTGCAACTTTTCCCTTTTTTATCTGGAACACAATAGTTTCAAGCTCTGACAAAGAAATGGGATGAAGAAAAGAATCATTCATTTCACTAATGACTAAGGGTGGAATACTATTCAAAATATCAACTTCATCCTCCTCCACAAGAAGGGAATGCTCAGATAGTAGAATAGAAAAGAAACAAATAGTCTCAGCATAAATATAAGTAGAGGAGGAGAGAATCTCCCCATTCAAAGACCTGAGAGAATAAATGACATTACCTTGTCTCCTATCTTTTACTGAATTGTCGAAGAAAGAATTATTCCTATCTCCCACCTAAAGCCACTCGATTCTAAACTTTTGTTTCCAAAAAATTTCCTCTTGTAATACCCATTCCTTAACTTCCTTCATAGCCATAGCTTCCAACAAACCCAAATCCTCAGTGAGGCCCTAGTCATGAAAATGCCTAGTGATTGAGTCTAAATGAGCTTGAGGAGACTATTTTGCATGGGAAATATTATCAAAGTATTGCCTATTCCACCATTTCAACCTATATTTCACATATTGGAGCCTCTTGGAGAAGGAGTACATAGCGGTCCCACGTGATAGCTTCCCCAAATTCTAACAAATAGGAAGAAGATCATGGAGGGAGTCATCTCTTAACCACATGAGCTGAAACTTAAAAGACTGCTTTACACAATGTCATAGAACTTAGTAATAAGTTTGATTGGCTAATGATAAAATCCTTGTCCATCCAAAATCTCATAGCTAGTCAACCACCTGTCCTCCAGCCAAAAACTAGACACCAAAAGTCTATCTAGATGTTTAAAAATAGTAACATCCCCACATCTCCTATTATTTCAAGTAAAGACCCCATTAATAGGCTTGATGTCAACCAAATTCAAGAGAGCCACATTAACCTGCAAGAGATTAGAAGAAGGCTCCAAGTGAGCAATGCCTCCCCTCTTCTCTTCCAGAGAAATAATGGCATTAAAATACATGGCTAAAATCCATGGGATATAAGGATGCAAAGTCCTCACATATCTGACAAAACCCCACAACTTTATATTGCCATGAAGGTCAGGTGGAGAATAGATGTTAGAAAAGAGTATTCTCTCTCTAGACTCAAGATGAGAAGAAACACAAGAAATCAAACCTCTGCAAGAGTACCACCAAATTGGCTTGATTCTACATGGGTCCCATAAGCATGCAACCCCACCAGAGCTATGAAGAGTAATAACACATTGACATTAACAATGACTCCAAATCTTCAAAGCCACACTCATCATACTATCAACTAATAACTTAGTTTCTTGAAGGAACACCACATCAGGAGAATGAATATGAACCAAATCCTAAATAGCCTTTTGTGTAGGGATTATATTCATACCCCTCACATTCCAGGAGAGCACAATCATCGTTAGGGTTAGGAGAAGTGAACATCAATAGTCCTCACTTAACCTGAGCCAACCAATGTCTCACTAGCTACCTTTACCTTTTCCAAGTCCTTTTTTCTACCAACCTTAAGAGTTTTGTTGGGCGCCTAATTTTTTAGAGTTTTTGGTTGAAAACCCAATGCTAGGGAAGGTGCCTTACTTTTTCCTAAGTCTGGAGTACCCTACACCTCAAATAGAACACCACCAGCACTAGCAGAGGCCCTGCTCACCAAGTTGATCTAAACTAGGGATCACATTAGGCTGATCCCAAAGAACAACCTCAGTAAAAGATCCAACTGTTGCCTATAAGTCTACATGAAAACCCTCCTTCTGGACCAAATCCTCCAACATCTCAAATTAGTTGAAGGTTTACCCCTCTTACCTATCCTTAAGGGATCTCTTCAAGCCTTGACCATGATTATGAGACTTAACTACAATAAAACCTTCTTTATCAATGCCACCTCCGTGCATGGGGGCTTTACCCTTGTCTATTTTTGAATCAAGCTGAGTAGAAGCATTATTTGAACCAGTTACACGAAAAGCTCAAGGACACCTCCACTAAAGAAGACCATATTCATGACAAAGCTGACACCTAAAAGGTAATGTCTGAAAAACTAATGGTTGAGTCCAGGAGCAAGACCCATCAGTCATATCAATAGAATCTGAAAGCAACTGGCTCAAATCAATTTCAACAGAGACCCTAACATAAGAAAAAATTCTCTTGTTAAAAGTTTGTTGGGAAGGACCAATAGGTTTTCCAAGCAATAGCATAATCGACCGTAATATATCACTTCTCAAGCATTCAAGCAGTAGCCGAGGAAGACGAACCCAAACTGGGATTCTAGAAGGTAACTCCTCCATTGAGTTAAAGCTAGCATGCCATGGTTTGATGAAGAGACCCACATGACTATAAAACTATGGGCCCCATTCAAAGGCCCTATTCCAATCTGAGACACATGAAAAATCCACCATAAATAAGTTATTTTTAGCCATCAAAATATCAAAATATCCTTCTGGGTTCCACGTATTATGAATCCATGTATCCGAAAATGGGGGAGAAACCCTCATCCCCATGAACTTACAAATACAAACATGATTGCAGTAGTAATTAATATCCTCAGCTACCGACTATGATTGTATTACTAATACCGGTAGCTCTTGGGCCCTCTCCAAACATCCATTCACCTTTGGCAATTTAAGGGAACCATTTTGGATGACATCTAATCCAGAAGAAGACTGAAGGGGTATTCTGGCATCCTCCCTAGCGATGGAAGAAGCATGCCCTACCATATCCAAAGGCACCTTCGAAGCCATTTATACCAAACGAGTGAGGGCTCAAAATGCCCCCCACACCACGACGAATCCAAAGCAATGGCTCGCAACAAGTGCACCACCATAAGATACAACACCTCAATGGAAGAACCCCATCCTCCCCCCCGCACCCCCCCTCCCCGCCCCCGAACGTGTAGTAAACATGAACCAGAGGGCACACAAAAAAAAGAAAACCCAAAGTTGGAAACCCTCGAACACTACACACCACCACCCGCACCATACAGTGCCTCACAGCTAGCTAAAACTAGAAAAAAACAAGAAACAAAGATGACCCGGTCTCCTTCACCCCCTGCTAATTTGCAAATCCCCTGCACACAGAGAAAGTTTGAACCTGCAAGCTAGGGCTCAAGAGCCCTAGCTTGCTCTCCCACACATTCTATCGCCATCCGGTCTCCTGAGGTTGATGAATTTATATTATTAATATTATATTACATATTAGTGTAGGTTAGATTTAATTAACGATTAAGATAAGAGGAAAAAAGAATTAAATTTAAAGGAATTAAGAATTAAATATGATTTTCTTATATATTATTAAAAATATTATATATAAATTTATGTAAAGTTGAATTATTCCTAACATCGACATAACATTCAAAAAAAATTAGGAATCGATTTTCCATATTAATAATTTTTTTGATAACAAATATTTATTTAATATTACTTTTCAAATACTAATACAATTCATAATTAAAAACTATATATATAACTATTTGATGGTTTATCTAAAATTTCACCGAGCACAAATTATCATTCAATGTATGAAGAGATTATTCAAGAAATATATTCACGCACTTGTTTTGTCCTTGAAGCCCTCAGCTACCGCTTTGCTTTACATATAAATTTGACACCTCAAATATCAAGTTCGTTGCTCAAATGAGCATTTTCCATAATTCTGTCCATGTGTTCAAATTTAGATTCTTATTTTTTTCAAACTGTTTCATATTTAGATTCATATTATTTCCCAATAATTTTTTTATTGAAACATATATTGCTTATAATTTTTAGGGTTTTGATTCCCTCTAACATCCCCACATTTTGAACTGTTATCGTATGCCTATATTCTTTGGTGATAAATTTCGAGTAATCGTATGCCTATATTTGCAATTAGGAGTTTTTTTTATGATAAATTTCGGAATGTAAAGCAGTCTACTCTATTAACTTAGCACAACCGACTGTATTTTAACTCTCTTACAGTAAAAATGTATAGGAGTTCAACCCAAAAAAAAATTCTTTTCATTTTCATCTGTCTCATCTAAATTTGATCACGTTATTATTTAACTGTGATTTTCTGGGTTATAAATACTTGTGAGAGATGGATTCTTATAAATCACTTTTATGTAAATTGATTAAAAATTAAAGTCAAATATCAATAATAAACATGTTGTAACGAATTAGGTAGAATACTCGTTTGAGCAAGAAACTTGGCAAGCAGGGAATTCTTCTTCACTCTCAAATCACAAATATCGGCTGCAATATATCAAATTTTTATGGTTAAATGAAAATCATAATAATTTAAAAATAAAATAAAAAATGAAACAAAAAAAACTTGAAAACGTACCTGGATACAACTAATCTGCAAAGCACGAAACCATAGTCAAATTCTGTGATAAAATGATGAAAAACCAGGCTGAATGCAGCAGCAAATCTGATGCCATAAATAGAATTTGTACAAGAAAAGATTTGGATGTTAAATGTTTTTTGATGAAGATATAAGATGAAAGGTTGTTAGGAACGTCACAAGTAAATCTCGCTGCATTTGTCACTATTTATATTATTAGACATTTTGATTAAATTCAATTGTTTGTATTTGTTATTAATCGTTTATATTTGTTGTCAATTTTTTGTATTTGTTTTTAATCATGGGCATCGGTGTCAATCATCTGCATTTGTTATCAATCATCTACATTTTATCAGTAATCATTTGTATTTACTGTCAATTATCCGCATAGCTGTCAATCATGTATATTTGTTATGGATTGTCTACATTTTATTGGGAATCATATGTATTTACTATCAATCACTTATATTTGTTGTCAACTACCTACATTTATTGTGACTCCCTTGCAATTGTTGTTTTCTTTTATTAAGGATAAAGGGTAGGTTTTTTTTGAACTAGGGACCCATACCCTAGAACAGAAATACAAAGCCAAGGCCACACGAGTCAAAAATAACAATACACTCAGTACCAAAAGACTAAAGAAAATAAATCAAAGAACAACTAAAAAACAACAAGAAAATGAACACAAATGCCAAGATTTTCAACAATAGTTGTTGCCCAAACAAAAAAAACAAAACAAGAAAGAGATCAACTAAGAGTCTCCCATCATATTTCCTTTGTTAGATCTGAGAGACATTGTCATGGGTTTTAAATCATGTTTACCTTTGCCTTTCCTTCTATTGCTAACAATTTTTCATTCTCCTTCCTTCTCAGGATTTGGCAATATAGGGATTGAAATTTCCCAAAAATTTGCTTGATTTTGTGTTTGTGTTGAGCCAAACATAACTTGTCTTTTTAACATAGATTGCGTTGATGGATTTGATCTAATCTCTACATTTCCATCAGTCCTCTCATGTAACACATCAGCCCTCCTCGCACTGCCCGCTCCTTGGTCATTTCCTCATAACATAGTCTTTCATTTTTATGATTTTGCTCCTCTCCTTCCAAGTGGATCTCTAATTTTGATCCTTCATTATCACATCCATTATCCTTTGTAGCTAGAACCATATTATGTTCAATTTCTACATTTTTTCACCATGATACCATCTTCTTGAATTTGAAACTATGACAATCATTTACAAGATGCCATGTTGTGAAGCATCTTCTGCACCAAAAATGATACTTTCAAAGTCAAGGGATTTCATCCACTTTTTCTCCCCCACCCATAGTTCTAAATGAGAAGGTAAATCTGTAGAAAAATTTGCATAAACGAAAATATAGGCATATATGGAATGTTCCTTGACAATAGTCAATTTGTCAGTGGTCCAAAAATTACTTATCATATTTTCAATGGTAAAAAACATCAAATCATCCCAAAAATGGTAAGGAATATTTAGAAGCCTAATCCAAATTGGGTTGAAATTAAAAATTTCAGTCTCAGCATTAAAATCTGGATACCAAGGTTTTCCCAACGAAGTGTATTTATCCTAGAACCAAACCATGTCATTAAAAACAACCTCTTTATCTACTATAGAATTGAAAGTCAAAATTAAAAAATTGATAGAAAAAAGATGAATCTATATTGTACCTTCCACCCTAGATTGGCAACAAGATAAGATCCACTCATGTAAAGCTAGTAGAGTGGGTCAAAACCCTTCAAATTTACAAATCAATCTTTGTATAGTTAGCCATTCTTCCCTCATAGTAATAAATTCCATATCTTGTTTATAAAATAGAACAATAAGGGTACCCTTGGTTAGAATCATAGAAGAGCTTTTACATCCTCCCACAACATCTCCAAATGATCTTCTTCATAATACTTATCCTATTTTTTGGTCTCTATGTTTATATTGTGTCCTTACCTCTAACAACATTGGATTGGCCCTCCCCTACTTCCGTCCTCCTATTATCTCATCTTGATCCACTAAACCTCAAATATTCAATGGATTCAAATGTCTTGTGCATCCTATAATTTGACTAGCTACCTCAGATTTGGGCTTGCAAAACCTTCAATCTATGCTAAAGTTGCCTCCATTTGGAAAAATATTCGCAACAACCTCCTTTCCTCTATCATTTTCACCTATAATTGATGTTAATAATTTTCATTTACTCTATATATTTATTAAATAATGGATTAAAATAAAAATATAAACACATCCTCAATAAAAGATGCATGTAGTGTAAACTATACTGATACAAGAACATTCAAGGTGTACATGCAATCTTGTGTCAACCAAAAATAGTGGTGCATTTATGTAGTTTCATTGGTTTATTTGTTGTTTTGACATGGTGAATATGATCCAATGGGAAGCATCGATAATAAAAAAAATTATGTAGCATCAAGCACATCACAAAAGAATCATTTTCAAGAAGTTACACAATTCCAAGAAATTTGGTTGTGTTTTTGAATCATCAGTATATTTCAATAAGTCATTGCGTGTATTGAAAAGCTAAAATAGATAGGTTGTGGGGCAAAATAAAAAGGGAATAAAAAACTCCAAAAAATCTTAATATAATTACATCTTTGGATTCCTCTTGAATATTTATAAAATTTCAAACAAAAAAATATCTAAATCCAAGTCCATATGCAAATGTTACAGCCTATGAAATTTGGTGGAACTTACATTATATATACAAATATCCTGACTACATATACAGATATGCTGACTACATACTAATTTGGGCTGACTACATATACATATAGACTATTTGCATATATAATATAAGTTCTATCAACTTCTAGATGCCATAAATTTTGCATATGAACTCATATTTAAAAAATATTTTTTTTTTTAGAATTACGTAATTCGTCAAGAGGAATAGAACTATTCAATTAGATTTAGGTTTAGGAAATTTTTTGATGTAGATAATCAATTTCAATGTGCATTTGACTCACTTGCATGTGTAACCAGTCTATTTGTATGTGTAATCAACCCATCTTTAGATCCATTTATTCTTAATAGCATTTCCATATGAGCACCATGCCACCATCTTCAATTCACCTGATTCCAACACTTGATTTTCCTATACAATTACCAACCTTTTTAAACTAGTTTTCCATAATTTCAAAACTAATTCACCTAAAAAACCCAAGTTCATTTTAACATGGACCACTAAGTTTTTCCCTACTAATGATATTATTTAGCATTTCTTACTATTTTGATATAAAAATAACTACAATTAAATTTTAAGACAAATAACCCTTAATGTTTAACTATGTCTAAAATGAATATAAAATAGTACTCTAGACATATTAAATTAAATACAAAAATATAAAGACACTTTGTTTACTCTTGTATTTTTTACATGCAGATGCACATGTTATCTTGGCTCTCCTATCCCCAAGTCTATAATTCCACTCTACCAATCATGCCATGCAAAACAATACAGAAAATAAATAATATATTTGAGGGTCCATCTCAATCATAATACTCCAATTGGGAAAAAACATATTAAAATAAAAAAAACACTTGTATAAATGTAGTATAAAATGAAGTCTAGTGCAAATGTCCTAACCTTTATTGTTTTAATCGATGCAATAAGTAGTAAATGCTCAAAATTTTCTATAGACTAAATAGACACCTTGCATATTTTATCATGTGTAAATAAACTACAAATTTTAATTATAATAAATATTTAAGTCTAAATTTAAAATTATGTACACCTTTGCCAACTTTCAATAATTATGACCTAAAAGAGGAGAATACATAATCATAAGTGAAATTGACTTAGAGGAACCCTAAACCATAAGGCAAGATGAGTATTAGAGGGGAATTTTAAAATAAGAAGGTATAAGATAGAACATTCAAAAAATGATGGAAAATCAAAAGGAAAAAGAGATCACTTGATCTCCATAATGGAGGCCATGAAAACCTTGGAACAAATATTCACTCATTGTTTGGGATATGGAAAATTATTTCCATGCAAACATATGCAAGTGAATATATATCTATAAAATTCCATAATCAAGGAACTATTAAAATCTATAAATGAAAATGAAGATAGGAATGAATACTCATGATTGTGTTAAAATTTTTGAATTCATTTATATGAAATCCATATCTTGGAATATGTATTGTATATGAATACATGCATCTTTTGGTGAGATAAAGTGAGGCACGTGTACCATCATGTGATTTCTTCTATAAAGGGGAGAAGGAGGGAATATGTTGTGTACCACCAGTACAATATGAATGGAGATAAAAATAAGTAAATAATATGACCTATTTTGAGGTGTGGGATGAAATCATGAATCACACATCTCAAAAGAAAGGAATTACATGTAATTTTAGAGTTAAACGATATTGTAGAACTTAGTATGTCATTCCTACACACTAACTTTATTGCATAATACCCACATACAACCTTTGCACAAGATCTATGCAACATTTATATCGTGTGCAAACAATATATACAACAATGCTTGCACATTCATCCTACTCGATAGTGTTACACAAATACACTGCACAACACCAACATTGTGCACAATCATTTTTTGTAGATCTATGCATAGTTAAAACATTCTTAACACCAACATGATATTCATAGTGATTAGAATTGGGATCACTAATTGTAGATGGTATGATCGGTTCCATATTACTATGATTAGAAAACATTATGAAACCAATCATAACATCTCCAATTAATAATGTCTACAATTAATTATTCAATATTACAAATACTAATATTACTTATAGTTGAAGAAAAAAAATTAAAACGATATTTATTATAATCCTTATGCTTTATGATGGTTGACCTAAAATTTCACCTTACATCTAATACGTTCTTCTAAAAAAATTAATTATATTTTATTACTTTAAAAAATAAATACGACCATACATATGACACCTCAAATATCAAGTTCCTTGCTCAAATGAATATTTCCCATAATTCTGTCCACCTGCTCAAATTTAGATTCTTCCTTTTTTTTCAATTGTTTCAGATTGAAACATCTATTGGTTATATAAGTTTTCGGGTTTTAGTTCCCTATTGCATCCAGACCTTTTTTCCAGTTGTTTAAGATTGAATCATCTATTACTTATAGAAATTTTAGGGTTTTGATTACCTCAAACTTCCACACTTTTTTTTAAGAATTATAAGCGGATGCCTATATTCTTTTTCTTTTCTTATCTTATTCCTCCTGTACAATTATGAGTTTTTTCGTGATAGGTTTCCGAATCTAAAGCAGTCTACTCTATTAACATATCACAACCGACTGTATTTTAACAATCTTACGGTCAAAATGTAGAAGAGTTCAAGGCAAGATATTTTTCTTCTCGTTTTCATCTGTCTCATCTAAAGTTGATCATATTATTATTCATATGTGATTTTATGGGTCATGATTGCTGGTGAGAGATGGATTATTATAAATCATTTTTATCTAAATTGATTAGAAATACAGCAGTTGAATCTCAAAAACCTTGACAAGCCAGGAATTATTCCACTCTCAAATCACGAATCTCGGCTGCAATACATCACTTGAATCTGAAAATCAATCACATCTAGATCAAATTTTTATTGTTAAGTAAAAATCATAATAATTAAAAAGAAAAAAAAAAAAATAGAATAAAATTTAGAAAACGTACCTGGCTACAATTAAACTGCAAAGCACAAAACCATAGTCATATTCTGTGTATAAGAAAATATTTGGGCGCCACTGAATGCATGGAGCGTCGGGTTTCTTTACAGGTAGGTTTGTTTGGTGTGAGGATTTCAATTTTGTAGTGGGGATCAATGTAATCAGATTTTGTAGTGGGAATGAGTGTAATCAGATTTTGTATGTCAACTCAAATCTTTAAGTAGATGAGTAATGAGTGTAATCAGATTTTGTACAAAAACACGCATGTAATTTTCAATCGGAAAAATATACACATCCTGATAATGGGAGATGTTTAACACAGGTATGAATAATGAGATGTCTCTAGGTAGGAAGTGTGTGATAAAGTTTGATATATTGATAATGAAAAATATATTTGAAAATTAAATGCGTATTAATTTTTTATTTTAATTAATTATATTATTATTAAAATAATATGGTATTTCAAATTAAATTGTCAATGATTTTTACATTGAAAAAGTTTATATTAAATAATAATAATAATAATAATAATAATAATAATAATAATAATAATAATAATAATAATAATAATAATAATAATAATAATAATAATAATAATAATAAATTTATATTAATGTTTGAAAAAATAAATTATATTATATTATAAAGTTGAAATTGATAGTAATAAATTAAATAAAACTTGCAATAATAAAATCTAATTATAATTTGAATTTGAATTGGAATTTTGAGACAAACATTAAAGAATTCATATTTATTTATTTTAATATAAATACGTTAAAACAATTAAAATTAATTTAAAATTTTAATAAAAGTTTAATCTTCCTTAAAAATTAATAAATTAAACTAAATTTTAATATTAATACATGAAAATTATTGTGGGTCATTTAGATGTATAGGAAGAATACATTTACATGTTAAATCTATAAATGTATTCTATATCTTTCATTGAACTGTTTTAGTTACCTAATTTATGATTAAAACATGTGTCATCTTAATGAAAATAAGTGTCAACTATCTAATAGTTTCTATAAAAACATAGTCAATTTGGACCAGTCTAAAACTAACTAGAAGGAAATTCTAACTACTTTAACTATGTAAAACTTAATTAAACTACTCTAAAAAAATTAGACCAAAAAAATTAAAAGATATATATTCAATGAAAGATGCCTCTTTTACAATATAATTGAGTGATGTAGGATGTCTTATGAAAATAAATATGGATACATGTATTTCCCATATTTTTCTATTTTCATTCTCCGTAACACAATTAACAAATATTGTATTTATAAAATAGTGCACATTTCTCTTTAGTTTGGTGATTGGAAGAAAGCTAAAATTGCCCCCAGGCTCACATGCACTACAAATTTTAGGTTGTTTGTTAGACCTAGGTTTAAATCCCCTCTAGTCTATACACACTCTCTCCAAGTGCTATGGCAATCTATTTTATCTCAAAATAGGCACCACCTTCATTGTTATAGATTCCAATATGGAGGTTGTAACTACCATACCAAAGAGTGTAACTTAAGCTCGAAGAGATATAAATTTATATTTTGGTAAAGCAGAGTTTCATAAAGCATATGAGTGTATATCAATAATTTTATATCACTTGAAACCTATGAACACTGACCTTGTCTCAATTATTAAGCACAAAGTGTTAAGAAATAATAATATGATATTAACTCATATACATACATACATATATAATCATATAAAATATTATATTATATATTTTTTAATAATATTCATATATTATTATATGATATTCATATATTATTAATATAATATTATATTAGATTATTATTATAATATTTAATATTCTATATAATATATAATAATATTATTTATACTATATATTAATATTAGAATATAATAATTTTTTTATATTAATAATATATGAATATCATATAATAATATAGTTATAAAATATTATTAATAATATAATATATATGTGTGTTTAATATTATAATATAATTATTATTATAAATTTTATTATTACAATGTAATATAACTAAATATAATTAATAAAATGTTATTATATTAATAATTTGATATGATACATAAAATATAAAATATAATAGTATCATAAAATATCAATATCTGATATTAATAGAGTATAATATTATAATTACCAAATACATGATTGAAATAGGTATCATCTCAATGAAAATAGGGGTAAAATATTTAATGAATCCTTTAATAAGGAGGATTATTTATCAATTTTTGGAAATTAAAGAGAATGAAGTTTGAAAAGGAGAAAAATGGCATGAAGAATTTGAGTGTAGGAAATAAGAGTGGTTTTGCTTAGTATTTGTCAAAGAATTTAGTTTAGTTGGCTTTGTTATGCTTCCACATTTTACATAGATATCTACCATGGCATTCACAATTATGACATCTAACAAATGTCAGCTCTCAATTATCATTTGATCAATGTCCATACCCATTTCAAAAATCCCATTATAACATGGTATGGGAGGATACTAGCAAGGCTTTTATATTTTGTATCTAAACTTGAAATTTTAATTTACTTAAATTCCTCTAAGGCCTTTTATATAAACCCATTTTGTGTATATCCTTGTACCATGGCATTCCATTAGATGACTTATGTGACCTTTAACTTAATGCCTACATTCATTTTGTATGACCTTCAACTGAATTTTCTTAATGATCAAATAATTAAAAGCTTGAGATTTAATTTGATTGGAGAATAATGATTGTATTAGTGCATGAATTTTCTAAAAGGATAACAATATTATGAAACACATGATAGACTACCTCTTATGTGCTTCTAAAGCCTAAGAAGAATGCTTCAATATTGTCGCAAAGGTATAATTATGTTAGGTTGTGGAGTTAAAAGCTTCACTATATGCAAACATGCAGGAGGTTGCTGAATTCTAGGGATACCGGCGTTGGCAACGCAACTGACGTCAGTTAGGGGTGAACAAAAGGAAAATCGACATCGGTAGGAGTCGGTTGATGTCGGTCACCTCTAGACAGACAGGGATAGACATCGGTCACCTATGTGGTTCTAGAACTGCTCGTTGTATGAACAGTTAGTTTGTTGAACCGATTGTTTGCATGTAAAGGTTATTTTGAGTCTTGAACTGCGTGTCTAATTATTGTAAATTAGAAGTCTAAGTTATTGTCTAGTATGGGATCTATTTATAGACTCATTGGCATGTATTGTAATTATGGATTAAGGGAAGGAAGAGATCCTTCCAATTGTAAGAACAAGTTGATTTGCAGGTTGTTGTAAGATCAGGGAGAAATTCTACATGGTAAGTAAGATCATTTGAGTTGCAAGTTTTTTCAAGTTCATGGGAGATCTACTTGAAGTACTTTTGAGTGCTTGGTACTAGCAATGTTATTACTGACTGGTTGGAGGTGAACACCAACTCTATGTTTGAGTTGTGTGTTGGGACCGTTTTTGGTAGGAGAGTGAACTCTTGAGGGAAAGAGATCTATACATCTGAGAGGTGTGGAAGATTGTGGCATCTTCATTGTATTTCCTTCTGGCATGAGTATTAATACAAGATTGTGTATTGTCTCTCATATTCTATGTCATTTGTGCATTCAAGTTTCTTGTTAATTTTGGTTTAATTCTATGATTAGTTGCTTATACAAGGTAATCATATGTACTCTTATTGAGGAGTTGGATCCTAAAAAATTAGACACATGTTCAATTGTTAAATGCCCAAAAGGAAATTTGAAAAAAATAATGATACATGTGGTGACCCTACATATGGTAGGCATATAACAAGATGTTGAAAGAGTCTCCTTCAACCATTACCAACTCTCCCTTTTGAAATACCTTGGGTCTTCTTCTAACATCTGTTGATGCTTTATATTTCTCATTATTTTCCTATAACTTTCTTCTTAATGCTTCTTGCAACTATTTCATATGCCCTGCAAATGCATCTACATTATCACTAATTCAAAATATACAATTCATAATTGTACAAATCTAAAATACTCATAGGATTTATCCTATAAATAGTTTGAAATGGTGATTTTATTTTTGATCTATTCACTTAACTATTATATGCAAACTCAGGTTGTGGTAGAGCCAAGTCCCATTATTTGGGCTTCTCTCCCACTATGCATCTCAATAAATTTTCCAATCTCCTATTTACAATTTTATCTATCCATCTATTTATGGGTGATATGTACTACTGAATTGTAACTTCATACCCATCTTCTTTCACAAAGTCCTCTAAACATTGCTTTAAAATTTCATGTCTCTATATAAAGTAATAGTTTTTTAAACACCATGCAACCTAATAGTATCCTTAAAAATAATTACGAAACTCTAGTGTAATCATTGGTTTTCTTACATGCAATGAAATGAACCATTTAAAAAAAATATATCTACAACAAAAAAAATTGAATCATTACCTCTTTTTATGTATGGTAATGCCAACATAAAATCCATACTCAAATTTGTCCATGCTCCTCTTGGAACTGGTAATGGCATGTATAGTGCAGTATTTTTTACATTTCTTTTAGCCACCTGACATATCGTACACCTATAATCAAAAATTGTCACATCTTTCTTCATCTTTGAGTAAAAATACTTTTCCTCCACCAAATCTATTATCTTTGTCTTACCAAAATGTCCAACCAAACCTCCACTATGTAATTCTCTTATTATATTGTCTCGTAGAGACCCAACTGGAATGCATAATTATTTCCCTATGAAAGGATAACCTTCTTATATAAGATACTCACCATGATTATTATTTGTCCCACCTATTAATGGATTCCTACACTACTCAACTACCTTGCCAAAATATGGATCAGTATCATATAATATTTGATAGCTTCAAATCCAACTACTTCACTCACCATAGTGGTGAATAATGCTACTCTCCTCAATCTATTAGCTACCTGATTTTGTTTTCTTGATTTATGTTTCAACTCAAAATTATACCCATGCAAGAAAGATACCCAATCTATAGACTACTATTCAACTTATTTTATGTATTCACATACATCAAAGCCTCATGATCTGTAAATAGGATAATCTCCTTAGGCACTAAGTAATGCCTTCAATGTCTCAATACTTGTAAAATTGTATAAAGTTCAACATCATAAGTAGAATTATTTATTCTTACCTCATTCAATTTCTCACTAAAATATATTATTGGCTTTCCTTCTTGACAAAACACAACACCAATTCCCATAAATAAATCATGACAATCAACCTCAAATAATTTGTTTAAATTTGGTAATGCTAAAAGTTACATACAACTTCTTCTTTCTTAACAAATCCAATACCATTCTCAAACATTGTAAGTGTTCTTATTTACTCTTATGTAATATCAAAATAAATAACCAAAAACTTACCAATATATTCTTGTATCACTGTATTCATCATCTTTATAAATATGCTAGGTGCATTAGATAATCTTGAAGGGCATCACCATCCACTCATATAAGCTATCCCTACTCTTGAATGTAGTTTTCCACTCATATCCTTCACGAATTTGAATCTTTATAATAACCACTCCTTAGATCAATCTTGGTAAAATATTTTGTGTGAGCACATCCATCATCTCATCTAAAAGAGGTATAAGAAATCTATACTTGATTCTAATTTTATCAATGGATCTACTATCCACACGCATTCTCCATCTTCCATATTTATTTATAGTTATCAATGTTGGTGTTGCACATGGACTCATAATCTCCTTTATCAACTTATTTATTAATAATTAAATAACCTATTTATTTAATTCTACATGTTAAGATGGACTCGTCCTATAAGTTTCTTGATTGGGTAAAGCTGATCCTAGAATCAAATTAATGTGATGTTTAATATCTCTCTTCATTGGTAAACCATCTAATAACTCATTAGGCATAACATATTCATATTTTTTCAACACTCTTCTTACTTTTGTTGGTATTTTCACCATTGCCATGTCTTCATTTTTTGCTACTAATACATCATAACAACATGTTACCTTCATATCTTAGATAAATTATTTAGTCGAGAGCATGCTTTCTATTTTTTATTTCTCTTTAAGAGGAAACAAAACTACCTTTGTACCACCTTTCTCAAAAGATTACATTTTCTTTGCTCCATCATAAATTAATTTCCTATAAAATTTCCACAATCTCTCCAATAACACATGCCATGCATCCATCAGAATAACATCACACCATATTTCATCATTATAAGTTTTTTCATAGAAAACTTGATTAAGAACATTTAACTACTATAACATCATTCCCTTTATTAAACCATGAAATATGATAGATATTAGGATGTTTTTCACATTGCAAATGTAGTTTCTCTACCATTTCTTTAAAACCCATATTTTCACAACTACCACCATCTATAATTACTTTGCATACCTTTCCATTTGAAGTACATATTGCTCAAAAAATGTTTGATCACATCCATGCATCACCACCCTCTTTATTCTTCACTTTTTCCTTCCTTAGAATGATCATTGTTCTTCTAATCATGAGATTCTCTCTAACATGTATTGGTGTAATTTTAGTATTTTTCTCTTCTATCTTAACTTCAACTAGATTCATTTTTGGGCGATCCTCTTACCTCTTTTCTTGATCTTGATAATTGAAACACTCAAATGACTTGTGCCCTTATTATCTACATCTATAAAAAAACATAATATCTATGTTGATTTAGGAACCATCCTCTATCACCACCATAAACTCATCCTCTTTGAAACCCTATTCCTCTTTATTGGTATTGAAACCCTTGTCTATTCTCATCTTGTCTTTCTACACCATGTAATGATTCATCTCTATTAGTATTAGACCCACCTCTGGTGGTATTAAACCCAACTCATCCCCTTATTGGAGGGGATCCACCTCTTCTTGTACCAAGAGACGTTCTTCTAAAATTTTATCTATTTTGTTTTTCTTTGCCTTCAAATCTAATTGATAAGCATCCTCCATGCTGAGTATTTTATGCATGTTTAATTCATTTGGAATAGTAAATTTCAAACTATTTACATACCTTGCATCTATCTACTCATTTATTTTATCATGATGCACTCATATGGAAATCTTATAAAACTCATCCATATACTCTTATATATTATGATCCTTTTACCTCAAATTCTAAAATCTTCTATATAGGGTCTATGCATAATCCACAGGAATAAATTTCTCCCTAGTCTTCTTTTGCATCTTTTTCCACTAATTAATCTTCTCCTTACCTTTTATTTGTCTCTCTTTCTATAGTTGATCCCACCAAATTATTACACGACATTTCAATTTCATGCATGAAAACTTTACCTTCTTGTCTTCTCTCATAGCCTTCCACTCAACAAACTTTTCCATGCTATTCATCCAATATATCAACTCCTCTGGTTTTAATATACCTCCATAATCTGGAACATCAAATTTGACTCATTTATTTCTTCCTTCTAAATCCCAAACCATTCCCTCTTCCTTCAATGGTGGCTGATCTTACTAGTCTTCTTCTTGATAAATTTCTTCATCATAATCTATCTTCCTTGGCTTTATAAGCACCTTGTCTTCTTATCTGATTGGTGATAACCTCTATTAATTGTTGCACTTGACTCTATAGATATTCTATATTCCAATTCATCTATCAAATACCTACTCATCCTCTCACCATTTATTACTCCTTCAAGATTCAACCATGCTCTGATACCAGATAATGAAACTGAAAAACTATCAAGGCAATAAAATTACCAATAGGCCAAGCTATGAAATAATCTCTTAATTGATTCATATTGAATGAATTAAAATAATTAAAAACCAAAGCCATGATTAAATGAGAATCAACTCATAATTATAGTTGGCATGTAAAATTTTGAAAAAAAAAGTAAAATCTAAAAAAAAACTTCTATTTTTAGTAAGTTTTACGTGAAAGTATATACATCTCTAAAAATCTCGAAAAATACTCTAAACACTAAAATTATCCTAATAGATGAATTTCAACTGAATTTCATGTCTAGTCATAAAAATATACAATTTCTAAAAATAGAAAATACCCAAAAAAATCAATAAACTGTAATTTCATACCTTTTGATGGTCACATTTGGCCTCCAAAAAATATTGAAAACACCTTTTAGAAAAAAAATGTGTCTTATGGAATCAATGAAATTT
>JARHVA010001021.1:3137500-3312500 GCA_037957365.1 Torreya grandis | reverse complement strand
TAGATGGTATGATGGACCATGCCAAAAAGTCAAATATTTATATTCATATGATCCTAAATTATTTGTAGGGTTTGCTCTTAGGAAAGTGGGTTTCTATTAAAAAAAAAAGTAAGGATGTGTTCGTCACAACACATATGTTGTATGATTTACAAAATAATATCAATTTTATTTATCAATGGTCTCAAAAGCTAAGAATTAAGCCCACCTCTAATGATATTATTTAAAACTCCTTAATATTTTAACGGAAAATGAATTACCATAAAATTATAACACTAATAACCCAAAACATTTAACTAGGTCTAAAATTAATAAAAACAATAATATAGACCTAGTAAATAAATTATAAAATTAGAAAGGTAGAGTTTACACTTATATTTTATATATATTGTAGATCGACATGTTGACCTATCACTCCAATCCCAAATTTGTAATTCCACTAGACCAACCACAACCAGCATAATAATAATAGTAATGATAGAAGAAGATTTTAAAGTCCATCTCAATTATATCCCATTTGGAGAACACATTTTAAAAATAAAACAAATATATTTTTCGAATGAATATTTTTATAATGAAGCACAATGAAAACTTCTTAACCATGTAATAAACATATACAACATGTGCACAAGTTCTATGCAACATCATCAGTTGTACAAACAACCTATGCACTAGTGCTTACACATGTACCCTATACAATAATGCTTATATAAATAACCTGCATGATACCAACATTTATGTAAAACAATTTTATATAAATACATGTAAAGTTCAAACATTCCTAGCACTAACAAGACATTCAATGAAATCATGTGCTAAATTTAACTGTCGACATTCCATATCATTAAAAACAATAAATATATAAATCGATCCTTATGTTTGCCTAATATTTCACCAAGCATAAAATTGTCATTCAATGTATTTAAGAGGTTATACAAGGAAGATATACATGTACTTGTTTGGCTTAGAGGATAAATATTGTCGTTGAAGCCCTCAGCTGCCACTTTACTTTACATATGCATTTGGCACCTCAAATATCAATTTCGTTGCTCGAATGAATATCTTCCATAATTCTATCCATCTCTTCAAATTTAGATTCTTCTTTTTTCCAATTATTTCAGATTGAAACATCTATTGCTTATAAGAGTTTTAGCCCTTACATCCACACTTTTTTCTTAAATTGTAATCAGATGCCATTATTCTTTTTCATTTATATTTTATTCCTTCCATACAATTATGAGTTTCTCCATGATATGTTCTGGAATTTAAGGCAGTTTACCACATTAATTTATCACATTTGAATGTCTTTTAACTCTCTTACAGTCAAGAATTTTTTCTTCTCATTTTCATCTATCTCATCTAAATTTGATCATTTTATTATTCATCTATGATTTTATACTCATGACTACTAGTGAGAGATGGATTAGTAATTAGCAATCATTTCCAAAGAAAGGATGATAAATTAGGTGAAATACTTATTTGTGCAAGAAACTTGACAAGCTAGGAATTATTCTTCACTCTCAAATCACAAATCTCGGCTGAAATACATCACTTAAATCTGAAAATCAATCACATCTAGAAAATCTCGGCTGAAATAAATATCTTGAGTGGCGTATCACAAAGAGAATCATAGAGGTATGAAGTATCCATGGTTTAGAAACTTTTTATATAAAGTTCATTAATAATTTTAGTAGTCTTGTTGCACCAATAACAAATTTTATGAGAGAAAAAAAATTTGCATGGACAAGGGCGAAAATAGAAGGATTTAAGTTGTTGAAAAAAAATTACAAAAAAGCCTATTTTAACATTACCAAATTTTAAAAAAAAAATTGATATTGATTGTGATGCTTCACTTGTGGGAATTGGTGCAATCGTGAGTAAAGAAGGGAAAATAACAACATATCTAAGTGAAAAAATTTAATGAGATAAGAAAAAAGTGTTATATGTATGATGTTGAATTTTATATCATTGTACAAGAATTAAGACATTAGAGGCTATTATCTAGTGCCTAAAGAGTTTATTCTATTTACTAATAATGAGGCTTTAAAGTATGTGAACACTCAAAACAAGTTAAATAGTAAGCATGTAAAGTTGGTGTCTTTCATGTAGGATTATACTTTTGTGTTCAATCACAAATAAGTAAAATAGAATTAGGTAGTTAATGCTTTGAGTAGGTGAGTAGGTTTGATAACTAGTATGATGAGTGAAGTAGATGTATTTGAATTTATCGCAAAAGTATATGATACTGGTCCAGATTTTGGCAAGATAGTTGAGCAATGTAGGAATCCATTGAAAGTTGATATAAGTAATATTTATTATGAATATACTATGCAATATGATTGTCTCTTTAAAGGTAAATAATAATGTATTCCATCAAAGACAATATTATAAGGGAATTGAACATTAGTGGTTTGGCTAGACAATAACTTTGATGGACAAGTATTTTTGGCCAAAGATGAAGAGAGATGTGAAAAGATATGTTTTAAGGTGCAATATATGTTAGGTGGTGAAAGGATGTACACAAAATATAGGGATATACACGTCATTACCAGTTCTAAGATGGCCATAAATAGATTTGTGTATGGATTTTGTGTTGGGATTACCAAACACATAGAGAGGTAATGATTCATTTTTTTTATTTTTTTGGATAGGTTTTTTAAGATGGTTCATTTTAATGCATGTAAGAAAACCAATGATGTCATTAGAGTTAAAATACTATGGTGTTTGAAAACCCATTACATCAGATAGGAACATGAAATTTATAAGTCATTTTTAGAGGAATTTATGTATGAAGATAGAGGCTAAGCTACAATTTAGTAGTGCATACCATCCCCAAATAGATGGATAGACAAAATTTGTAAACAAGAGATTGGGAAATTTGTTGAGATGCATAGTTGGAGAGAATCCCAAACAATGGGACTTCACTTTACCACAAGTTAAGTTTACATATAATAGTTTAGTGAATAGATCAATAGGAAAATCAACATTTTAAATTTTTTATGATATAAATACTGTGAGGGTTTTAGATTTGGTACAATTAACAATTACTGAACAAGTTACTGATGATGTAGAAGTGTTTACAGAACATATACAATAGTTACAAGATGTAAGAAAAAAGTTTTAGAAAATTAATGAAAAGTATAAAGCAACAACAAATGTTAGAAAACGGTCAAACATATTTTAAGGAGAAGATTTAGTAATAGATTACTTGAGAAAAGAGAGATTTATAAAAGGCACATATAAGAAGTTAAAGTACAAGAAAATTGGACCATGTAGAATTGTGGAAAAAAATGACAATGCTTATGATATGAGTTTACCATAGAATTTGGATATCTCTCCAATATTTGATGTTTTAGATTTATATAATTTCCATGGAGAATATGGTGAAGGTGAAGAAGATGAAGTAGATTGGTAACAATAGGTGCCAAAGAAGAAGAAAGAAAAGATAGTATAGGTTGTAGATAAGATGGAAATAAACAACAAGGTAAGGAAGTTATGACAGATACTTGGTGTATTATAAAGGATTACAATAAGAAGATAAACTTGGATTATAGAATGGGAGCTAAAGAAGATTGATAAGAATAAATGGAATCAATACAATCAAAGCAACTTCTAGGAGCTGAGTTTTTTTCCACCAGAGGAGAATGATGCAAAAAAATAAGCCAAACTTTTAGAGGCTATAACTTTTCATCTATAGCTCTTTTTGAGAACATATTCATGCCAAAAGAATCATGTCAAAAATTTCAAAGAAAAAATAACTTGTCTTATCTAGTTATGGACATTTCTATATACTTTTTGGAGGCCATGCATGATCATTTGAGGGTTCAAAATTGTAGTTTAATATTATTTTTGGTATTTTTCTAATTTTAGAAATTGTCTATTTTTGTATGTAGACTTGAATTTTAGTTTAAATTATTCTGATATACTGATTTTAGCATGTAGTTTATTTTTGGATATTTATAGAGATGCACGCACTTGCATGCAAAACTTACTTAAATAAGCATGTCGAGTTTTATTATTTTTAGACTTTCAAATTTTTTCATGTTAACTCCATTTCTAATTTGAAGATTATTTATGCATTCTTTGTAATTATTTAAATTATTCAATACAAATCAATACAGGTTATTCTTGTAGAATATTTGCCTATTAGAATTTTATTCTATTGATAGTATTTGGGTTCACTAAAGGGGATTCTCTAGTAGTGATTTAGGAATTAAATAAATAGAATGTTACAACCTAGAATATTAATAATATTCTCACTAAAGCATGGTCATTTTTGAGTAATTTCAAAGAATTATAGGGTTTTCATTACTTTTATAAGTCTAATAAAGTGGTGGATTTTTTAGTAAACATAGGTATAGATCAAAGGATGGATATAAAAAGTGATCATTGTAAAGAAAGGTGGCAATATTGTGCATAGGTGGCGTATATTGATTTAAAATGATTATTTTTGCATTGTGTTTATGTGTGAAGTATAAAGTTTGAAGTAATGATAATGGTCATTATTATTTGGCATGGGAAGTGTTAATTCACTCAATAAAGGATTAATGTGTGCAAAGTGGTGGTATATTCATTTAGGGATGAGTGTGTTGTTTTAAGCTTATCTATTGTGTGTTCATGATTACTAGTGAAAGGGTTTGGTAATGGAGTAGACATCAATTGAATCTCTAGTGTGGACATTGGTGTTTAGAAGCAATGCAAAGTGGGAGATGGGCTTCATTGGTAAGTTGTTCTTATGAAAATTAAAGCTTGTGTTTTAGGCACCCTCTATAAAGATAGCACATGTGCTTGAGTGAGTGTAAGGTGAGGTTGTCCTAGGGAAGTTTATGCATGAAAGCAAATTTTAAATTAGAAACATTATTTAAAGTAAATTTATTAATGTTCGTTTCTTATAAGACGTTGGTGGCTGAAATGGTGGAGTTTATCATATTATCGGAGTATAGGGTGAATATATTAGGGGAAATAGAGAAGATGGGTATTGGGTCATTCAAATATCTATTTTTGTCAGTGAAATATTGTCTTATTTTTATTCTCATATCATTTTTTAGGGCCCTGGAGGTGAGATTTGTGACCTTGTTGAATTTAGCAGATTAATTAGATCATATGGTCCCGTATTAGACAACATTAGAGCATGAACATTATGTGGTTCTCCCATATTTGGTAGAACTCAAATCCCCCTTCCTAATCTAAAGGTATGGTGGGAGGCATGTAGGTCCCCTAAGCAGGTTGTTGTTGTCAAATTTTTAGCTTGGCGTCTTAGTAAAGGTTTGATCCCATATTATAGTGGATTGGTAAATGATGAATAAAGGATAATTCATCAGTCAAAGTGGGTTGGTTGAAAATGAGTGTTTAGGAGGTGTCACTGGTAATTGAAGCCTCAGAGGAAGTGGTAGAAGCTCTATTGGGTGGTCTTCTAAATAAAACATCTGGGAAGAAAAATTTTGCTTCGATTTTGAAAGGGAGTGATTTCATGGATAGTGACCTGTTAATCCTAAGATGGAGTATTAAGTCTTTCATGTTACTTGACTAACTAGCAGTAGGGTTCTTGGTAGTTTGCATTTTTGGTAAAGTGGGTTGATCTTATAAAATGTATGACTGGTAATATCATTTTTTTGGAACATTTTGTATAAATGTCAATGGAAGCTTAATTAATTCAATCAATATGGTTAAGTGATAGTTTTTTGGTTTGTTCTTGGTCATATGCCTTGTATTTTTTTAATCTAGGCTAATAATCTTTTTATCTACTTTTTATTCGAGTAGGGGTCTCGCCAACCCTAATATCAATCCAAAAAAAATTATATGATATTATAATAATAATGTTTATTACTCTATATATAATATTATTAATATTTTCATCTATGTGTAAGGTATATATATAACTTAAAATCATTATATCCTCACATGTGTAGCCCCTCAACTCAATGGGCCTAATCATGATCCTTCATATATGTATTTATTTCAAGGTAAGGGGATGAAAATATGTTAATTTTACATTAGCAGGTGTCCATTATTCAATCCCTATCCATTTAGACCATGTCCAAAACATTCAGCTTGCTCCCTCCTTTCCTACACTCATAATAACCATAAGCGGCAACAAAGACTATTACGAGCTAACTTGTTTCAAAGAGGTTAAATAATAGAAGAAGGTCTAGAAAAAACTTAAGAAGGAGGGATTATAGAGTTTATGGAACATATTACCAAGCTCAATTCCATGATAGTCTAAGATTTCATCGTTGTATGGACAAAAAAGAAGGTCACTATGTGGGGTATTTCCATAAACATCTCTCAGGAGTTTATTGGTGATGCCACATGTATGTCCTACACTAGTGCTACATTATTCAAAAACCAGTCTAAGAAATATGAATCCTTGTAGTGTTCATTTCAAACTAAATACTTTGTAAGTACTCCCTAATTTTCTCACACCATTTCCTATTGCTTAATCATTTCATTAGTTTTAAAATTAGCCTCCCATATTTCCTTCTCAAGTCTTTAGAAAGCACTATCCTACTCCATCAAGATAATGAAATTAACCTCATTCTCCATCAAGGCCTTATCCCTTTACTTGTAAAACATGACTAGACCCTTCTAGGTCAGAAGGTTCCTATGGGAGGATCTTCTTCTCAAGAGGACTCCCTAGAGGGGGATCCTATAGAGGGATCCCACCCACCTCTTTAATGTTCCCCCTAAAATAGTTTATCCAAATCCCCACTTGATGACCTACCACTTAATTTTGTGTTTATCCACAAGCCCAAACCAATTGAAATAGGGTCTCCCATCACCTCAGACTATAAGGGTAAGGCCATTATAATATAAGAATTTGAAAAAAAATAAACAACTACTAAAAAAATTTAATTCAAAGGTTTAGCATGTAGGATTCAACTTGGAAAATCTAATACAAGATTGGAACGAGCTTCATCGAGTGGCAAAGGCCACTATATAATATTTTATCCATTATACCTAGGCCCCTCCCCAATCACCTAGTTAAAAATCGCTCAAGTTCTTGAAATCCCCCTAGGTTCCCTTAGGGAGGTCCCCCAAAATCAAACCCCCTTACAGGTGAAAGGCAAGAAGTGACTAAGAATGATTTTTTTGGGGAACCTGCTGAAGGCCCCAGGAATTGCACCTAAGCCAATGTTTTAGAAGACAAACCTACCATTCTGATAAAGGATAGTTCTGCTACTAATGACACCCAGGAGGCTCCCTTCACATAATCTAGTTAATTTTCTATTTCTAGTTTTTTTTTCTCTAGTATATTGTATTTCTTTTTTCTCATTTGGCCAGGAAGGGCTTTGTTAAACTTTTGTATCTCACTCTTGTGGTTCTAGGTCCCTATAGAACCTAGGTTTACCTTATCAAATAAAAAAATAATATTCTTAATTATAATATTATAATATTTATTAATATTAATAAACAATAGTTAGAAAGTAAAAATTTGATATTATTTTTTTTATGATGGCACTGACTTAATCAATGATTTACAATGATGTTCCTTCGCTAGTTTATGGGTTAGGTAAATAGGTTGATCCAATTTTGAAGCTCCACCAAGGTCAATGCAATATAGGACACAAGGTTTATAATGGATTTAGTCTTGGGAAGGTGATGGTAGGTGAATGCCCTAAATCCTTAGGGTTGGATAATGATCCTTCATAGGTGAGTTAATCAGATAATTTATGTGATGCTTCAAACCCTTATTTCACTTCTATTCAAGTCTCCAAAAGTGTGATAGGTTTGGAATCAAATTTTATTACTTTAACAAGGGGTAAATATTAAACTAATTTGGTTTTTAAGGGTGAAAAATAGTGATGGGCATAGTTAATACTATTATGTCTATATATTTTGTTCATGAGGCTCTTGAGGAGGTGTTACAAAGTGAGGAGTTGTATTAGAAATGTAGTCTTATTTCTACATTTGATATATTTTGGCCTAGCCTCCCCAATCTCCATCAATGTATTTTTGATTCATGGAAACCTTTAATGAAGGATAACCTATAAATATATATCCTTATCCCAGAGACTATTTTATTGTGGCTTTTATAGTCTTTCAAATTGTAATAAGGTTATGCAAGTTAGCTCTTAGAGCTGGGATCAACATATCCTTTTTATGAAACCCTAGAATCCTTCCTTTAATCCTATTATCAATAACCTCATTGTTAGGCCTATTTGGGTGCACTTTTTTTTATCTTCCTCTTCAATTTTGGGTAGAATATTATTTGTCATTCATTGCTAGAACCCTAAATGATCATTTGGAAATTGATGCTTCTACATCCAAATTTTAAAAAACTACCTTTTCTAGAATTCTTGGTTGGATGGATATTTCTCAAAATCTCCTAAAAGCCATTGAGTTAAAGTTCAAATGAATTTGTTGGACTCAAACCCCTAATTATGAAGGTCTTCCTTTTAGATGTCAAAGATGTTTTGAAACTAGTCATTTGGCTACTTCTTGCCTTTGCACTAAGCATAACGTGGATTATTCATGGTGGAAGGATGGTAAGGAGGATCATCTCTCAGTTCATCCTTTTATTTTTATTTTTAAAACTACAATCAATGTTACTAGGAACACATAGGGGTCGATTGTGCCTCATCATTTGAATCTATCACCGATTTTAGATATTTCTAGTTTAGTTGAAAAGAGTTTTGTGAATTTATTTAGTATGAAAAAGGTCTATAGAGGCTCATTGGTAGATCGATGTATCTCTATAAGCATGGATACAAGTATTTTAAGTAATAAAGAAGTTTTGATAGTTATCGAAAGTAATGAAAAAAGTTTGTTTCATACCTAGTTCCCCCTCCAAGACACTTCGCTCTCATAGTAAAGTGAAAAAGGGTGATACTTAATTTCATTTGAATATTTATATTAGCTCTTATAGTGTGTTATTAAAAATTTTAAATATTTTTTTGATGAATTTTTATTAATTTTTCAATTAAGCATATCCTGAAAACTGACAAAAAAAATGGAAAATCTATTTTTTCTAATGTGTGTAGAATTAGGCCTAGTTTATTACCATATAATTTTTTTTGCATTTGGATCATTTAAAAATAAATTAGATAAACATGTATGGGTGAGACTTTTAGTATTATAAAAAGGTGATGTTAGAAATAAATATAGTTTGAAACGTTAAAATTGCCCAAGAATTATAAAAATTATACATTTAGAAAGAGGACAATGTTTTCATCATAATGGTAATATTTTTCCAATTCTTATGTTGAAATCTATAGCGTATTTGATGATTGAAGTTAAATTTTTTTGGTTTTTTATAAAACTATCAGTCTCGAATGTAGATGCACACTCTCAAGCCTTTGGCTAGAAAATCCAAGCCATTTCTGATCCTAAAGGCTTGGTTTGAAATTAAAATTTAAATAACACATATGCATTATATAATGTAATAAACAATGCATACACATTATATAATGCATACCTATTTCTTAGACATAAAATAAAATAATCAAACTGTATGTTTTTTATGGGGAAAGGTCCCATTAGCTATGCATCCTTTTGGGGGAAATGTTCCCATTAGATCTGGTTAGTTCTGTTGCCATAACCTCACATTATACTTCAAAAATTTAACCCATTTCAATATGTCATCTTAACTACCTATAGCTAAGGTATAAAGGTATAACACATTATACATTTGATAATATAGCTAATTTTATTACAAGATGTTGTAAAATGCATTTTTTAAACCTATGATCAAAACTTAACCTTTAGTGTACCAATGTTTGTGCATTAGAGTATCAATACTTGACTATTTCTTGTCAAGATGTGATTAGTTACTTTTAATTTTATAGAATAAATGTTGAATAAGTATTAGATATTACATGTTCATCTTTTGGTGAACTTTAATATATAAATATATACACCAATTTGTTCCATCAATAGAGCACATGTTAATAAAAGCCTTATTTAACAATTAAAACATGTGAACAGCTATTAGGATCTTTCCCTTAGTAGGGCAAGGGTGTACCTTACCACCTTACTTTCCTAAAATCATGATTGCCTTTAAATTTTGTGTTTCTTATTGATATTATCCTACTTGCCTAAAATCTTATCTTACCCTTTTATTGTTTCTTTGATATCTTTAACCAGACCCCTTTATTTATAAATTTTAAACTAATTTGTTTAAGTGGAAAACCCATTGAATTGGACTATGTAGTATAGATAATCTTGTCTAAGTAGATTAAGAATTGAACCCTTGTGTAGTAGTGCATCTCTTTGATATCTATTTAAAGAATTCTATCTAACAGAGCCTAATTCCTGTGAATCATGCCTTGGATTGTCTGAAAACCAATCCTAAATTATGTTTAATAAAGTCACTTAAATTTCCTCCAAGGTAACTTAGTGCATCTAATTAAATAGTTGCATTTTGAGGTCCCAATTGAATGTCTAACAAGAGTCTTATATTTTTACAATTATTCACTTGATTCCCCTAATATATTCAAATACATTATTCAAATTTTACCTAAAATCGATATCTATTGTGAAAATATGGTTAATCCTCCATTATGTTCATATCCTTCATCTATCCCTCCATCACACATGGGATAAACATCAACCACTCCATCGATTCCCACGTCATCTAAAGAGTTTGTCTTTCACTTGGGACTAGTCTTAGCTGCACCATGGATGCAACAATTTCAAGCTCAAAAACAAGTTAGATAACACTTGGTGCTTATCAATACCATAGATTTTTATACCTTACTATGTAATTGGGATGGTAAGATATGAAAGTAGGATGATAGACCTACAATGTATTTACATGTTAAATTCTTAAATATTTTGGTCGAGTTAGGTACACATTTTATTTTGTATAAGATGTGGTTTTGAGCTCAATAAATTTGAAATAGTCACATGTATCCATTAGTGATGATGTGGTAATTTATTAAGATGTTGTTTTAAGATGACATGCCTAGTGATGAATGTATAGCTTAGAAAATATCTATTTGCACTAGGGACTTTGTTCAAAACCATTAAGGGATGGCTTAGACTTGGTATTGACCAAGTACGACATATGTATAACTTATCCTAGCTCAAACTCTATTGAACTCATTCAAGATACATTAAACCTATGACAATGTCCCCTAAATTTGATACCTACTTCCCCTCAAGGATGATGTTGAGCACAGAGACCCAATAATTATTCATGTGGATGAAGAATTTTTCACCTCATATAGATGGTTGATCAAAAGTGAAAACTAATGTGCACCCCCTCACTAAAGGTTTCAAGATTATATATATTTTGTACATATATCTTCAATCATCTTATTTGAATATTTCAATGTAATGAGCTTAAACCTTATGATGTGGATTGCAATAAAGTAGTATGTGTCTCAGAATTCTTGCTATGGCTTTGGATTTGAGGTTCAGGCTCATCCATTGATAAATTGTGTTCTCTCCTACTTGTAGGACTTATATGAATGTAAGTTTTGGGACCTCCAAAGGTAATTCAAGGTAGAGGTATATAAATAATTTGAATAAGAATACATGTAGAAAACTGATAACATTGGATGCTTTCTTGAAATTTGGATGAGACCTTAAAGGGCTTTACATGATAATTTTTATACAGTAATGTCAAGTTAGAGGCTCACACCACATACATGTCAAGTATTTACTAGACATGAGTTGGTTGTATTGAAATCAATCTTTGAACATTATTGGCATCTATGTACATGTATTCATAAATTTACGAATAGGCCTTACTCGGATTGGTTGGTTGAGTGATGGAACATGTCTAAGTATCAAAGATATGCATATCTAACAATTCTAACACTTCTCTAGGTATACTAGACCTAAAAATGTATCTGGAAATATTTGATTAGATTGGGCATCTTGACACTCTAAAAAATTTGATGTTACTAGGATAAGTGACAATTAGATCTCTAACACAAATATATGTGTGTATAAGATACACACATACATACATACATATCTGATTAAATCAAACCTCATAGGGATCTGATATCTATCTCTTTGAAGCTTCTAGGACCTGATACCTCTAATAGTGTTGACACTTTTGACTATGTACGAGGTAGACATGGTGATATGTAATTGAATTTGGCCTCTGGAGGCATTGCCAACTCTAAAATTTTGATGACTTGTTTCATTTCTGATATCTTTAACATAATTTTGTGTGTATGACATACACACATGGCATAACAAAGTTCAATTATAGGGGAAATTCAATTGAGGAGGCAAGGGATGCCAATTTGAACCCCTTCTTGACATAACTATAAGATCATGATATATATATGATTTTGGTCAACATTAAGTATGATTTTTTTCTATCATGAATTCAACCAATTAGTTGATTACTTCTATTAGGGACGTCATTCGGGTAAAATTTAACCCTTAAACCAAATTTATGGCCTAATCAATTATATAATCTAGATGCAACATGTATGACTTAACTGACCCTAATTTAATCAAAAATGTATATTCAAATGCAAATGTGGCCAATTTCAACCTATTGAACCTTAATTAGAGTCTACAATGTGATTAAAAGGGCTAAATTAGGTTATAAAAAACCCGTTAGACTAAACCCCTAACCTTAAATCATAATTTTATAACAAACACAACCCCTAACCTTAAATCTTAATTTTATAACAAACACAACAAATATTTGCAGGTTATTTGTTGTGGGTTCTTTCTCCTGGATTGATCCTATGGATCCTGTGTATCTCTTGCTCATTCTTTCATGGTATCAGAGCTTGGAGTTCCAGTTGAAGATCCTCTTTCCTAAATTTTTTTATATTTTAAAACACTCAAAAATATTATTTTATTGATGTGTTACAGATATTTTTAATTCTCTCAAATTTTGGTTCTTATTTACTAGTTTTTGTTTAGAAAATTATGTACTTTATGCTAATTAAATGACCGTAAAGATTTCCAAAATAATTTTTTTTTAAATGGGAGTGTAGGAAATCAAGTAAATAATCCATTCCAATTTGAATTTTTGCATTTAATTTTGGACGTACAGCGCTTTCCTTCCAAATTCTGCTGACTAGTTCCTGTTGGCAGACTGCAGTACCTATTCATTTTTCTGATGTGGCAGATCGTACGGTCGACATTTTTCAAATCTGAGACCTGTTAATGAAAGAGGACTCTTATATATTTATATCCATATAATTTTTGATGAATTTGGATCAGGCCGTACAACGTTTTGGATGCCAGCAACAAGAAATTAAAAACTATTTTTTTGTCTGCTGCATAGCTGTACAGATTTCTTATTTTTGAACGCTTTATGCTGCATAAAATCCAAATATGAAAATTTCATGTGATATTAGACTCCCAAATACTTCATTTCATGCTGATAAGGATGGATTTGGAGCAGGCCATATAGTGCTCTTGGCAGATCCAGTGGAGCCATTCTGCATTGATGAAAGGTGTTTTTTCCTTGGCTGTGTTTACAAATTTTCTCAAATATTTCCCTGACCACCACGCCTTGCTGGAAAAAAAGTTTATTTTTGATAAAGCCAAAGATTATTCAGCTGATATCTCACATGTGTGAGTCATTTTTGTCCTTTTTTTTTTTTTTTTTTTTTAAATTTTTAGTGGTTTAATTGCAAGTCTCTAGCTTTGAAAGTTCAGATTTGACTTTGCTAAAGCGGTTAGAGATATTTTGTTCAAAATTTGTAGGGAGGAGGTCTTGGGGTCAAATACTACTACATTTTTTTTGCATAAAACCATTTTTTAATTTTTTATAATCCAAGGCTAAAAAAAAAAATTCGTCGGGAGACGTTAAATTGTAACGGGAGGGGTGTTTTTTGAGGAAAAACAAATGTCTAGATTGTTCTTGTTAACTTCATCATCTTCCTCGGGAATGGAATATAGATTGTTTGAACCTCTAAATTCTACAAATTATCATGTTTGGAAGCTAAAAATGCAACAACTCCTTCAATCAAAGGGCTTATGGAGAATTTTTTCTGAAACGACACCTACAACATTCACCACTGAAAAAGACAAATATGCATATGGTTGTAAGTAGGATGAGGCTCTTGGATTGATCTGCCTCAATGTCTCAGATAATCTTCAATTTCACATTACAAATGCTACTACGCCAAAATAGGTATGGGAAAAATTTAAAAACCTATTTGGCAAAGTTAATGAGTTTAAAATTTTGCAATTAGATGCAGAATTGAGTACTCTCTCTCCATCAGATTTCCCTTCAATAGATGAATTCTTAGCAAAATTCAAATTTATAAGGTCACAGTTGAAAGCTGGTGACAAGGATAAAAGTGATCAGGAGTGCATTTTCATGATTTTTTCAAAGTTGAAAGGACCATATAGTGTTTTTTCCTCTGATTTTTATACTATGATGGATACATTAGGTGATGAATTCAAATGGCCTTCCTTTGAAGTTTTTTGTGAAAGATTGACTAGGGAGCAAACAAAATTAATGGCCTTAGATGCTCTACCTGGTCCTAGTCATGCTCTAGTTGCTAATTCTTCTAAAGGAAAACCTTCACCTAAGTCTAAAAAGCAAGCACCTTCAAATAACCCTCCAGAGTCCACCACCCAATCACCTCATCATTCTAAATCTACTAAGACCAAAAAGTCTTTTAAGCAAAAGAAGAAAACATTTGGTCCATGTAATTTTTGTGGTGGTACTAATCATGATGAATGTAGATGTTTTAAGAAGATGGAAGCATTAGAGGCAGCGGTTAGACAACACAAAATTTCCATTCCGTCTCCATCTCCTTTTACTTCTATAGGAAAAGGGAAAGCACTTTCAGCCAGGGCTATATCTTCATGTCAGGATCAGTGGATTTTTGACTCAGGTGCTTCTCACCATCTCACACATTCTAAGGATCTATTGTCTTCTCTTACAGATTGCAGTATATCACATATTGTTATGGGTAACTCCTCACAGATTGAAGTTTTGGGATCTGGTACTGTTGATAAACAGGATGGTTGTTTTAACAATGCATTGTTTATACCCCAAATCTCTTCTAATCTTCTCTCTGTATATCAAATATGTAATTTTGGTATTGGTAAAACTATGGAGTTTACTTCACATGATGTTGTAATAATAGAATGTAATGATCCTAGTGAGATAGTTGCTACAGGTACAACAGACCATACTGCAAGACTCTATACTTTTGATATGTTTGAGTCTTTTATGTCTTTTGGTTCTTCACTTATAGCACATGGTAATAATCTGAGCAAGTTGTGGCATGAGAGATTAGGACATTTGAGTTATGGATATATGCAACAAATGAGTACAAAACATCTTGTAAAAGGCCTTCCTAAGGTCTCATGTATTGATGGGGTGTGTCCTGCTTGTCTAGTTGGTAAACAACATTAAGATCCATTTCCAGTTGGTAAGGCCACATGTGCAAATGCACCCTTAGTGTTGGTTCATAGTGATTTGATGACTTTTCCAACTCGTTCTTTTTTATGGTCTAAATATGCACTCACATTCATTGATGATTTCACTCGTAAAACTTGGGTATATTTTCTCAAGTTGAAAAGTGAAGTTTTTGAGACTTTTAAGGCTTTCAAAGCCTTTGTTGAAAAACAACCATCTCTTCCTCTTAAGAAGATATGCACTGACAATGGGGGGGAATATGATAGTAATGATTTCTATGATTTTTGTATTGAGCATGGGATACAACACTAGTTTACTATACCACACACTCCTCAACAAAATGGTGTAGCAAAGAGGAAGAATCGAGCATTGAAAGAGATGGCTAATTGTATGATTCACTCTAAAAATTTGGGTCCACAATATTGGGCTGAATCTATAAATTGTGCAAATTACATTCAAAATTGTATGCCTCACAAAGCTGTGCAAAATATGACACCTGAAGAAGCTTGGTCTGGGATCAAGCCTGATATTTCAGATTTTTGCATCTTTGGGAGTCAAGCATGGGCATTCCTTCCTAATGACAAACGTAAAGCATTGGAGAAGAAAAGCCAACCACTCATTTTTTTTGGTTATTGTGAAGGTGTAAAAGCCTACCATCTTTTTGATCCTGTCACACATGATGTGTTGTTTCGACGGGATGTTCAGGTTGATGAGCTACCCACTCCATAGGAGTGTACATCTAGTTCTTCTTCTCCCCCTCCTTCTTCTACTGAGGATAGTGAGGATTTGCTTTCTATTGTTGATGATGATGATGTTGCACTTATTCAGCCACCACAACCATCTTCTTCACCACCTTTGCCTAAATGGGCAAAGAGCACTCTACAGGTAACTGGTTCTTTTGTTGGTGATCCATCTGATTCTCATCACACTCAATCACAGACCTCTAGTGTTGCTCTTTTGGGACAAGCTTGCACAAATGATCCAGTGTTGTTTTATGAGGCTAATGGTATACCCGAGTGGGATGTTGCTATGTATGATGAGTATTCCTCATTGATGAAGATTGATACTTGGGATCTTGTCCCTCTTCCTAAGGGAAGAAAACTTGTAAAATGTAAATGGGTCTATCGAACCAAATATGTTGCAGATGGATCAGTAGATAAGTACAAAGCTAAATTAGTAGCTAAGGGTTTTTCACAGGTTGAAGGGGTTGATTACTCTGAGACCTTTGCCCCTGTAGCTAAGATGGATTCTATTTGGCTTGTACTCTCTCTTGCTGCTTCACATTCTTGGTTTGTTTTTCAGATGGATGTGAAGAGTGCTTTCTTGCATGGTGATATCCATGAGGAGATCTATATGGAGTAGCCTCCAGGATTTGTGCAGGACTCATCATTGGTTTGTAGACTCCATCATTCTCTTTATGGCCTAAAACAAGTTCCTCGAGCTTGGTACGAGAAGATGGATAGTTTTCTTTTGAGTTCTGGTTTTATTCATTGTGAGTTAGATCACAATGTATACATCTTGAAGCAAGGTGAGGACCTTGTCATTTTGGTTTTGTATGTTGATGATCTCATCCTCACTAGCAGTTCAGATTCCTTGATACATGACATCAATGACAAAGTTGGAAGATAGGTTTGATATGACAGATCTGGGACTTCTACATTATTTTCTTGGTCTTCAAGTTTTTCAATCTTCTGAGGGAATTTTTATTGGATAGAAAAAGTATGCGACAGATCTTCTTCATCAATTTGGCATGGTTGATTGTAAGCCTGCACCCACTTCATATCAGTCAGGTATTGTGTTCCCTGCCACTTGTATGACTCCTCTTGTTGATTCCACTTTGTATCAGCAACTTGTAGGTAGTCTTTTATACCTGACTCATACCCATCCCGACATCACATTTGTTGTGAACCTTGTCTCTTGGTTCTCACATGAGCCTCATGAGACTCATTGGCAAGTAGCCAAGAATATTTTGTGCTACATTTGGGGCACCACTCACTTTGGTATACATTACACACCACAAAGTTCTACACAGCTTATTAGATACACTGACTCTGATTGGGCTGGTGATGTTGACACTCGCAAGTCCACTTGTGGATTTGCTTTCACACTTGGTTCAGGTCTAGTTGCTTGGGCATGCAAAAAGCAGGCTGCTATTGCATTGTCCTCTACTGAGGCTGAGTATCGAGGTGTTGTCAAAGCTAGTCAGGAGATACTTTGGCTTTGATATTTGCTTGGAGAGTTTGGCTTCACACAGCAAGGTCCTACTACTCTTTGGTGTGATAACCAAAGTGTGATTGCTATTTCACGCAATCCTGTTGAGCATCAACGGACAAAACACATTGAGATTCACATGCACTTAATTTGACATCTTATTCAAGATGGAGTTCTTTCTTTGGAGTTTGTGCCTATAGCTGAGCAGATTGCAGACATCTTCACTAAACCTTTGGCTTCTCCTTGTTATCTTCAGTTGCGAGTGATGCTTGCGGTGAAGGAAGTTGTCCTTGGGGGGATTTCCCATGAAGTCCTTCCTTCTTTTATTTTTCATATATTTTGATTGGTTTGTACATGGGTACCTTATCAGGCCTAGTAGTCGGGACCCATCTTTGTTTATCATTCTCCCTATGTTTCAATTAAGGGAGGGTGTTGGAATAATGCATATTTAAGCTTACCTAGGGTTAATAGGGTATGTTATTTATTATCGAGTGTAAAATTTATTTACCTCGGTTAATTTATTTTATTGTTGAGAATTTCTCAACAATATATTTGTTCGTAGTATGAGAAAACAAATAGTTTGTTTTCTCTATTTTGTAATCATTACAAATAGTTTGTTAACATGAAACAAACTATTTGTATTATAAATACTTTGCATTATATGGGAAATAAATGAGAGATTAATGAGAATATACAGAGAATTTTGTGGATTATCACCTATTTTTTAGGTGTGACAAATTTATTTATTCTCTAGAAATATTTGCAGGTTATTTGTTGTGGGTTCTTTCTCCTAGATTGAGCATGTGGATCCTGTGTATCTCCTGCTCATTCATTCATTGATTTCATCACTAATTCATATATTCATGAATGTGATTAGTGCTAATTTGTGAATCTGTTATTCACCTAGTTTTGTAAAGACCTATGATGGGATTTTGGGTAAAATTAGCTCATTTTGTATTACATATTAAGGCTTAATGCATCATTAATTAGTATTATTGCTTCATAGTCTTATCAAGAGTATTATTTCATCATGTATTGGAGATTATTACATCATATTGGGGAGTTATGCATCATATTGAGCCTTATTACATCATATGATAGCCTATTTACATCATATTGAGCCTTATTTTATCATATGATAGAATAATTACATCATATGATAACCTAAGTGCATCATATTGGAGATTTAATGCATATGATAGCCTTATTGCATCACATGATAGTCTTATTAGATCACATGAAATTCTTATTACATCATATGATAGTCTTATTGCATCATATTTAGCCTTGTTGCATGATATGATAGCATTATCACAACATCTGATAGTCTTATTGCATATTATTAGGGATTTATACATCATACTATATTTTTATTGAGTTTTATTGCATCATATTATAGAATTATAATGGATAAAATAGTTGAATACGAGTTTTTTTGCTTGTTTGTATAGTATACGCATATACTTAGAGGAACACATACGTGTTATAGAAACATGTACGCATTCATGTAACACGTATATTTTCCTTGAAATAAAAAAAAAAAACTCACTTTTCAATGTCTACTTTTTCCCTAATCGAGACTATTTTCCCCACAAACATTCCCTGCATGCTCTATGTACTTTCTTGGTTGTAGTTTTTTTTTGGAACCCATATTTGAAGTAATTTCTTAGCTTATTTTCTCAAAATGGGATCTGATTCATGTTTATGGAGGAGGAAGAAGTTGAAGAATAAAACATCAGACCAATTAAAATATTTGAGAGAAAAAAACAAGGTGCGAATGCAAGTAATTCATTTCAATCAAGGTATAAACACTAACCATGATGAGTCAAATGTCTTAGATAATGAGTTAATTGATAATAATAAATTAAATAATGAATTGAATTATGATTAAATTCAAAATAATGAACTTAATTATGATTAAATTGAAATTATAAAAATAGATAATGTTGAAAATTCACATTCAAAGTTTAAAGTATTTTATTATGTTGATGAAGATCCTATACATGATACTTTACACATAAACAATAAAGAAAATTCAATGGACTCAAATAATGATGAAATTAATAATGATTTTTTTTTTTATGGAAACACATAATGAAGAAATAAACACATTTGAGTAGAATTTTATGGAAACATATAATGATTTTGAAACACCCTCTGAACAGATTCCACCAGTAACAACACCTCCAAGAATTGTGCATAGAAAAGATAAGTACTTAATTGAAGTTGATGAAAATATTTTGAAACAAATGCATAAATTTTTTTTTGACCACCATTCAATAATATTTTCTAGATAAATTTGGGATAATTTTTTTCATAAATTGAAGTATGATAGTCAAAGATGTCAATTATTTTTTATATTGATGAAATTGATTAAGATGAGACCTATAATGTAAATAATAGGACTAAGAACATCTAACATGGATACTAAAAATGGTGAAAAAGATTTAATTATTAAAAATATACATGATGCATATCATATAGTAGGCCCAAAATCATGTAACAAAGATTGTAATTTTGTCTGATGTATAATGACAACTTGTGTAGTAACTGGTAAAATAGAGAAAAAATTATTGATTTTAAAAATAATCAAAAAACTGATATAAATATAAAAAAATTAATTAAATTAATTACAAGAATTGAAATACTTAATGAACTAAATATGAAAGAGCTCTTGTCATTCTTTGGTAGACTTCCATGAAATTATAAGGCTATAGCCAATGATTTGAAAGAGTTACTTGCATAATTTTAGATTCCCAATGCAAGAGATGTAGTGAAAAGAAGAGTTGGTTTTCATAATCATGAACTACATCTAAAACATTTCTTGGATATGACTCAAACACAACTTTACTCTATTTTTTTATAAAAAACATCCATAAATTACTATTATTCAAATAATTTTTGAGATGTCCAATCCTTTTTATGTAAAAATAAATCACACATGTACCACTTGTTGTCGACAACATGTTCAATTATCAATGCACTATGATATTCTTTTCCATATTCATTATACTTTGCATAATACTAGCATTTTATTGGAGTGTGGTATAGAAGTTCCACCAAAATAAACAAAGGAATTTATTTCAAATATTTTTTTTGAAAGACCAAATGGATAAATTTTTATAAGAAAGAATGTTTGGATGAAAATTGCAACATTTGCAATGGATTATTAAAATTGAAAAAATGTATCCATGAGGAGCGTCCAAGTGCAATTTGATAAGAATTAGTTAGTTTGAGAAAATATAAATATGTGACTTATCAAGTAAAAGATGGTAAATAATCTAAAATGTGTGAGATTTTTATGAAAGAGATACATGTTTTAGGTTTTATGGTGAAATTCATGGAAAAAATTATTTATGAGTATGCAAGGCACACACATAGGGCTAAATAGTTGGATGAATATTTAAATCTAAGAAAAGACACATTCCCACTTGATTTTATTTTTTTAGTAGTTGAATTTACAAAAAAATATACATTCAAACCACAAATGGAAGTTCGATCACAGTATTACAACTTAACATAAATTGTCATATTCATGCATATAACATTCATACATGCACCTGATTGTACAGAGGAAGATCAAAAAATATTAAGGGAGTATGATTTCTATATCATTAATGACCGATCACATTGTACAGAGTATGTTAAAGGTTGTTTTGATAAGTTCTATGGATATTTGACTCAAAGGAACATTAATTTCAAATGGCATTACATTTGATCAGACAATTGCACATCATAATTCAAGAATACACGGATGTTTTATTGGTTGAGTAGGATGCACATTACCACTAGTGTAGAAAATATTTGGATTTTCACTGAGGTTGGAAAATAGAAAATGGGAGCATGATGGTGTTGGAGCATGTATAAAAATTGTCATTGCAAGAGAAGAGTTAAAATATGATAATGTTGCTAATTCAATTGATACGAAAAAATGTGGTTGACTATTGGAATGAGAACATATACATGATGCCCAAGAAAATTTTAATATTTATAGACATTTTTGGTTAATGGAAGAAAAATACTTGGTAAACTATGAGGATTATATGACTCTAACAGGTTCAAGTGAGCTCCACTCATTTCATATTTCAAATGCAGGTTCTCAGCCTATTCGTACGTGACATTTGGCATGCTTTTGTTCTTCATGCATGGAAATTGTATAGAATGAGTTTGATTCATAAGAGTTGGTGGATGGCTAGAGTTCCAAACCTCTAATTCCAATCAACACATATCTGTTCTACTAGCATTGCAACTTACCAGCATAACATCCTCACATGACTTTGACCATATATTTGATAAAGTTTAGCTAGATAAAAGATTAATCTTTATGTACTATTTATTCTCATAATCTATCTTCATAATTTCATTAAAATTTGTTTTTTATGTTGAAAGCCAAGCTTTTATAGTTATTATAGATGAGGACAATGAAGAGGGAATAGATTACTAATTATGTCGATGTGTAGATGGAAAGAAAAAATTGACTTCCCTAGTTGTAGATGGAGAAAACATTAATTATCCTAGTAGGTCTATGGTAGTCACTAGAACATTGATTCGATGATATCCTATAAAAAATTAAAATGTATGATTGTTTGAGGACTTTGAAACTCACCAGAAGATTCTATACTATTCAAATTTGGTTCTTGCAATGAAAATTTAGTTGCAAAAATATTGTGTGAGGCCAAGAAATAAGAATATATTAAAAGTTCATGAGTCAAACCATGAAGTTATTGTTGATATTATCAATATTTGAGCATATCCAAGTGGTTCATTAGATTGAAATACATAGGTATGTTGATTTTTATAATATAGATGTAATCAATTTTACCAAATGCTTTTTGATTTTATAGGTAGTCAAGGTTATTGTAAAATGTGTAATTTGCCTATACATATGTGATTTCATTGGTTTATTCTCACCTACCAGTCCTAGAGGCAAAGTTTCTCATTGGAGGTCAAGAAGTTGTCTCTTCACTACATAAAATTTGCAATTTAGGACCCTTTACTGGAACTTCTAGCATGGATTTCTCTTAGAGGTGATTAATATTATATTTATGGTATAATTAAATAAGTTTCCCATGAACATTATGGATCTTATGGTTCTTCCATATAACTTATAGTTTTGGATTTATGCATGCTTGAAGTTAGGCTAAAAATCAACGTCTTTCTTGTATTGGGATAGACATTGTTGAGCCTGAAATGGGTGGTGGGTTTGTCATTCAGGACATATGGAAGGTAAAAAACCTATTCCTATATGTTATTCACACATTTTGATGTGTTGGTAGTGACATTTTTCATCCAACAAGCACTAAAAATTGAGTTCCTGGACCATAGCTTCAATTTGACAACATTTGTTGTCAATGTTTTTATGTTTTAGAATAGTAGTCAAAATTTACTTGTAGATGAAAGTGGGTGTTAATATTATTAGAACAAATATGATTTTCCTATATAAATATTCTCAAAGTGGTGGATTTTCACCTACTAGTTTTGGAGACAAAGTAGCTTGTTAGAGGTTAAGAAGTTGTCTCTTCATTACAAATATTTGCATTTTAGGACCTTTTACTACAACTTCTACCATAGATTGCTCTTATAGGTGATTAAAAATATATTAAAAATGAAATCACAGGAATTTATCATGAACATGATGGATCTTATGTTTCCTCCATACAACTTACAGTTTTAGTTTTATGCATGCTTGAAGTTAGGCTAAAAATCAGCCTCTTTCTTGTATTGGGAAGGGCATTCTTGACCCTAAAATGGGTGGTGGGTTTGTCATCCAGGCTAGATGGGAAGTCAAAAACATGTTTCTAGACATTTTTATCCCCTTTTTATGTGTTGGTAGTGCTACTTTTCATCTAACAAGCACAAAAAATTGAGTTCTCAAATCGTAGCTTTAACTTTGACAACATTTGTTGTTGGTGTTTTCATGCTTTGGAATAATAGTGGAAATTCACATGCAGATGGAAGTGGGTGTCAAGGTTATTTTAAAATGTGTAATTTTCCTATATATATGTGATCAAAGTGGTGTATTTTTACTTATCAATTTTGGAGGCAAAGTTTCTAGTTGGAGGTCAAGAAGTTGTCTTTTCACTATGGAAAATTTGCATTTTAGGACCCTTTACTGCAACTTCTAGCACAAATTGCTATTAGAGGTGATCTAGAATAGATTTAAGTTGTAATTATCTAAATTTCCTAAAAAAATGAGGGATCTTATGGTTCCTCATTAATTATATTTTTTATTTTATGCATGCCTGAAGTTAGGCTAAAAATTATTCTCTTTCTTGTAATGGGAAGGGCATTCTTGAGCCTGGAATGGGTGGTGGGTTTGTCATCCAGGCCAAATGGGAGGTCAATAACCTAGTCAAAAAAAATATTCATCCCTTTAGTTGTGTTGATAGTGACATTTTTTATCCAACAAGAACCAAAAATTGAGTTCTTAGACCGTAGCTTCAACTTTGACAACATTTGTTATCAGTGCTTCCATACTTAGGAACAATAGTGAAAATTCACTTACAGGTTGAAGTGGGTGTCAAGCTTATTTAAAAATGTATAATTTAACTATATATAATTTATCAAAGTAGTGTATTTTCACTTGTCAGTTACAGAGGCAAAGTTGCTAGTTGGAAGTCAAAAAGTTGCCTCTTCACTACCAAAAATTTGCATTTTATGACCCTTTACTACAACTTTTGGCATGGATTTCTCTTAAAAGTGATTAAAGATAGATTAAAAGTGAAATTAAAGGAATTTAGCATGAACATGATGGATCTTATGGTTCTTCCATATCACTTATAGTTTTGGTTTTATGCATGCCTAAAATTAGGCTAAAAATAAACCTCTTTGTTCTATTGGGAAGGGCATTCTTGAGCCCAAAATGGTTGGCGGATTTGTCATCTGGACCAAATGGGAGGTAAATAATATGGTCCTAGACATTACTCACTCATTTGGATGTGCTATTAGTTCATGTTTTCAACTGAAAAAAACCAAAAAAATAGTTCTTAGATTGTAGTTTTAACTTTAACAACATTTATTGTCAGTGTTTCCATACTCTAGTACAGTAGTGAAAATTCACTTGTGAGTGGAAGTGGGTGTCAATTTTATTGTAACAAATGTAATTTTACTATATATATGTACTTGAATTGGTGGATTTGCACTTGTCAGTTTTGGAGGTAATGTTGCTAGTTGGAGGTAGAGGATATTATGACAACTTTTGGTGAGGAGTAAAAAGATGGATCAATTATGCCAATCCACCAAAATTGCACCCACAAACCCTCTTTGCACACAACATTTAAATTTAACATAATTAAATGAAATTTATGACAACTAAATGTATGGCTTCCCTACTTTAAGTCTTGAAGGTGTTTTAGAGGCTGGGGTAAGTTTATGGGAGGAGATATGGCCAAATGTCAATATTATATGTGTGAGAGTGGGGTCAAGAGTGAACAATAAGGTCATAGGGGAAAAATAATCTTTAATAACATGAAATAGGACTAGTAGGCTTTATAGTCCTGCTTGGGCAAAAGTGGAAAATAGGTACAAGGAAGACTTGGGGCCTTCAATGAAAAGGTCAATTTGGTATGTTTTAGATGTCATGAGTATGTTTTCAACAAAGTAGGATCAGTGAGAAGGTCAAATTGGTACTTTTGAGAGTATGTATAGGGCATGGAAAACACTAGATTAGTGAGCTTAAATCATTTCTAAGACATTTAACCATGAGAATTTAATGAAACTTTGTAATCTTGTTCCCCTATACATAGCCTTCATAGAGCATTGTGTCCATAAAGTGTGGAATGATACAATCTTATTGTTTGAGTACTTGAAGGGGATTATACTAGATATTTTATGATCATCTATGACCATATGTGATAACAGGTTGAGCTCTTGAAACATAGACCAAGATTTGGTCCTTGAGACCCAGAGAATGTGCCTAGGAAGGAACTAGAAAGAGATTAAGAGGAAATTTATGAATGAGACATGAATGGAATGAGGTAAAAGACGTATGGACAGAGAAAAATGCCATCAGTGAGGTGCTACTAAGAGTAAAAGGAATAATTACTAGATGTAAGAAGATAAATTAAGTCCAAAGAGTCAAAAGAGGAGGTAGATTATGAGATAATATTCAAATCAAATCATAGAAAGTGAATGTCTGATTTGAAACATTATCCTAACAAACCATAGCATAACAAACCATAGCAAGTGAATGTCAGTTGGGTCTTAATTTATTATAAAGGTATGATTTGTAACACTATCCTAACAAGTTATTCTAAATATCATAACATTTTTAATCCTTAAGAATACTTCAAAACTAATCATTTATAATACTCTAAACACAAGTGATTCAAACAATATTTACATCATTGGTTTTCTCAAATATTCATGTACAAAATAAAAATGTCATGTAAGAATGCCATATATAGGTATATAATGTTTATAATACATGAATTTCCATATAGACGTACAAAAAATTACATTGTGTCTAACAACATAGTATCTAATGTCAGGTGAATACATCATATATGCATGTACAATGCCAAAAATGCATACATTACCATATAGGCATACAAAAAAAGTACATCATCGACAACATCCTAATCATCAAATAGTCTCCCTCTCTTTGCCTTTTTTGAATAAGAGTCTTCTTGGGATGCCCTAATTTTAGATGGAGATATCCCAAATGCCTTAGATTGCTCCAAGTTTTGACTATGGGTACTGCCCTCATAACATGCTTGCAGTCAAACCTATTCAAATACAAAAAATATTATAAAATTAAAAAGTATACGTGAAACCATGTTAAGAAAATCATGTTTTAAAATATAATAAAATAATCATTTAAACATGCACTTACCACAATCTCATGGTCCTACTCAATTTACCATTGACACTTGATTGGTTCAATCCCAGGTTTAACTACATGAACAAGGATGTCAAATGATGAAAAAATATGAGGAATTATCATAGTAGTCATCTAAATCAGAGTATTAAATGTCATATGGCATCCCTGAATACACAATAAATTCATTCATATAAGTTATATTTTACAAATTATATAGTATAATTATTAAAACAAAATTACTAAATTAGAATTCAAAATTACAAGTGAATATACATACCTCAGTGAGTGCCTATGCAGATGACATTACATCAAAAACTATTGAGTATGTCTCAACTCATAATGAATGAAGAGTGTCCACCCTAGTCATCAACTAAACAAACAACCTAATAATTAATAACTTGGGAGATTCATTGATTAAACAAGTTGCTAATAAACTTAGCCTTGTATACAGTCCAAGATTCAACTATAGTCCAAGAATTTTATTATTTTGGTATAAATTTCTATGGAAGGTTACTAAGGAATGTGCATAAGAGTGTTGAGAATAATACTTTTAGGAATATAATTGGTCAAGAAGTGGTAAAATCCTATTTGTCCACAGCCCTTATTCCTAGAAAACATATAGTTTGTAAAATAAGAAATTATGTGCCTTATGTTTAGTATTGTAACTTGTTATGGATTATAAAGAGTTTAAATAATTATGTTTAATGATCATATAAAGGGGGAGATGATATTGATGTATGTTTATAGTACTTTGACATTAAAAGAGGAAACAATCCCTAAGTACCTTTTTTGTTAAAGGGCAACATATAGTCAAATGACTGAGTCATATTAAGTTAAAACTAGTTTGGGATTCCATTGAGATTGTAAGGGGTATAAGATAGTCAATGTAAGTTTATATAATCCCATATTAGGCTTTGAAAATATTGTGAGATGAAGGAAAGTCAAAGAAACCATGTACCATGTTTTCCTTTGTGCATAGGCAGGGTTATAAACTGAGAGTTTTGAGTTTACAATTGATTGTGGGATTTCAGAAATTTATATCTAAATGAGAAATTTGTATAGGGTCAGTATAGACCCAATGAATTTCTTTTTTGGTTTTGGAACCCACTAAGACAAAATTTATCCCCTTTAGTGTGCTCTCAGCCTTGGTAATGGCTTGGAAACCTTGATTCTAGGGTTTAGTGTATAAAATGATATTTGACCATTTAAAATTTCCAAAAAATTGTAATATTACATTATTTTATGTCTTCTCACTTATAGATGTGATTTTAGGCTTGTTAGGTATGTGAAATTATGTAAATGAGGTTGTGATCTAGTGTTAAGCCTAGAGAAGCGTTAAGGGAGAAGGGGTAATATACAAATAGGAGAATTTGTCCAAAGAAGGGGGTCAAAAATGATGGATTAAAATGAAAGAGATAAATAGGTATCTATAAATGTCAATATATTATAGATAAATTTCATACATGTTTCATACTAAAGAGGTTTACATAAATTGAGGGCTAATTAGTGACAGGACTAAAGAAGGAAGTATAATTTTCCTTAAGACTTATGTTAGAGGGTTAATGTGGGAGTTGTATGGTCCAAATGGGTCCTTAAATATGTAATTATATTCTAGTGAAGATTTTTTAGATGCTACCAACAAGGAGCTTTACACAAAAATAGGGCTAGTAGAAGGTAAAGCTAGAAAGGTCCATGTGAGGGGTAAGTAGATAGATAGTTTGAGTTCGTGACATGTCCAAAGATGTAGAAAGTGATAAGAAGGTATAAGGATTTTTTAGACTAATATTATAATTTTTATTTGATTACCCAAAGGACTAAGTGAATGAGTTATGAATAGATGAAGGAGAAGCTTGAAAGGAAGGGATATAGGCAGAGTTTTGTATAGAAGTTGTTATAGCTCTACATCAATGGATATAGATAGAACCTCTTCCTCCACTAGATATAGTAAATATTTGTGCCCCCTAAGTAGGTGGTGGTAACAAACCACTCAACCCCATCTATCTATATGGGGTTGAGGTCCACTATTTATAAATGGTTGCAAGGTCTATGCCATATACATATAGGCTATAGTTTATTGTTGATGCTCTCCCAATAAATATATGGGATCTAATGGACACTATCCCAATAAACCAATAGAATTTACAAGGTACAATGGGATAAAGAGGCTATGCCATCTAAATTTATAACTCCATAGAGATGAAATTTTTATGCTCGAATGGAATCAAGATAGGAATTGAATTTCTAGATATGACCATTTTAGATATTGATCATAGAGATTGAACTAATCTATGTGATTAAGATAATAATGAATAAAGTGCATAACTATGAGGCTAGTATTTAAAATAAAGGAGTGGTGTGCATATTGATGAAGGCATGCTAGGATCGATTAGGAAATTGATTGTAATATATTTTACCAAACAACTTTTATCAAATGAATTGTGTGTGTGTGTGTGTGTGTGTGTGTGTGTGTGTGTGTGTGTGTGTGTGTGTGTGTGTGTGTGTGTGTGTGTGTGTGTGTGTGTGTGTGTGTGTGTGTGTGTGTGTGTGTGTGTGCGTGCGTGCATGTGTGCGCATGCGCACGAGCATGCATGTGCGTGTGTGTGCGTGCATCCAATCCTAGTAATTGGGATTGACCCACTATGGAAAATAGATATAATGGGATATTATAAAAATGTTCAACTAGTTATTTTGGTTATTAAAAAAATAGTTGAGATTGAGGATGAGTTTCTAATAATTTATGCCAATCCATGTTAATACATCAAACAATAAAATGTGTAACAAAACTATTTTACGTATTTTATATAAAATCTTACATAAAATAAACCAAGGATGCAATTAAGATGTATGAATGTACATCTCGAGTATATAAGATTCAGATGAAATTTTACCTCTATAAATGTATATCGTGTCATATTTACATGGATAGATATAGTAGCCTGGGTTGGCCCACTACCTATTTTTGATGTCCAAGGCAACATCTCCCCCTAGAACACAAAAAAAATACATATATATTATTAAATTTAAACATGTAAATTAGTTATTAACGTTTTTAATTGCAAATATAACTTTAAATTTTAACAATAAATTTATATAAAAGATACCTGCATGTGTGTAGAGACTCCCAACGTATCTAAACCAAAAGTGTGTGATAAAAACTCATCAGTCAAGACCACATCCTCCAAGCCCCTAAAGTTCTACTGTCATCATCTAAAGGTCTAGTGCATATAGCACCATAACATCTGCATCGGTGGGGTTGGGTATGACCACTAGTTGGAGTATCTCAGGCATCTGTCTCTAAAAGTCTACTCATATGATGAATGAGTGTATCAACAAGCACACTAATCACATGCAAAGTTTCTATATCCATAACCTTTATCACCACAAAGGGAATATCTGGGTGAAGTGACTTATGGGTAGGGATCCTTGCAAGTTGATTAGGTGCATAATGTGCACCTAGTTGATCCTATGCAGAACCTTTCCCTTAGCCCTAAAACTCATCATTGTCAAAGTAGTTTAGAATTTGATTGAGGATAAGCTCATAATAGAGTTTCCTCAAAAAATACAAAAGGACATCATGGCTATTAAAAAGGGATAGTCAAACACCATCCACCATCGCTCCTAAATATTGGCCTTAATCAAATCATGTTGGCATCGATGGATTGGGAAATGTTTGGTTTTTATGGGAAATGGGACATTGGTGGTTGGCTTGATAAATAAGGCAAAAATTTTATATTTTTTTATATTTTTGTTCTTCACCTTATATATTCACAATTTATCATCATAGTAAACCCTACAACTATCTCTATATGACCTCCATCTATTGTTTTGACTTGTTATCAGGTCAACTTGACCTAATACCAACTCTAGGTTATTGGCCAAATATTTGCGATGGGTGTTTGTGGAAGTGAACTCCCTCATTCTCCTAATTATTTTTTCAATTTTAATTTTGTTCTCCACTATGTGAGCAACAAATTCTTCTTAGTTACCTGAGGGATATAGGGGAACTATAGGAGGGTTAGGCAAAGGGTTAGGTGGAGGGTTAGGAGGGTTAGGAGGGTTGGACATAAATTTAGGTAGAGGATTAGGTGGAGGATTATGTGGAGCATGTCGACCTATTACTTAAAAATAAAAAACAAATTTCCAATTCACATTCAAAAAAATAAAAAGGTGATTTAATTTACAAAAAACATAGCTCTTATTCATGATGGCATCATCGATCTAGTGAATGGAGGGATAAACATGAATCTTGCAGGTCAAAATGTGGATTTGTATCCAAAACATGATCTTCCAGCTAAAACACGAATGAGAATGAGGAAAATGCGAATGGATTAGCGTGAGGGTTTTTTTTTTTTTTTTGTTTTATAGTTTTAATAACAATATGCATTATTAAAACATATAGGAATGAATATGCATTCCTATAACCTTTAGGCATTCTTATTTTTTTTATTAACACGTACGCATTATAGGGTATGTCCATGGAATTGTCCCCCAAATCCATGCACTTACACTAAATAATGATAAAATATTAGTAATATAATATATATTTTGGTTTATTATTATAGTATAATTATAATATAATTTTTGTAAGGTGATGGCTATTGTCTAGTGCTTGAAACTAGTTTTGGACCCAATTGGGGCCCATATCCCATTTTATTAACCACATAATACCAATCGTACTAGGTGTAACCAAATAAAAATAGTTAGACAACCACCATGAATTAACAACCTTGAGAATCATACAAACAATAGATAACGGCCCTTAGAATTACACCAATGGTAATTAATGGCCCTAAGAATCACACCAACAATGGCCAAAACTATCCTTAAAAATGTATACATCCATAACCGGCCTCATATGTCACTCATAAGATTTAAACTTGGGTAGGGCTTGGAACAACTAAACCACTTAACCATGTCACCTAAATGTCATTTTCATGATTATAATAATAATAATAATAATAATAATAATAATAATAATATTATTATTATTATTATTATTATTATTATTATTATTATTATTATTATTATTATTATATATTATAATATTATAACATAATATAATACAATATATAATTATAAAATATCATTACATGAATATCTATTGTTATTAATATGATATGATACATATAATATATATAAATATATAGTATGATATTATAATTATTTAATACATGATAGAAATAGGTATCATCTCAATGAAAATTGTTGTAAACATCTACTGACTCCCTTAAAAAGGAGGATTACTTATCAATTTTTTATAATTAAAGAGAAGTAAGTTTGAAAAGGAGTGGATACCTCTATTCAAGATGTCTTACATCTGAACAAACAACTCAAATGATTTTTTACCATAGATGAAGGTGATTAAAAATATCAAATATTTTGCCCCTGATCACTCAAAAAAACATTACACACACTTCCATTACAGGTGCAAGACTAATAATCTTAGATACTAGATTTTTGGCAAATTGGAGAGTGGAACACACATTTTGCACAAACATAATAATGTCACACAATATATTATGTTCAACATATCAATGAGAATAAAACAAAGCCTATTATATATCCATGGAGGTAGCACAACAACCTCCTTGAAAATAGGATATAAAAACCTAGAATAGTCATGGGTAACAAAAACATTATGGGAATACATTTCCTGATAATAACAAATAAACTAATATACTATAATAGGTTTAAAATACATAAACCTATATAATTGTTAATAATTTTATTTAATCCTTAACACCCTTTACTAATTTGAATGAATTATCTTGGAGTAGCAAGGGTCAAAGATTTATTTTGAGGAACTAAAAGAGGAGTGTCAACTAGAGAAACCTCTAATGGAGGTATCAAAGGATGAGAAAGGGAACTTACCACTAATTTTTATGTGTTTTATTTCCATAGGTGGGATATTAATAATTTCAATTGGAAAAGAAGAAGGAATGTGAGCAAACCCTGAAATAGAGGATTATTTTATCTCTAGAAGTTAAATTACCAAATTTGAAAATTTGATGGAGGAAGTCCTAGAGTATGTTATTATTGACATAGAAATCCATATGATCTGAATGGTCTTAAGATGTGGATGTGATTCAAATTGCCTCTACTTCTTATTGATACTTATGTTTGGGAGGTGATCTTCTTATTCGTGTAGTCTACATTTCTCTGACAACTTCTTAATCATTTTTTATTCCATTGATATACACCCAGTTGTGGGGTTCAAGATGGTGACTATTTACTTCTTATATATTTCAACTTGGTGATGTTATATGAACCTTTACATTAAATTTTAGGTCCCACTACCTAATATAATGGTCTTCCAAATTAAAGGAATACTTTTTATTGGTTTTTGTATGCAATGCTGACCATATATTAAAAATGCTCATCAATTCTTTGTATGGCATTGGTTTCCATGGAGTTTGTTTCATATATTTACATATTCCACCAACTCCATGGAGAATATTGTATGTAATCTAATAATCTATAAGTTTTTTAGCTACATATATAGGTAACCTTATAGGAGATACCAAAACTTCCTCAATCTTGAATACATTACAATTGGGATAATAATAATAATCCCCCATGATTTTAATTAATAATTTCATTTCCTTGGAGTGTCTTGGGATTTGTATTTCATTGATGTATTTGTATACTTGAAGGTAGAAAAAACTACATATCTCCTTGATACAATTCATGAACTTATTTGCATATAAATTTGATAAATTGACATGGACTATTGTCCTACACTTAAGATTCCAATATAGAATTATACCAATTATGATTATATAAAAAGTGGCCTTATTGAGATTAGACATTATAATAAATTTTCATCGATCCCTTATTTTCATTCCCTGTCACCTCAAATCATTCAAATGATTTTCTATAGGGTTGGGATTTCATTGTCAGTGATAATCATATACAATAAAGGCACCCAAAACTTATTAACATGAGAAATGCCCATAGATTCATACAATCTATTCAAGATATCCATACCAATATAGACTCTAGATCAGAATAACCTATTAGGATTTATGTCCACATATTCTTTGTTGACCCAATTGTCAAGGTCTTTAGACAAGTCTTATACAATTTCCCTTAGATTGTATATATTGAGCCAATCTGACACAACTATAAGGTTACATATTGTTCTGTGATAGGTAAATTTTTTGTATCCCTTTATATCCAGACCAACAAGAAATGTTATTTGATTTTTAGAGATAGAAAAATATCTATTTGATATATGTTTATATAAAATATATTACAGAAAAGGACTCTATAGATTAATACCTTAGGTTTTCCTTCTACAAAATGAGGTCTTATTGTTTGTAGAGCCATGAGATCATCTAAGTAATCTATTATAATAGTGTAGTAGGTGACCTTATGGTAGAGTGAGAATACAAGTATTCTACAAATCAATGACCCTGCTTGTATTTAGAAATGAACAAGAAAATGTGTAATAATTGTTTGATGTGTTAAAATGTTTTGCTTACAAATTATCTACTATATTATAATATCTTGGTGAAATAGAATATATATAAGGAGTAGGGGGAGATAACTTAGAGAAATCAAAGTTAAAATAAGTGTAACTCACTATGAAACTCATAGGAGAACTCATAGTGGTACTTAGTTGATCCCTAGATGGAACTGACCCTCTCACCCACTTAGCCTCTTATCATACCTAAGTAAGTTGAAGATACATGTGTAGGGATTATCCATTTAATATGTAAATTAAATAATTAATATCCTACACCAACACTTTCTCCCCTTAACCATATCTTAGGTGTGTATAAAATAAAAGATGGGTCCTATCAACAAGCCCTAATGAGGCACCCACATCCAGTACAACTCTCAATAAGTGGAGTAACATGAGAAAACCTAGTGTGAAAAAACTCATCTCTTGCCACTCCCTCAAATAGATATAAATAAATAAGGTAGGACTAGAAATCTCACTCCAATACCCCCTTTAATCATAGTTTAGATGGGCTATAAAATTAGGTCTCGGCAATGAGGCCTGATGAGGTACCCAAGAACATAGTGATGATCCTAATATCATACAAAATAACATGGATGTGTGTCTCCACAATAAGTAGAGAGAAGATAAGTATAGAATGTTGCATGGTGAATGTTGTAGTAGCTCCCTCTGAAATAAATGTTGTCTCTTCCTTTTGGAAGAAAGAAACCATGAGTTATCAAACTACTAAACTCGCACTCAAGTAGAATGCATGTAGGAATCAAGATGCATATTTCTAGAAAATAATTAAATGTATCCATACTAATGCTCAAATATGCCATAGTCTAATCAGGTATCATAGAACTAACTATAGAAGATGGAAATAAAAAATCGTACAATGAAGGGGAGAGAATAACCAAAAAAGAAGATAGTCATGGAACATTCACTGAAAGAATGTCCATGGGTTGAGAAGAGTAAAGGTCAACAACTATCGAACCTATAGACTATTCTATAAGTGAAGCACTCAAATTTGCAAGATGAATGTCTATAGGAACATATGAATCATTGATACTCTTAATGTGTATAATTTCACTAGAATAAATAAAGTCCTCCGAAATTCAAGTCTATGAAGGCTCTAGAAGAGTAACAATCGACAAAGGAATGGATGTAGAATTTGCAATGAGATAAATAAGGTTTCGCATAATTGTGTCCTATAGTGGGGGCTCAATAGAAGGAAGATCACAATCCAATATGGATGTATCATCACAATAAATAAAATCAAGAATAGAGAGTAGAACAATCTCATAAGAGATAATAGGAAGAGTAGGAGAATGTGTGACATAAATCTTAGTAGGATCCTCGAAAATACTCTATGCATTGCTCCAAACATTAGAGGGATACTCTATGTGTTCTACATAGAAATGAAGATCCATGGAACCATGTAGTAATAGAGTGGAAAAAACTTTGTCACAAGTATTATCCTAATTATCAAACCAAATAGGATCAGTGGGTGTAAGAATCTTTCCGTATAGAAATAGAATATGATTCTTATGTGTGAGCAAGAGTTTCATGTAAGCACGCCACAAAGCATAATTTTCATTCCCAAGAAGGATCACTAGAGATAAAATAACTCTCCTCATCTAGATTATCTCAAATGGGGTCAACATAACTGAGAGAAGATATTAGGGAAGTGCACAACTGTATAAAATACTCTGCAGTAAATGCCTCAAGCACGCTCATGAATGGGAAGTTGGGCACAACCGATAATGCATCCAAGTGAGTAATCAATGCTAGAAAATGAATCTATATAGATGAGAGCAATCAATGCTCAAAATACATTGCAGAAAGTTTTAGGGCCTATAACCCCCTTGAATATTGCACTTTATAATTTTAGTGCATTTGAATAAACAAAGTAGACAAATGGAAAGAGGATGAAAAAACATACACTTTTAAAAAATGTTGCACTTAATTCTAAGTTAGCAATCAAAATTAAATTTTAAAAAAAAAAAAAAAAAAAAAAAAAAAAACATTTTCTATCATTAATGACCTATTTAATTAAATTACACTTGAAGTTTAAATGCTCATCCAGTTCAAACACCAAGTATGCCATGTAACCACTAATTAAAATCATCACAAAACCTCAGACCTCCTCACATTAACATGAGTAAAAAACATACCCCACCCATACACCCCTATGTGCTTTTAACATGTAAACACTGATTTGAAGGTGTTTAATTAAAACAATACATAACGCTAGTTAAGGTAAAATTAAAACACAATTTAATTTTTAATCTTTCTAGGTCCAAAAAAATTAGAGTTTCTTTTTACTTTGTAAATGAAAGAAGAAAAGCTGAGCATTGCAATGTGAAAAGACTCCAACAGGATTTATACGACACCGCCATAGGAGAACTAGGTCTGCAAAAAGAGAAGTTTGGGCACCTCCATAGGAAGATAAGCAGACACAACACATGTATCTTCTTTACATCCTCAATCTTTTCTGGTGTAGATCTGTGTGGAAGATGAGTTGCAGGACCGTTTGCTCTTTTTGTTGGTTCATGGACCAGCTAGGACTCAAACTTAGGACCATCCATATGCTGCTAGAGTGCTCTACCACTGAGCTACTGGCCCCTCTTGGGCCAATCCATCTTCAGTCTGAGTGTGGCTTAACACCAACACCCCCCCTTAAGCCACACCTCTTGTGTGCTTGGGGCTCCTAGCCTGAACCTAGCTCTGATACCATGTTGGTTCATGGACCAGCTAGGACTCGAACCTAGGACCATCCATATGCTGTTGGAGTGCTCTACCACTGAGCTACTGGCCCCTCTTGGGCCAGTCCATCTTCGGTCTGAGTGTGGCTTAGTGCTTGGGGCTCCTAGCCTGGGCCTAGCTCTTATACCATGTTAGTTTTATGATCAGATTTGAAACAATCAAAAAATGCAACACAATGAACAATGAACACAATAATATGCCCTGGGAAGAAACCTTCAACTTGAAGGGAAAAACCCAGCAACAATATATCTCTTATATATTGAATGAGAAGAACAACAATCTGCTTTACAATGGCCAAATCCAAGGCCTACAGGTATGGCTTCACTTCTTGAAGCACAATAACTTGATAAATCTGATTTGCTCTTGAAATAACTTGATCTACTCCTTAGAAGTCTGCTCTGCCTTGTAATTTTATATATCTCCTTATCTTGAACAATGAAAAATCTCTATATATATACAAATGAGAGGAAAGAGACGCATCTCTTCAATCTCCGTGTCGGCCTCCAATAAACAAATTATGTCTTAAATAAGTTGAGCTGGAAGTGGGAGCCCGACACTGCTCCTTCAACATCAACACTCCCTCTCAGCTAGGGAGGATACTTCCAGCTGCATAAGACATATCACCTCATCGTGATGTCAATCACAATGGCTACAACAATGTATAGATGTACAAGTGTTCATCACTTTACATGACATCCACCATGGTTCTTCTAGAGGGTGGAATCAAGGGATTTCACCTTGAACTTCTCTCACAGAAAAGAACTTATTATCAAGGGATGTCACCTTGAACTTCTCTCATAGAGAAGAACTCGTTATCAAGGGATTTCACCTCAAACTTCTCTCACAGAGAAGAACTCATTGTCAAGGGATTTCACCTCGAACTTCTCTCACAGAGAAGAACTTGCTATCAAGGGATTTCACCTTGAACTTCACTCATAAAGAACTCGTTATCAAGGGATTTCACCTCGAACTTCTCTCATAGAGAAGAACTCGTTGTCAAGGGATTTCTCCTCGAACTTCTCTCACAGAGAAGAACTCGCTATTAAGGGATTTCACCTCAAACTTCTCTCACAAAGAAGAACTCATTATCAAGGGATTTGGTAGCTTCTACAATAGATCTGTTATGCCTTTCTGCAACACCATTCTATTGAGGGTTGTAAGGGACACAAAACTCCCTCTTAATTCCTGCTTCAATGCAAAAGTTATGGAATTCTTAAGAGGTGTACTCCCCTCTATTGTCGAATCTCAGAACTTTGATTCTCTTCCCAGGTAAGTTTTCTACTTAAGCTTTAAACTCTTTGAACCTCTCAAGTACTTCTTTAGATTCCATGGCACAACCTTTACAAGGACCTACATGCTCCTGGTTGAATTTTGGAAGACCCGTGACCATCTTCTCCATGATAGGTAGAGCCCGAAAGTGTAGATGGCCAATCCTTTGACTTCTTTACATAAATAAAGAAGAGGGGATGGGCTAGTATCTATCATGCTCACGGTATAGGGGATTACTTTATAAGCATAGCCAATTCTTCCTCAGTTGCCTTCCCACCATATGGCAATCGGACCATGAATTTATTATGTCCCACCTTGGATACATTTCCACACTATTTCTCCAGACCCTTCAATTTCACCTCCTCCAATTTTAACTTCTCATTCTTCTTTGTGAAGTTTAGCTTCCTCGGATCCACACTTACTTTTATGTTGGCAGGGCTCCTTACCTGCACTATGCACACTGCAGTGGTGCTCCTTACATTGGCCAATGTTCTCATTTTCACCTGAACTAATTTTGTGAAATTGAAGAGCACTGAGAAGGATGGATGGTTGAAATCTTCTGCCGCGTCCAAAAAAAGGAGCCCTTGGATTTGTTGAGATCTCCTACACGAGATTGATTTGTTGCCGATGAGAATACCAATTTGTTTGGCAGTGTATTTGAGAGTGTAGAGGAAGTCAATATAATCATGATGTGAAATGTCATAGACGAGCCCCAAATCCACTGTAGCTGCGAGATTTACATGACCTACGCCCAAAGCGAACACATCTATTGAATCTGATCTTGCTCAACCCTTTTAAATGATTTGAATGAAAAACCCAGCCTTTGCCACCTCTACCACATTATATTTGTTGAGAAAATATTGTCGACCGCTCGAGACTGGATGAGGGAAGAAAATACCACACACTGCCGCAACCATGTCTCTCAACATGGTTCTAATCTTCTGACTCAATGTGGGCAGAGTCCCAACCGTCTAATCTTTCTCAATTTCCAGGAAGGAAGAGACATATTTGTGCATGTATCCTAGCAGATGTTGTTCCCCCTCATCTTTAACAAATAAATTGTGACATACCTGAAATGAAGACAAAGTAGCTATTCGAGAGAGAAAGTGTTGCTCAATCTCGTTGTCCTATCTTCAGAGATTTGTCTATTTGTTGGAGAAGGAAAAGAGGGATTTAGTTTTCCAACTTCAAAATGTCACATCTCACACTTGCCATTACAGGCATGATATCACTGGACTCTTCAGCGTCACCATTTAAGCAACTTTTGAGAAAGTAGTAGAGGAATAAGGCATCTACCAATGCTCTTTTTCCTTCGTCATCACAATCACCATCTAATAGCTTTGTTCCAATGTCAAGCAGCATTTCCATAATATTTACACAACCATTCAGTAAAGATTGACGTAGGAGGTGTTCCCGATCCACTTTATTAAAATCAGCTTCTGGCTATTTTGACTTTGATAACAACTTTGCCAATAATTCTATATCTGTATCTGTATTGGCAATGACTATATCTAAAGGGTTGTTTCCTTCTGTCTTTTAAATCGATTAATTGAGGGATATGTGGATGTTTTATAAGCACATCTGCAACTACGTGTTTCTCTCTTTCAAAAGGCAAAGTGCAAGGCTGTCTTGTCGTCATTATCTCAAGCATCTAGTCTAGCACCATGTTCAAGAAGCATTTGAGACACATTTGCGTGACCATTCAGACAAGCCATGTGAAGAGGAGTCCTTCCATGTTCATTTTGGGCATCTATCCTAGCACCGTAATGAAGAAGCATTTGACACATATGTGCCTGACCCCAAATAGAAGCCACGTGAAGAGGAGTGCATCCGTATTGATCCTCGGCATTTGCATCAGCACACTTGGTAAACAAATCTCTGGCAACCACTTTTGCATGATTTTCATCTTTCCACCCCACAACAAAGTGTAGGGCTGTTTTCTTTTCGAAACCTTTAATTGCACATGTTGTTCCTGGTTGAGCGCTGCATTCTAATAACCTGTTTACCACAAGGATATCAATACTCCTCTCCGTCGCAGAGCTAGTTGTTGCGTAGATTAAAAACTTGTTTAAAAGATCATAGTTTCCAATCGGGTCGTAGCACTCCACATTGCATTATTTTGTAGTGTCTGGTTTAAAATGTTGAATCTCAGCCGGCCCATTGTTTGATGCCATATAATCTTTGCAGTGCAACTGTAGTCGCATTGATGTGCCAGGGGTGCGTGTATGATGTGCGTTCAGTTGGAGGAGAGATAAAAGAGAATGGAAGAGGCAATGATGAAATTCTTTCGGCTTGATGTTATTCTCTTCACATTACACAAGTTATTTAGCTTACATAGATCTGTAAGACCCAAGGCTGCAAACATTTGTACTGCCGTCCCTACAGAACTTTCAGACAAAAAGTTCTACATCACGTCGGCAATGGTATTCCATTTCGCATCTCCCTTAGAGGCAACATCATTAAGCCAAGTGGGCTCCAGCGATGACGGAAAAACGATCCTCCTTCCACCAAAATATTTTATAAAAGTGATCATCACTATAGTATTGCTGGATGTTTTCTCGATCTACAATTTTGTGTTAGTTTGAGCCTATAGTCTCTTCAACTGCCTCACCGTCATCTCCAAAACAACTCATAATTTCTTATCTCTTGTCTTCTATGAACACTCAACTAGAAGCTCCAATTTGTTAAAAATAGGGATAGACAAGAGATATAAAGAACAATATATTATTGTTGCAATGATAAATATGATCACAATCTTCTTCAAACCCGCTCTGATACCATGTTGAGACATGGACCAGCTAGGATTCAAACCTAGGACCATCCATTACTGCTGGAGTGCTCTGTCATTGAGCTACTGGGCCCTCTTGGGCCAGTCCATCTTCGGTCCGAGTGTGGCTTAACACCAACAACCCCCCTTAAGCCACACCTCTAGTGTGCTTGGGGCTCCTAGCCTGGGCCTAGCTCTGATACCATGTTGGTTCATGGACCAGCTAGGACTCGAACCTAGGACCATCCATATGCTGCTGGAGTGCTCTACCACTGAGCTACTGGCCCCTCTTGGGCCAGTCCATCTTCGGTCCGAGTGTGGCTTAACACCAACACCCCCCTTAAGCCGCACCTCTTGTGTGCCTGGGGCTCCTAGCATGAACCTGGGTCTGATACCATGTTGGTTCATGGACCAACTAGGACTTGAACCTAGGACCATCCATATGCTGCTGGAGTGCTCTACCACTGAGCTACTGGCCCCTCTTGGGCCAGTCCATCTTCGGTCCGAGTGTGGCTTAACACCAACACCCCACCTTAAGCCACACCTCTTGTGTGCTTGGGGCTCTTAGCCTGAACCTGGCTCTGATACCATGTTGGTTCATGGACCAGCTAGGACTCGAACCTAGGACCATCCATATGCTGCTGGAGTGCTCTACCACTGAGCTACTGGCCCCTCTTGGGCCAATCCATCTTCGGTCCGAGTGTGGCTTAACACCAACACCCCCCCTTAAGCCACACCTCTTGTGTGCTTGGGGCTCCTAGCATGAACCTGGCTCTGATACCATGTTGGTTCATGGACCAGCTAGGACTCGAACCTAGGACCATCCATATGCTACTGGAGTGCTCTACCATTGAGCTACTGGCCCCTCTTGGGCCAGTCCATCTTCGGTCCGAGTGTGGCTTAACACCAACACTTTTAACGGTTGAACAATGATCCAAGCAGAAGTATATCCACTTTAGGACGTCGATCCCGTTCTAGCTATGCTCTAATGGCGACGTGGAGGCTGAAAAAGGGTTCTAAGGTCAATTCAAAACCATATTTCTAAAAAGAAAATTTCAATGATTTCGATTTGCTCGGGTTAATTTACAAATTTTCATCACCATGGAAATCCACTTGGACTCTCTGTTGCATATATTTCCTAGCTAAAACAATTCAATCTCTGCCAAAAAGCAGAGAAGCAAAGAGCAGTGTATATAATTCCCATTGTCCATTCGCCATAGCTGAGCTATGTACAGTTAAACACACAATTGATAATCTTGGACTGAACGGCTCAGATCAGCGTTGAATGACGGAGAACAGGCTGTTGAAATGCCATGAACAACTACGGTGAATGATAAGTGGAAACTACAGCCAGTGAGCTCAACACTTCCCTGATGCGAATGCTGCTCTTGCGGATTTTCTGTCACTCACCCCGCCAACGCTACAGTGATTTGTCGAGAGGGCGGAGCGCTTGCTTTACACGCTGGTCGATCCGGCTGTCGCTTCTAATGCTTTCTATTCCATCCAGAAATCCCAAACAACGTTGTAGAATAAGGGCACCTCCACGAAGAGCTAGCAATCCTTCAAAAAATTCGTGGCACACTGCCACGTTAAAAAAAAAGAACAAAAAAACTTGTAAGCCAATCCAATAGAATCTATGCGTTTTATATCTGCAACAAAAAAACTTGTACGCCAATCCACAAGAAAATACATGCAAATGCCATTACAAGCAAAGTGTAAATTCCTCTTTAATAAATTGAATTCAATACCATTAAAAAAATCAAATAAACAAATTAATGCTCTTTATTAGAATTTAAAGTTTTGATACCATGTCAGAGTATGTCAGTAGGTGATCTTGTGGTAAAGTGAGCACACAAGTATTCTTCTTTGATAGAGTGAGCATACAAGTATTCTGCAATTCAATGATTCTGCTTGTATTCATAATGAACAAGAAGATGTGCATTAATTATCTAATGTATTGAACTACCTTGTTTCGTAATTATCCACTTGATTACAATACCCTGATGAAGAGAAATATAAATAAAGAGCAGGGGGAGTTAATTCAGAGGAGAATTCACAGTTAGACTAAATGTAACTCACTGTAAAACTAATAGGAGAAATCACAGTGATACTCAGTGGATCTCTAGGTAAAAGTCACCATCTCACATACTTAACCTCTTATCACACCTAAATATGTTGAAGCTACATATATAAAGATTGTCCATTTAATAAATAAATAGAATAATTAATATCCTACACCAACACAATCATCATATGTTGAGGAAAACGTAACCTCTTCAATAATTGTCCTCATCCTTTCTACTTTGTTATATATAGTACTATAATTTATGAATGCAAAGCCCAATGCATATCGAACAAATACTATGCTTGCAAATACTTATACTATGCTTGCAAATACTTTTGTTGTGTCATAGGAAAATAAATAAATATCCATTATTATCTGCTCAAAAAATTTCACTATTTAGTTATTTTTTAGTTTCTCTAATACAATCAAATTAACTTTTCAAATTATCAAATGTGGTCCATAGATTTTAGCAGTCAAAATGATGTGAAGTTGCGAGGTGTTGCGAACATGATGTGTAGCAATTTTTAGATATCTCAGACTCTCTAAGTTTAATAATTTCCACAAGAAAGTGAGAGCATTGTGAGGTGCATATGACTAAGATCATAATATTTGGTGTCTATTGACTTAAATCATATAATTATTTGAAACTTTTGTATAAATGTGTGAATATTGTGTGGTGTGAATCGAGAACCTACATAGCAAGTTGTAAAAATATGGATTCTGACAAAGTAACACAATAATTAACATTTGAAAATAATATGTAAGGATTAAAATGAATCATTATAGGACCTCAAAATTATCACAACCCATACTTATTTGAATAGTGCAAAAATGTGTTAAGAAGCAGTAAATCATGGAAAATTTATGTTAAAATAAGTTTTTGAAAATTTGATCATCCTATATGCATCATACTTTTAAAACATTATGAGATAACAGTTGGATAATATCAAAACAGATTTTAAAACAACAAAATCATTTGATTGTGTAAATTAAAGATTTCAAATATTTATATTCACATGGTCTTAATTTTTATTTTTATTTTTGGATTTGCACTTAAGAATATAGATTCTTATTAAAAAAATCATAATATATACATTATATGATTTATCAAAAAATAAATATTAAAATTACTTTTCAAAGATTTTCAAATTTAAAAATTAAACTCATTTCTAATAATATTCTAAAAACATCTATACATTTTAATTGGAAATGAGTTACCATTAAATTTTAACAGAAATTGACAAAACATTTAACTAAGACCAAAATTAATATAAAACAATAACATAAATGTAATATATATATATATATATATATATATATATATATATATATATATATATATATATATATATATATTAAAACATGAAATTTACACTTTATCTTTTCTATGCATTGTAGATCCAATCTCAAATCTGCAGTGCCACTCTACCAACCACTCCTTACTAAAATTTTTTTAGAAAATACGAGTTTGAGATTCCGTCTCAATTATATCTTATTTAGGAAACACATTTTTTGAAACAAAATATCTTTTTTTAAAAAGACATTTTCAAAACAAAACAAACTTTTAAAAATTATTGACCATATAACAATCATTGACATGTACAACCACATCTATACATCTATAATTTTTTTTTATAATTATAATGGGATGCCTATTTTCTTTTTTTTTCTTTTTATTCCCCCTATATACAACTTTGAGTTTTTCTATAATTTTCAGAATTTAAAATAGTCTATTTACTTATCACAACCGACCGTATTTTAATTCTCTTACAGTCAAAATGTAGGGTTTAAGGCAAGAATTTTTTCTTCTCATTTTCATCTGTCTCGTTTAGATTTGATCATGTTATTATTTATTTGTAATAATCTGAGTTATTTGTGATATTCTGAGTCGTGAATATTGGGTGAAAGATCGATTCTTTAATTCACTTTTATATAAATTGATTAAAAATTATATGGTCGAATTTTAATAACATGAAACTTGAATCACAGTTCTTGGCTGCAATACCTCGCTTGAATCTGAAAATCAATCACATCGAGATCAAATTTTTATTGTTAAGTAAAAAGCATAATGTTTGAAATTTAAAAAAAAAATTTAAAAACTTTGAAAACATACCTGGTTACAACTAATCTGCAGAGCACGAAACCATAGTCAAATTATGTGATAAAACAATGAATTTGATTTTATTTATTTATTTATTTTATTTTTTAAAAACTTACGTTAAAGTTTGGAAAAAAAAGCTACATTATAAAACTGAACTTGAGAGTAATAGCGGGGGAAAAATTAAAGTTCAAGTTTAGATTTTAAAATGAACATTGAAAAATTCATATTTAATATTTTTAATATATATTAAAATAATTAAAGTTAATTTAAAATTTTAATTTTCTTTTTAAAATCAATAAATTAGATTAGATCAAATTAAATTTTCATATTAATATATGGAAATTATTGTAGATCATTTGGGCATAAGGGAAGAACTTAAGCTCTAATAAATTGAAGTTTTATAATAGAGAATTTTAGTGGGAGATTTGATGAATTCAAGAACATATATTGATATGTTATATTTTTAAATGTAGTTTCTATTTTCTGTTGAATTGTTTCAGTTACTTAATACATGATTTAAATATATGTCATTTGAATGAAAACAAGTGTTAAATATATAATAGTTTCTATAAAAACATAAATAATATAGCATGTATCAATTTAGACAAGTCTAAAATTAATTAGATGAAAATATTAACTGCTTTAACTATGTAAAACCTAATTAAATGACTCTAAAGCTAATTAAAAAAATGTTTATTCAATAAAAAATACTTCTTTTATAATATAAATAAGTGATGTAGGATGCCTTATATAAATAGATACAGATACAGATATTTCCAAGTTTTTTCCAGTCTCATTCTTAATAACACAAACAATAAATATTGTATTCGTAACAATAGTGCATGTTTCTTTGTATTTGTTGATTGAAAGAAGCTGAAATTTCCCCCAAGACCACATACACTGGAAATTTTAGGTTGTTTATTGGACTTGGGTTCGAATCCCCACTAGTCTATACATAATTTTTCTAAGTGCTATTGTGTTCGGATATATTTTAAATTAGGCACCATCTCAGTTTTTATAGTTTCTTCTATAGAAGTTGTAACTACCATACCAAAGAGTGTAAGTTAAGCCCAAAAGAGTGTAAATATATATTTTAGTAAAATAAAAATATGTAAATCACTAGTTTTATCTCGCTTGAAACCTATAAACACTTATCTTATTTCACCTTTTATACACGATATATATATATATATATATATATAAAATTGAAATTTATGTACTATGACATCAAATAATACATTAAAATTTATCGAGTAATTGATTTTCAGTGCCAAAAAATTGCTTTAAAGTGGATAATACATCAAAGTTCAACTATCCATCCATTCGATCAAGGGTAAATTCTATTGAAGAGTCCGGGATGTCAAAATAAATGTCCAGTCCTAAAATTTCATAAGGTGTCCTGAAAAACATTATAAGGCTCCTGCTATGCATCAATATCATTGGAAACTAAAAAATGGTGATGTAACTTTGGTAAATTATATCATTAAATACAAACACACTTAAATGATTAAAAATGATCATATCTTTCTCAAATAAATCTTCTTACAATATTGTGATGATGATTTTAGTTATTGATTTCATTCAAAAATTCAATTAGATGTTGTTAGAAACATATTGTTGAGAAATGTGATGATGATTTTAATTATTGCTTTCATTCAAAACATCAATTAGATGTTATTATAAACATATTGTTGAGAAATGTCTAAAATAATGTTTGGTTAGTGTAAGAATGGACTGTTTTTTCTTAAATAGTTTAGAAACAAAATTAATGTGATAAAATTTGATGGAAAAAAATAGTATCCCAATAAAATCCAAAAATCTTATAGTTGGGAGAGTCTAAGAGGATAATCAATTTTTATGAGAGAATGACACTAATGGATAGATTTGTTGTATAGATGTTTTGTACATAAATTGAGCTGAATTTGTGTATATTTAATGTTTGATGGTGGGAATGTATAGAGTAAAATATTGGTTATTACCCCTAATATCAAGCTGAAAAGAGTTTTTGTTTGTCCTTCATGAAGGTTGGGTGAGTTGGTAAACATTAAATCTAAATGTTGTATTAATGTGAAATGATCTTATTACTTTATGTACAAATTTTATGTATTATTAATTTTGGCTCTTAAATATTTGAAGCACCTTTCATTTTAAATTTATAGTAAACTTGCAAAATAGTTTATATAAATCTACAATAATTGATGTATAAAAAAATAGGTCAACTTTTTTGAGGTTATAACTTTTGATTCGTAGTTCCGTTTAAGCTCTTTTACAGGTCAAAATGACTATATCAAAAAGTTTTTTATTGTTTTAGGTGGCTCGACCTACTTAAAGATATTTTTGATATTTTTCGAAGGCCATATGTGATCATATAAGGGTCCAAAATTGCAATTTAATTATTTTTTGTTAGATTTTCTATTTCCATAAATACTATATTTTTAGGTTCAGACGTCAACTTCTGTTGAATTTCATCTGATAGGTTAGTTTTAGGCTTTAGGATATTTTAGAATAATTTTAGAGTTGTGCATGCTTTCATGCGAACTTACTATAAATAACAACTACTGAAAATAGACATTCCTTTAGGTTTTTGTTTTTTTTGAATTTTGCATGTAAACTCTAAATTCTGAAGTGAAACTTATTTAAACATTGTTTGATTTTTTAATTATTTCAAATTATTCAATACAAATCAATACAAATTATTATTCAAAAACTTTACCTATTAATATTTTATTATCTTAATAGTTTTTGGGTTCATTAATAATAATTACAAGTGAAATAAAATAGTTGGTGCAAGTGATCTCCAATAATTTCTACAAGTGATTATGCAGTAACTACAAAGACTATGAGAGTGGTTACATAGACTATAATAATACCTACTATAATAGTGGTTGTAAGGATTATAATAATCAAATATTAGTGGGTGTCTCAAATGAATTGTAGTATTATGTTATAAAACTATTCCCATGAAATCTTATAGCCAAAAACACTCTTTAATTTATTTAGAAAATCAAGAATTTAATACAAAATGTTAGTTATGCATTTTTGTTAGTACAACTGTATGAATGTATGGAGATTAAGGATTTGCTCATTTATTTAAATTGAAATATTTTATTATTATTTTAATACTTTATTAGGGTAGTATATTTATTATGACTGATTTGAAATGGTATATGTAATCTTTAAATGAACATGGAATTCTATTGAGTTTACTCAATATGTGGGTTGTGTTATCATTTTGTTATTGTGAACTAATTAAACCAGTTTATTATTTATATTATGTGTTATTGTGAACTAAGTAAACCAATTTATTGTTTATATTATGTGCAACTTTAAATAAGGACAAAAAAATAACACCAATAATCAACTCTTAGCAAGCACAACTGAATGAATTTAAAGGGCCAACAATTTGACTAATTGATAAAGTTATTCCTTATTTATAATCTAAGATATGGCCTTGTTATTAGATGTTTTGGACATAAAAATATGTGATGATTATTGTTAAAATCCACCTTTTATGTGTGGCTATTAGTTTTGGGGTAGAGGTGACTATATAAATATCATATAATAATACAATATTATATAATACATGAATATTATATAATAATATAATATAATATTTATTTTATATATATAATTATATGATATTTATATATTATTAATATTATATTATTTTTAATAAAAAAGGGGTAAAAACTTTATTGAATCATAAAATCATTACAAAGCAGAAAGAAATAACCATAAAGGGCATAACTAAAAATAAGAATTAAGTAACACTCAAAAATATTCCCATATCCTCCATAACCCAATCTTCAAGAAAAGGAGCCAAATCACAAGGAAGATGGCCCCAATCATCCACATTTCAAGTCTCCATCTGTTTAGATGCCCATTTCACCAAACCATTTGCCACCTTATTCCACTCCCATGGCACATGGTAAAAAGTAATAGAATCTAAAGCATTTCTCAAAGAAATAATTTGTTTGGCCATCACTGCAAGTTGCTAGTTCACCTCCTCAAAATGTCTCTTATTCAATATATCAATGACCACCAAAGAATTTGATTCACAAATAATCTACATCCAACTAAGGGCACAAGAATGCTCTAATGCTAGAAGGATAGAAAGAGCCTCCATGAGATTATTTGTATGCTAACCTTTATATATAGAGAAAAAAAAAACCACCCCCAAACTATCCCTATCAATGCCAAAAACTCTAGCATGGCCAGGATTACCTCTAGAAGATCCATCAATATTGATTTTTAGCTCCCTCATAGCGGGGGGTGGGGAGGGGGGGCAGGGGGGCACTAGCAACTAGTACAATAGACCCTCACTCTCCCACACCTATGTTGAACCATCCTCAAATGTTTTTATCCACCCCCAGAGAGACCCAGGGCTTCAACAACATCACAGTTACTAGAAGCAATAGGGACAAATAGGTCACACTTAGCAACCAAAGTTTCCTATAGAACCCTAAAATCCTCAACCAGAGCTAACTAACAATTAGCTTCTTGTCTAGAAAAATCCTATGGTTGCACTCCAACCAAATATGCCAAATTATCAAACTAGGGCCACTGATCCAAGCAATGAGGAGAAAAGAGTTATTTATAGGGGGAGGCCCCAGACTCCTTCAAAAATCCTCTAAAGAAGAAGCATGTCTACATGGTATATGCCAGAGATTCCACCATAAATGCCAAATAACTTTCACAAAGGAAAATTTAAAGAAGATATGGGGGATGCACTCCTCATGCCCACCACATAGAACACACTTAGAGGCCCCTTGAAACCTACATTTCTAGAGGTCATCCCAAGTAAGGCACCTCCCTTGAGAAACTAACCATGAGAAGAAGTTACACTTAGGCCAAGAAAACTTATTCCAAGCCTATTTCCAGCATGATACCTCTGAGCTCCAAAACATTTACTTATCAAGAACTTGATAACCCGAGGCAATAGTAAATTTTCCTTTTGGATCAGGACCCCAAGCCAACACATCTCTCCCAAGAAGAGAAGTGTAAACACACCTTGATAAGATCCTAGAAAGCTCTTGATAATCCCTAGCTACCCCACCAAGAGGCCACTCCTATGAAACCTTTCATCTATATACACTAACTTGTCCCAAGTTATGAAGGGTTTTAAAATAAGCAACATGGCACCACCCAGCTTCAATAAAATGCCTACTCAAATTTTTTAGGTGGGGGTGGGTAGATAAAATGGTAGGATAACCATTCCAAGAATCATACCAGAAGAGAGTATCATTCCCCCCATTGCAAATCCAAAACAAACCATGCTTGACCAACTTGGCACCCCTTTTGAGGGTACTCCGAATCATATAGCCCTTCTCCTCCAAATTGAATCGAGCAACATCCACACTCTCAACTAGACCTAGATATTTTGAGGTAAGAATTTTTTCCCATGATTGATCTTGTTGTGAACACCACCACCAATATAGCTTAACTACTAAAGCTTTTCCATTCAAATCAGTTCCACATAGGCCTAGACTACTAGCCTGCTTTGGCATACAAATAGATTCCCACTTAACCAAACTCCACTTCCTATGAAGGAGGTTCCCAGACCAAAGTAACTATCGAGACAAACTCTCAAATTCTTTGATAAAGATGGAAGCTACAGAGAGAATAAAACATTTGTATAGATGAAGAGCCTGCATCACTAAATTTAGAAGAGTCATCCTACTTGTAGAAGAGAGCCACATATTAGTCCAATGACTAACCAAATTTCTAAACTTATCCATAATCACCTGCCATAAAATTTTAGGAAGCAAACAAATAGCAAGTGGAATACCAGGATACACAAAAGGGAGAGTGCCAATCTAAAAATGAAGGATACTAGAAATTCTCCTTCAAATATCCCACAGAGTTTGAAATAAGAAAATCAAATACTTCCCCTCATTAATTTTCTAACCTAATGTAGCCAAATAACAATCCAAAATCTTGTGCTAATTAGAAACCTCCTAAACCTTAGCTCTGCCCATCAGAGACATGTCATCAACAAACTACAAATGTGATTGGGGGAATATTATTTCCAAAGTTCCATCCCTTAGTCAAACCAATCTCCACCTAGGATCTAATAAACCTCCCCAAACCCTCTGCTAATAAGATGAAAAGATAGGGGATAAAGGGTCCTCTTGTCTGAGCCCCTTAGAAGCACCAAACAACCTCATCATCTCACCATTAATTATCACTGAAAAGGAAGGAGAAGTAACATAATTCTTGACCCACTCAATCCAATCACAAAAAAAACCAAATGCTCCCGAAATCTTAAATAGAAAGACCCATTTAACCGGATCATAAGCTTTAGCCATATTTAGGTTAATAAACATGGATTTCTCTTTAGAATGATCTATAGAATGAATCAAATCAGCTAACTTAGCCAGGGTTTTAGCTACGCAACAATCAACTTAGTAATAATCTTATAAACCACATTACATAAGGAATCGGGCCTAAAAGTATCTAGAGAATCAGCCCCATCATTCTTTGGGATGAGAGAAAGGAAGGTAGGATTCATGAATTTTAGCATTTGTTTATTCATGAAAGATTCCTAAATGAGCTCCAATAAATCCAACTTAATCACTTCCCAGAACTCCTGGTAGAACTCAACCAGGAAACCATTAGACCTTAGAGCTTCTCCCTTATTCATCTGGAACACAATAGTTTCAAGTTCTAACAAAGAAATGGGACTAAGAAAATAAGCAGTCATTTCACGGGTGACTAGGGATGGAATAATATTCAAAATATCAGCTTCATCCTCCTCCACAAGAAGGGAATCCTTAGATAGTAAAATAGAAAATAAATAAACAGTCTCAGCAGAAATAGAAGTAGAGGAGGAGAGAATCTCCCCATTCAAATACCTGAGAGAATAAATGACATTACCTTGTCTCCTATATTTTACTAAATTATGGAAGAAAGAAGTATTCTTGTTTCTTACCTAAAGCCACATGATTCATAACTTTTGTTTCCAAAAAATTTCCTCTCATAATACCCATTCCTCAACTTCCTTAACAGCCATAGCTTCTAGCAAACCCAGATCCTTAGTGAGGCCCTGGTCATGAATCTGCCTTGTGATTGAGTCCAAATGAGCTTGAGGAGATTGTTTTGCATGGAAAATATTACCAAATTATTGCCTATTCCATCATTTCAACCTATATTTCACCTATTGGAGCCTCTTGGAGGAGTACATTTGGTCTCATGTGATGGCTTCCCCAAATTCCGTGAAATAGGAAGAAGATCGTGGAGGGAGTAATCTCTTAACCACATGAGTTGAAACTTAAAAGACTGATTTATGCAATGTCAAGGAAGCTTAGCAATAAGTTTGAATGGCCAATGATCAAATCCCTACCCATCCAAAATCTCAAATCTAGTTAACCACTTGTCCCCCAGCCAAAAACTAGACACCAAAAATCTATCCAGACATTCAAAAATAATACCATCCCCACATCTCCTATTATTCCAGGTAAAGACCCCATTAACAGGCTTGATGTCGACCAAATTTAAGAGAGCCACATTAACCTACAAGAGATTATAAGAAGGCTCCAAGCAAGCAATGCCTCCCCTCTTCTCTTCTAGAAAAATAATGGCATTAAAATAACTGGCTAAAATCCATGGGAGATAAGGATCCCAAGTCCTCACATATATGAAAAAACCCCACAACTTTACCTTGTCATGAAGGTTAGTTGTAACATAGATGTTGGAAAAGAGTATTCTCTCTCCAAACTTAAGATGAGAAGAAACACATGAAATCAAACCTCTGCAAGAGTACCACCAAATTAGCCTAACTCTACATGGGTCCCATAAGCATGCAACCCCACTAGAGCTACCAAGAGCACTAACACATTGACATTGACCATGACTCCAAATCTTCAAAGACACACTCATCATACTATCAACAGATAACTTAGTTTCCTAAAGGAACACCACGTTAGGAGAATGAATATGAATTAAATCCTAAATAGCCTTTTCTCTAGGGATGCTATTCATACCCCTCACATTCCAAGAGAGCACAATCATCATTGGGGTTGGGAGAAGTGAACATCAATAGTCCTCACCAAACCTGACTCAACCAATGTCTCACCAGCTAGCTTTACCTTTTCTAGGTTCTTTTTTCTATCAACCTTAAGAGGTTCCTTAGGAGCCCCTTTTTTAAGGGTTTTTGGTTGCAAACCCAAGGCTAGGGAAGGAGCCTTAATTTTTCCTAAGTCTGGAGTACCCCACACATCAAATAGAACACCACTAACACTAGGAGAGCCACTAGAAGCCTCTAGCACCAAATCTAACACTCCTTGAACAAAAGCCAGAGAAGTCATTTCAATGTCCATCTGAGTACCCTGCTCACCAAGCTGATCTAAAATATGAATCACATTAGGTTGATCCCCAAGAACAACCTCAGTAAAAGATTCAACGGTTGCCTATAAGTCAGCATGAAATCCCTCCTCCTGGACCAAATCCTCCAATGTCTCAAATCGGTTGAAGGTTTACCCCTCTTACATATCCTTGAGGGATCTCTTCAGGCCTCGACCATGATTACAAGACTTAACCAAAATAAAATCTTCTTTATCAGTGACACCTCCCTACATGGGAGCTTTACCCTTGTCTATTTTCAAATCAAGTTGAGTAGAAGCATTATTTGAACTAGCTACACCAGAATCTCAAGAACACCTCCACTAAAGATGACCATTTTCATGACAAATCTGACACCTAAAAGGTAATGTCTCATAATCTAATGGTTGATTCTAGGAGCAAGACACAATAGTCATATCAATAAAATCTGAAGACAGCTGGCTCAAATCAATTTCAACGCAAACCCTAGCATAAGAAAATATTATCTTATTCAAAGTTTATTGGGAAGGACTAATAGGTTTTCCAAGCAATAGTGCAATCGGCTGCGATATATCACTTCTCCAGCATTCAAGCGGTAGCTGAGGAAGACAACCCCATATTGGGATTCTAGAGGATAACTCCTCCATTGAGTTGAAGCTAGCATTCCATGGCTTGATGAAGAGACCCACTTGACTATAAAAATATGGGCCCCCTTCGAAGGCCCTATTCTGATCTAAAACACATGAAAAATCCACCATAAAGAAGTTATTTACAGCCATCAAAATATGAAAATCTCCTTCCGGGTTCCATGTCTTATCAATCCATGTATCCAAAAATGGGGGAGAAACCCTCATCCCCATGAACTTACAAATCAAAACATGATTGTAGTAGTAACTAATATCCTCAGGTACCGACTTTGATTGTATTACTAAAACCAACTACTCTTGGGCTGTCTACAAGCATCCACTCACCATTGGCAATTTAAGGGAACCATTTCGGACCACATCTGATCTAGAAGAAGACTAAATGGGTATTCAGGCATCATCCCCAGCCATGGAAGAAGCATGACCCGCCATATCCAAAGGCACCTTCAAAGCCATTTATACCAAACAAGTGAGGCCTCAAAATGCCCCCCACACCATGTTGAATCCAAACCAATGGCTCCCAACATGCGCACCACCATAAGAGACAACACCTCAAAGGAAGAAACCCTTGCCCCCCCGCCCCCCTCCCCCACCAACATGTGGTAAACATGAACTAGAGGGCACAAAAAAAAAAGAAAACCAAGAGTTTGAAACCCTCAAACCCTGCACACCACCATTTGCACCATAGAGCACCTCACAGCTAGCTAAAACTAGAAAAAAGAAGAAATAAAGAAGAAGACCCAGTCCCCTTGACCCCCTACTGATTTGCAAATCCCTTGCACACATGTGAAAGCTCGAACCTACAAGCTAAGGCTCGAGTGCCCTAGCTTGCTATCCCACACATGCTATCGCCATCCACTCTCCTGAGGTTGATGAATTTCTACTATTAATATTATATTACATATTAATATAGGTTAGATTTAATTAACGATTAAGATAAGAGGAAAGAAGAATTAAATTTAAAGGAATTAAGAATTAAATATGATTGTCTTATATATTATTAAAACTATTTTATATAAATTTATGTAAAGTTGAATTATTCCTAACACTGACATAACATTCCAAAAAAATTAGGAATCGATCTTCCATATTAATAATTTTTTTGATAACAAATATTTATTTGTTATTACTTTTCAAATACAAATATAATTCATAATTAAAAACTATATATATAACTTCTTGATGGTTTATCTAAAATCTCATCGAGCACAAATTATCATTCAATGTATGAAGAGATTATTAAAGAAAGATATTCACGCACTTGTTTTGTCCTTGAAGCCCTCAGCTGCCGCTTCACTTTATATATGAATTTGACACCTCAAATATCAAGTTCGTTGCTCAGATGAACATTTTCCATAATTCTGTCCATGTGTTCAAATTCTTATTTTTTTCCACCTATTTCATATTTAGATTCTTATTCTTTTTTTATTTATTATTTATTTATTGAAACATATATTGCTTATAAGTTTTAGGGTTTTGATTCCCTCTTACATCCCCACATTTTTTTTTAGAATTGTAATCGTATGCCTATATTCTTTGGTGATAAATTTCGAGTAATCGTATGCCTATATTCTTTGTTGATAATTTCGAGTAATCGTATGCCTATATTCCTCCTACACTTTTGCAATTAGGAGTTTTTTTATAATAAATTTCGGAATTTAAAGGAGTCTACTGTATTAACTTATCACAACCGACAGTATTTTAACTCTCTTACTTTTAAAATGTAGAGGCGTTCAACACAAAAAAAATTCTTTTCATTTTCGTCTGTCTTATCTAAATTTGATCATGTTATTATTTATCTGTGATTTTCTGGGTTATAAATACTTGTGAGAGGTGGATTTTTATAAATCACTATTATGTAAATTGATTAAAAATTAAAGTCAAATATAAATAATAAACATGTTGTAACGAATTAGGTGGAATACTCATTTGAGCAAGAAACTTGACAAGCCGGGAATTCTTCTTCACTCTCAAATTACAAATATTGGCTGCAAGATATCAAATTTTTATGGTTAAATAAAAATCATAATAATTTAAAAATAAAATAAAAAATGAAAACAGAAAAACTTGAAAACGTACCTGGATACAACTAATCTGCAAAGCACGAAACCATAGTCAAATTCTGTGATAAAATGATGAAAAACCAGGCTGAATGCAGCAGCAAATCCGATGCCATAAATAGAATTTGTACAAGAAAAGATTTGGGTGTTAATTGTTTTTTGATGAAGATATAAGAAGAAAGGTTGTTAGGAACCTCACAAGTAAATCTCGGTGCATTTGTCACTATTTATATTATTAGACATTTTGATTAAATTCAATTGCTTGTATTTGTTAATAATCGTTTATATTTGTTGTCAATTTTTTGTATTTGTTTTTAATCATGGGCATCGGTGTCAATCATCTGCATTTGTTATCAATCATCTGCATTTTGTCAGTGATTATTTGTATTTACTGTCAATCATGTATATTTGTTATGGATTGTCTACATTTTAATGGGAATCATATGTATTTACTATCAATCACTTATATTTGTTGTCAACCACCTACATTTATATTGAATCCCATGCAATTGTTGTTTTCTTTTATTAAGGATAAAGGGTAGGTTTTTTTTGAACTAGGGACCCATACCCTAGAAGAGAAATACAAAGCCAAGGCCACATGAGCCAAATATAACAATATGATTAGTACCAAAAGAGTGAAGAAAATAAACCAAAGAACAACTAAAAAACAATAAGAAAATGGCCACAAATGCCAAGATTTTCAACAATAGTTGTTGCCCAAACCATAAAACAAAACAAGAAAGAGATCAACTAAGAGTCTCTCATGATATTTCCTTTGTTATATCTGAGAGACATTGTCATGGGTTTTAAATCATGTTTACCTTTGCCTTTCTTTCTATTGCTAACAATTTTTCATTCTCCTTCCTCCTCAGGAATTGGCAATATATGGATGGAAATTTCCCGACAATCCACTTGATTTTGTGTTTGTGCTGAGCCAAACATGCCTTGTGTTTTTAATAGAGATTGCACTGATGGATATGATCTAATCTCTATATTTCCATTAGTCCTCTCATGTAACACATCAGCCCTCGTCTCACCCCCCACTCCTTGGTTATTGCCTCATAACATAGTCTTTAATTTTTAAGATTTTGCTCCTCTTATTCCAAGTGGATCTCTAATTTTGATCCTTCATTATCACATCCATTATCCTTTGTAGCTAGAACCATATTATGTTCAATTTCTACATTTTTTCACCATGATACCATCTTCTTGAATTTGAAACTAAGACAATCATTTACAAGATGCCATGTTTTGAAGCATCTTCTGCACCTAAAAATGATAACTTCAAAGTTAAGGGATTTTATCCACTTTTTCTCCCCCACCCATAGTTCTAATTGACAAGGTAAATCTTTAGAAAAATCTACATAAACCAAAATATAGGCATATATGGAATGTCCCTTAACAATAGTCAATTTGTCAGTGATCCAAAAAATATTTATTGTATTTTCAATGGTAAAAAACATCAAATCATCGAAAAAATGGTAAGGAAGATTTAGAAGCTTAATCCAAATTGGTTTGAAATTAAAATTTTTAGTCTCGGCATTAAAATCTGGATACCAAGGTTTTCCTAGCGAAGTTTATTTATCCTAGACCCAAACCATGTCATTAAAAACAACCTCTTTATCTACTATAGAATCAAAAATCAAAATTAAAAAACCAATAGAAAAAAGATGAATCTATATTGTACCTTCCACCCTAGATTGCCAACAGTTTAAGATCCACTCATGTAAAGCTGGTAGAGTGGGTCAAAACCCTTAAAATTTACAAATCAATCTTTGTATAGTTATCCATTATTCCCTCATAGTAATAACTTCCATATCTTGTTTGTCAAATAGAAAAATAAGGGTACCCTTGGTTGGAATCATAGAGGAGCTTTTGTGTCCTCCCACAGCGTCTCCAAATGATCTTCAGCCTAATACTTATCCTATTTTTTCATCCCTATGTTTAGATTATGTCCTTACCTCTAACAACATTGGATTAGACCTCCCTTACTTCCATCCTCATATTATCTCATCTTGATCCACTAAACTTGAAATATTCCATGGATTCAAATGTCTTGTGTGTCCTAGAATTTGACTAGCTACCTCAAATTTGGGCTTGCAAAACCTTCAATCTATGTTAAAGCTACCTCCATTTGGCAAAAAATGCCCGACAACCTCCTTTCCTGTATCATTCTCAACTGTAATTGATGTTAATCATTTTCATTTACTCTATATATTTATTAAATAATGGATTATAATAAAAATATAACTTCCTCAATAAAAGATGCATGTAGTGTAAACTATAGTGATACAAGAGCATTCAAGCTATACATGCAATCTTGTGTCGACAAAAAATAGTGGTGCATTCATCTAGTTTCATTGGTTTATTTTCTTTTTAACATGGTGAATATGATCCAATGGGAAGCATCGATAATAAAAAAAAATTATGTAGCATCAAGAATATCACAAAAGAATCATTTTCTAGAAGCTACACAGTTTCAAAAAATTTGGTTGTGTTTTTGAATCATCAGTACATTTCGATAAGTCATTGCGTATATTGAAAAGCTAAAATAGATAGGTTGTGGGGTAAAATAAAAAGGGAATAAAAATCCCCTAAATCTCAATATAATTACATCTTTGGATTCCTCTTGAATATTTATACAATTTCAATCAAAAAAATATCTTAATCCAAGTCCATATGCAAATGTTATGGCCTATGAAAGTTGGTGGAACTTACATTATATATGCAAATAGCTTGACTGCATATACAGATATGCCGACTACATACTAATATGGGCTGACTACATATACAGATGGACAATTTTCATATTTAATATAAGTTCTATCAACTTCTAAATGCCATAACTTTTGCATACAAACTCATATATAAAAGATTTTTTTTTTTAATAATTACATAATTGGTTAAGAGGAATAGAACTATTCAATCAAATTTAGGTTTAGGAAACTTTTTGATGCAGATGACCTAGTTGCATGTGTAATCGACTCACTTGCATGTGCTACCAATCTATTTGTATGTGTAATCAACTCATTTGTAGATCCATTCATTCTTAATAGCATTTTCATATGAGCACCATGCCACCATCTTCAATTCTACATAATTACCAACCTTTTTAAACTAAGTTTCAATAATTTCAAAACTAATTCACCTATAAAACCTATGTTCATTTTAATATTGACCACTAAATTTTTCCCTGCTAATAATATTCTTCAAAATTTCTTAGTGTTTTGATATAAAAACAATTACAATTAAATTTTAACACAAATAACCCTTAATGTTTAACTATGTCTAAAATGAATATAAAATAGTACTTTAGAAAAATTAAATTAAATACAAAAATATAAAGAAAATTTGTTTGCTCTTATATTTTTTACATGTAGATGCACATGTTATCTTGGCTCTCCTATCCCAAGTCTATAATTCCACTCTACCAAGAATGCCATGCAAAATAATACAGAAATAGATAATATATTTGAGGGTCCATCTCAATCATAATACTCCAATTGGCAAAAAACAAATTAAAATCAAATCACACTGATATAAATGTAGTCTAAAATTAAGTCTAGTGCAAATTTCCCAACCTTTATTGTTTTAATCGATGCAACAAGTAGTAAATGCTCAAAAAATTTTGTAGACTAAATAGATCCTTTTTATATTTTCTCATGTGTAAATGATGGAAAATAAAAAGGAAAGAGAGATCACTTGAGCTCCATAATGAAGGTCATGAAAACCTTGGAACAAATATTCACACTCATTGTTTGGGATATGTAAAATTATTTCCATGCAAACATATGCAAGTGAATATCTATCTATAAAATTCCATAATCAAGGAACTATTAAAATCCATAAATGAAAATGAGGATAGGAATGAATACCCATGATTGTGTTTAAAAAATTTAATTTGTTGATATGAAATCCATATCTTGGAATATGTATTGTATATGAATACATGCATCTTTTGCTAAGATAAAGTGAAGCATGTGTACCATCATGCAATTTCTAATATAAAGGGGAGAAGGAGGGAATATGTTGTGGACCACCAGTACAATATGAGTAGAGATAAAATAAGTAAATAGTATGCCCTATTTTGAGGTGTGGGATGAAATCATGAATCACACATCTCAAAAGAAAGGGATTACATGTACTTTCTAGACTTAAATGATATTTTAGAACTTAGTATGTCATTCCCACACACTAATTTCATTGCATAATACCCACATACAACCTTTGCACAAGATCTATGCAACATTTCTATCATGTGCAAACAATATATACAACAATGCTTGCACATGCATCCTACTCAATAGTGTTACACAAATACACTGCTCAACACCAATATTGTGCACAACCATTTTTTGTAGATCTATGCATAGTTAAAACATTCCTAACACCAACATGATATTCACAGTGATTAGAATTGGCATCATTAATTGTAGATGCTATGATCAGTTCCATATTACTATGATTAGAAAACAATATGAAACCAATCATACCATCTCCAATTAATAATGTCTACAATTAATTATTCAATATTACAAATACTAATATTATTTATAACTGAAGAAAAAAATTAAAAAAATATTTATTATAATCCTTATACTTTATGATGGTCGATCTAAAATTTCACATTACATCTAATACATTCTTCTAAAAAGAAAATTTATATTTTATTATTTTAAAATATAAATATGACTATACATATGACACCTCAAATATCAAGTTCCTTGCTCAAATGAATATTTCCCATAATTCTGTCCACCTGCTCTAATTTAGATTCTTCCTTTTTTTTTCAATTGTTTCAGACTGAAACATCTATTGGTTATATAAGTTTTCGGGTTTTGGTTCCCTCTTACATCCAGACCTTTTTTCCAGTTGTTTAAGATTGCATCATCTATTACTTATAGAAGTTTTAGGGTTTTGATTTCCACAAACTTCCACACTTTTTTTTGGAAGAATTATAAGCGGATGCCTATATTCTTTTTCTTTTCTTATCTTATTCCTCCTGTACAATTATGAGTTTTTTCGTGATAGGTTTCCGAATCTAAAGCAGTCTACTCTATTAACATATCACAAGCGACTGTATTTTAACAATCTTACGGTCAAAATGTAGAAGAGTTCAAGGCAAGATATTTTTCTTCTCGTTTTCATCCGTCTCATCTAAAGTTGATCATATTATTATTCATATGTGATTTTATGGGTCATGATTGCTGGTGAGAGATGGATTCTTATAAATCATTTTTATCTAAATTGATTAGAAATACAGCAGTTGAATATCAATAACAAACATTTCCAAAGAAAGGACTTATTTGAGCAAAAACCTTGACAAGCCAGGAATTATTCCACTCTCAAATCACAAATCTCGGCTGCAATACATCACTTGAATCTGAAAATCAATCACATCTAGATCAAATTTCTATTGTTAAGTAAATATCATAATAATTAAAAAGAAAAAAATAAAATAGAATAAAATTTAGAAAACGTACCTGGCTACAATTAAACTGCAAAGCACAAAACCATAGTCATATTCTGTGCTAAAACAACGAAAAACCAGGCTGAATCCATCAGCAAATCAGATGCTATAAATATAATTTGTATAAGAAAAGATTTGGGTGCCACTGAATGCATGGAGCGTCGGGGTTCTTTACAGGTCGGTTTGTTTGGTGTGAGGATTTCAATTTTGTAGTGGGGATGAGTGTAATCAGATTTTGTGTGGAATAAAGTTTAACTCAAATTCTTAGGTAGATGAGTAATTACAAAAACACGCATATAATTTTCAATCGGAAAAATATACACATGCTGTTAATTGGAGATGCTTAACACAGGTATGAATAATGAGATGTCTCTAGGTAGGAAGTGTGTGATAAAGTTTAATATATTGATAATGAAAAATATTTTTGAAAATTAAATGCGTATTAATTTTTTATTTTAATAAATTAAATTATTATTAAAATAATATGGTATTTCAAATGAAATTGTCAATGATTTTTACATTGAAAAAGTTTATATAAAATAATAATAATAAATTTATATTAATGTTTGAAAAATTAAATTATATTATATTATAAAGTTGAAATTGATAGTAATAAATTAGAAAAAACTTATAATAATAAAATTTAATTATAATTAAAATTTGAATTTGAATTTTGAGACGAACATTAAATAATTCATATTTAACTTTTTAAATATAAATTCGTTAAAACAATTAAAATTAATTTACAATTTTAATAAAAGTTTAATCTTCCTTTAAAAATTAATAAATTAAATTAAATTTTAATATTAATACATGAAAATTATTGTGGGTCATTTAGATGTATAGGAAGAATACATTTACATTTTAAATCTATAAATGTATTCTATATCTTTCATTGAATTGTTTTAGTTACTTAATGTATGATTAAAACATGTGTTATCTTAATGAAAATAAGTGTCAAATATGTAATAGTTTCTATAAAAACATAGTCAATTTAGACCAGTCTAAAACTAATTAGAAGGAAATTCTAACTAGTTTAACAATGTAAAACTTAATTAAATGACTCTAAAAAAATTAGACAAAAAAAATTAAAAAATATATATTCAATGAAAGATGCCTCTTTTATAATATAATCGAGTGATGTAGGATGTCTTATGAAAATAAATATGGATACATATACTTCCAATATTTTTCCATTTTCATTCTTCATAACACAATTAACAAATATTGTATTCATAAAATAGTGCACGTTTCTCTTTATTTTGATGATTGGAAGAAAGCTAAAATTGCTCCCTAGCTCACATACACTACAAATTTTATGTTGTTTTTTTCACCTAGGTTTAAATCCCCTCTAGTCTATACACACTCTCTCCAAGTGCTATGGCAGTCTGTTTTATCTCAAAATAGGCACCACCTTCATTGTTATAGATTCCAATATGGAGGTTGTAACTACCATACCAAAGAGTGTAAGTTAAGCTCGAAGAGATATAAATTTATATTTTGGTATAGCAGAGTTTCATAAAGCACATGAGTGTATATCAATAATTTTATATCACTCGAAACCTATGAACACTGACCTTGTCTCACTTATTATACACAAAGTGTTAAGAAATAATAATATGATATTGACTCATATACATACATACATACATTTATAATATTATAAAATATTATATTATATATTATTTAATAATATTCATATATTATTATATGATATTAATATATTATTAATATAATATTACATTAGATTATTATTATAATTTTTAATATTCTAAATAATATTAATAATATTGGTTATACTATATACTAATATTAGAATATAATTATATTATTATATTAATAATATATTTATATAACCTAACCTATAGTTATAAAATATTATTGATAATATAATATATATGTGTGCTTAATATTATAATATAATTATTATTATAAATTATATTAATACAATGTAATATAAGTAAATATAATTAAAAAATGTTATTATATTAATAATATGATATGATACATATAATATTAAATATATTAGTATCATAAAATATCAATATCTAATATTAATATAGTATAATATTATAATTACCAAATACATGATTGAAATAGGTATAGTCTCAATGAAAATAGGGGTAAAATATTTAATGAAACCTTTAATAAGGAGGATTATTTATCCATTTTTGGAAATGAAAGAGAATGAATTTATTCTTACCTCATTCAATTTCTCACTAAAAAATGTTATTGGCTTTCCTTCTTGAATCAACACAATACTAATTCACATAAATAAATCATCACAATCATCCTCAAATAATTTGTTTAAATCTGGTAATGTTAAAATTTGCATACAACTTCTCCTTTCTTAACAAATCCAGTACCATTCTCAAACATTGTACGTGTTCTTACTTAGTCTTACATAATTTCAAAATTAATAACAAAAAACATACCAATATATTCTTGTATCACTGTATTCATCATCTTCATAAATATGGTAAGTGCATTAAATAATCTTGAAGGGAATCATCATCCACTCATATAAGCTATCCCTAGTCTTGAATGTAGTTTTCTACTCATATACTTCACAAATTTGAATCTTGATTATAACCACTCCTTAGATCAATCTTGGTAAAATATTTTGTGCGAGAACATCCATCATATCATCTAAAAGAGGTATAGGAAATCTATACTTGATTGTAACTTTATCAATGGATCTACTATCAACACACATTCTCCATCCTCCATATTTCTTTGGATTTATCAATGTTGGTGTTGCACATGGACTCATTCTCTCCTTTATCAATTTCTTTCTTAATAAATAAATAACCTATTTATTTAATTCTACTTTCTAAACTGGACTGATCCTATAAGTTGTTTGATTGGGTAGGGCTGATCCTAGAATTAAATTAATGTGATGTTGAATATCTCTTTTCATTGGTAAACCATCTGATGACTCATTAGGAATAACATCTACATATTTTTTCAACACTCTTGTTTCTCTTTTTGGTATTTTCACCATTTCCATGTCTTCATTCTTTGCTACTAATACATCACAACAACGTATTACCTTTATTTATCAGATAAATTATTTAGTAGAGAGCATGCTTTCTATTTTTTCATTCTCTTTAATAGGAAACAAAACTACCTTTATACCACCTTTCTAAAAAGATTATATTTTCTTTGCTCTATCATAAATTACTTTCCCATCTAATTCCCATAGTCTCTCTAATAACACATTGCATGCATCCATCAAGATAACATCACACCATATTTCATCATTACAATTTTTTTTTGAGAAAACTTGATTAAGCACTACTATAACCTCATTCCCTTTATTAAACCATTAAATCTAATAAATATTAGGATGTTTTTCACATTGAAAATGCAATTTCTCTACCATTTCTTTAACACCCATATTTTCACAACTACCACCATCTATAATTACTTTGCATACCTTTCCACCTGAAGTACATCTTGTTCAAAAAATGTTTGATCACATCCATACATCACCACTCTCTTTATTATTCACTTGTTCCTTCCTTAGAATGATCATTGTTCTTCTAATCATGAGATTCTCTCTAACATGTATTGGTGTAATTTTAGTATTTTGCTCTTCTATCTCAGCTTCAACTAGATTCACTCTTGGGTGATCCTCTTACCTCTTTTCTTGATCTTGATAATAAAAACACTCAAATTTCTTCTACCCTTATTATCCACATCTATAAAAAAAAAAAGATCTATGTTCATTCGGGAACCATCTTCTATCACCACCATAAACTCATCATCTCTAAAACCCTTGTCTATTCTCATCTTGTCTTTCTGCACCATGTGATGATTCACCACTATTAGTATTAGACCCACCTCTGGTGGTATTAAACCCAACTCATCCCCTTATTGGAGGGTATCCACCTCTTCTTGTACCAAGATACATTCTTTTAAAATTCTATCTATTTTGTTTTTCTTTTGCCTTTAAATCTAATTGATAAGCCTCCTCCATGCTAAGTGTTTTATGCATGTTTAATTCATCTGGAATAGTAAATTTCAAACTATTTACATACCTTGCATCCATCTACTCTTTTATTTAATCATGATCCACTCATATGGAAAGCTTATAAAACTCATATGTATACTCTTGTATATTGTGATCCTTTTACCTCAAATTCTAAAATCTTCTATATAGGTTTTGTGCATAATCTATAGGAATAAATTTCTCCCTCATATTCTTCTTCATCTTTTTACACTAATTAATCTTCTCCTTACATTTTTTCTTTCTTTATTCATATAGGTGATCCCATAAAATTATTGCATGACCTTTCAATTTCATGAACGAAAATTTTACCTTCTTGTCTTCTCTCATATAAAAAACTTTTCCATGCTATTCATCTAATATATAAACTCCTCTAGTTTTAAATGACCTCTGTAATCTAGAACATCAACTTTGAATCCTTCATTTCTTCCTTATAAATCCCAAACCATTCCCTCTTCCATCAATGGTGGCTAATCTTACTATTCTTCTTCTTGCTAAATTTCTTCATCATAATCTATCTTCCTTGGCTTCATAACCACATTGTCTTCTTCTTTGATTGTTGATAACCTCTATTAATTCTTGCACTTGACTCTATAGATCTTTTATATTCTAATTCATATATGAAATACCTACACATCCTCTCACCATTTATTACTCCTTTAAGATTCAACCATGCTCTGATACTAGATAATGAAACCAAAAAACTATCAAGGTAATAAAATTATTAATAGGCCAAGATATGAAACAATCTCTAAATTGATTCGTATTGAATGAATTAAAATAATTAAAAACCCATGCCAGGCTTAAATGAGCATCAACTCATAATTATATTTGACATGTAAAATTTTGAAAAAAAAAAGAAAAATCTAAAAAAAACTTCTATTTTAAAAAGTTGCTATTTTTAGTAAGTTTTGCATGCAAGCACATACATCTCTAAAAATCTCAAAAAATAATCTAAACACTAAAATTATCCTATTGGATTAATTTCTCCTAAATTTCATGTCTAGTCATAAAAATATAACATTTCTAAAAATAGAAAAATCTTAATAAAATCAATAAACTACAATTTCATACCTTTTGATAGTCACATTTGGCCTCCAAAAAATACTAAAAACACCTTTTAGAAAAAAGTAAATATTATGGAATCATTAAACTTTTTGAGATGATTATTTTTATGCATTGAATAGCTCAAATGGAGCTATGGATCAAAATCTATGGCCTCTAGAAGTTGGGCCTATTTTTTCTACATCAGAATGCTTACCATGTGACCCAAATGAAAACAAAACATAATAGAGTCTCAAGTGTCATTGATCTTCTAGATAAGATTGGAAATACCATTAAAGCTTCATAATAGCTTGGATAGGACACCCAAATCATAATATAAAACTATTGAAACAAATCAGTGATTATCTCTAACATAATGCTCCTTAAAACAAGATTTTTGAAATTCACAATATTGCAAGTTCTGTCTATGAAAATAAGAAATGTGCCTCTGTGTATTTAATTATATATTGGTGGAAGGATTTTATTAAAAATATTTGGAATATATCCTCTAAACCATGAATTATTTGAATTCTCTGAGAGTAGAGATAACTAAAATAGGAAAACTATTTGTTGGAGGGGAAGCCTAGTTACAACATTACCTATAAAAAATTATCTATAGATGGTGAGATTTATAAGAATATCTAAATATGCAAATACAAAAGATAACAGAGAGTACTCTATCTAAATTATGAAATAAATTTCCATCTTCTAGATTTGGTCATCTTTTTGGTAGAAAATATTTAAGCATGGATCTAAAAAGACTATGTCTGTGGCCCATGTGCAACAACCATACTGACCCTGGATAATTTTTAGGTCTAGATTTGTGTAAACACCTTTTCAAGTGAATTCTCTCTTCTATGTGGTGTTTGAAATAGATATTTTAGTAGCCTATGTATTCTTAAGAAAATTCCCTCTTCAATATAATGTTTGAAGCTAATATTATAGTAGTGTTACAATTATATTATTATCCCACTTCTAAGAAATTAGATTTTTCATCAATTTTTTTTGTATTTTTAAGTTATAAAAATTGATTTATAATCATTCACAATCATTTATAATCATATTTTCCCTTTTCAAACCTAGAGTTTCTACTCTACATTTCATACATTATATGAATTTTCACTTGGGATCATAAAAAGATGAATCTACATTATGACAGAGAACAAATCCTCTAGACATATAGCCTTAACAAGCTAGTGGGCATTTAGATGAAACCTTATTTTTTTCAAACCAAAGAAAAAGGAATCTATTTTAGGGATCTCAAAAATATCTCACCCATATTATAACATATTTACTTTCATCATAAATTTAAATAGATCCATTTTTAAAATCCTAAATAAAACCATTAGCATAAAAAAATTATAAATCCATCATGAAAACTACCCAAAACAAGTAAAACTAGAAATTACACAATAAATCTTTGCCTATATAGATAGTCAACATTAATTTTTAAAAATAAAATATCATGTTCACTAATGTGGGTATATATTAGAAGAGCAAAAGAACATACCTTCTAGGGGTTTCATAGCCACTATATGTTTTGAGAACTACAAGTTTGGGTTCTAAGGCTTGTAAACCCAATCCATGAACACAGCCCTAGCAAATAGTTAATAAAGGATATTTCAGACTAAAAAAAGTGAGATCTTTGTCTATAGTATATATATACCATTCCTTTATTGAAGTATACAGAGTGATCCCCATCCAATTTATGGTCTCTATACACTGGTGGTCTCCCTTCACCTATAAAAACAAATGTTTTGAGTTATTACTAACCTTGTAAAACCCAAAGATCACATGTAGAAAAATATAAAAAAATGAATAAGAGGGGTTATTGTGAAATATATTTGGTTTCCCTAACAACAACTTCAAAGTATGTGAAGGTAGTAAACATAACCTTCCATATCAATAAAAATAGAGCCCAATGCCAAAAGTGACACAACTGAGTTTAATTTGTGTAGCTAGTCCTCACAAGAATTGTGAATAATGACTGAATAAAATCAAACAAAATCCACATTCATATTATACCATACCCAATCGGGGGAAAAATAGATATACACTATATCTGATGCCTTGAAAATCCATAGAATACAACACAACTGAATAATAACTAAAACTAAATCCTCTGCTATGACCTCCCCCTCTTTTCACCATACTCATCATTCTCCCCACTACCATCCATGGATACCACATATCCATGTTCCACTTCAATACTTCCCAAATTATCTATTCCCTACCAGTAAGATAACACCATCAAACTCCAACCTCACCCATACCTGCTTGACCTTGGGTTTTATCCCAAGCAACAAGCTCTTATTAAAGATATATTTGGTTTACCTAAATTTATAGATCAATAAAGGATCTTGTGGCCTAACTGTTGGCCGATGTAAATGGCATCATTTGCTAAGATAGTGATATCCTACTTTATAATGTACATGAACATGTATACCCTACTTTATACGATGTAAAATTAGAAATATCTACAAAATTTCTCTACACCACCACTTCCAACAGACCACCACTACTAAAAACCAAGTTTTTTATAATAGAATATGCCATTTCTTTATCTATTTTGAGATGAAGGCTTCTCCCAAACATATATCATAATACCTTATTTTAATTGCTTTTGAATTTGTCTCATTTTAAAGGTGATCAATTGATTTTATTCTAGCTTATCCAATTATTCTATGAGCATTTTCATTGCTTGGATTTACCCTCATTATACTAAGGAAAACATTAATAAATCACCCTATGAAATTTCAACAAAATCTTTGTAAATCTTAATTGACAACCTTAACTCATTTAGGTGAATTGAGGAATATTTTTTAACAAAATTTTTGATTGCTCAGAAAAGGTATGCCTACTTTTTATAGACACCTGAAAAAGTCTCGAGGAATTTATTGGTAATAAAATTGTCAAATTATATTGTATTTGTAATTTTTTATATTTATGTTTGATTATTTTTATATTTTTTCATTTTTTCTCTTGTTCCCTTTCCTCTCTCACTTATTTATATGGTATTATGGTAATCATCTTAAAGGTATGTTTAGTATTTTTATAGGGTTTTAGGTGTTTAATATTATTTGAGGGTGTTTATATGTCTTATGGTCCTATCTTATTCACTTTTTCAACCATTTGATTTTAGTGTACATGTTAATAGGGTTTTAATTTGAATTAAATTCATTTATAAAAATACATCCATCTTCAAGTGTTTATTTATTTACATATAATCTGAAAGAACATCTAACTATTAGAATTATGGTGATCTATTAAACATTATAGATAAATTGAAAAGTAATTTTTATATCAATCATTATACCTTTGAAGTTCATTTAGTGACATATTTTATTGTATTAGTTTTCTTAGCTAAATAATCATTATCATTATTAGAGTGACATTCTAAATATTGTGCACCATTAAGGGCTGTAAAAAATATCAAGAAATATCTATTATTGCCTATGGTAAAAAATTCCCCAAAACACATTTTTATTCATCATTTTTAAGTATAGCTAAAAAATTAGGGTTTGGATGATATCATCAAGACTAGAAACAACTACATTAGAGTAACAAGTCATTTTTCAAAAAACAAATTGTTTGAAAAAAAATCTAGCACAACATAAATGACATAGTTTCATAAGCCTTTAGACCTTTTTCAGAGAATAGCCTCATGACATAGTTAAATCCATTTGAACTTCTAGATTATAATATATTCTTTGTGTAAATTCATAAAGTTATAAAAATTAAGCATACATATAAAATTTATGATCTTAACAAGGTGGGCCACCTTGAATGGATATTATTAGAAATCTTATTTTCATATATCTCTTTTTTTCATGATTTTCCCTCTTCACATTCATATACATATTGAAAGGATATCGTTATTATTTTAGTTATACATAATAATTTTATTAAAAATTCATATTCATGTTTAAAGGATATTATTATCTTTGTTTAACTTTAAAATAGTTTACTGTTATTTGTTTTTGTAGTTATAAAACAAGGCTTCTCCCTATTGTAGTTATAGTGGATAATAGATATCTCTTTCGCATATATTAATTTATTTTTATAATATCCCTTATTATCTTTTAATAAACCTTTATTTTGTACACTTTTAAATCTTTATCAATTTAGTAGAGAAGAGTTTGCATAAAATTATAACACAGTAATTCCTAATAGTTCATATTTTCCTTGGATTAAATTATTAATCTCATTCATTAGAGAAGAAGTGTAATTTTTCAATGCTCAATAAAAAGTTTCAAAAATTTGAGTGAGTTTTGGAGCCATATGACTAACAATGTAAATAAAATTTTTTTTCTGGACACATCCTAAAGTCATATGCACTATGGTTCTTATGCACATATATTGAACTTAATATTTTGGATAAGGTCATCAATTCACTACTAGTTTTTTTGGTTCTCAATATATTGCCAAAAACCTTAAATTTTTGTTGTTAGACTTTGACATTGTCTCTAGATATAATGGTATTCAAAATATTTATATAAACCCTCCTTTCATATTTTATTTCTTTTAATTTCTAAAATTAATTACGTCTGATTTACTATTTTACATTTGTTTAGGAATAGTTAAATGTTTATTGACATTCACCAATTTAATCATAATAATTTTTGGTGAACCAACAATCTACCACACCTTAGGGATTCATTTTTGGTGAAATTGCATTTTTTTGAAATATCTTTATTAATTTATGATAGTTTCCCTTTAGGGTAAGTATAATCTATTTCATTTCTTAGGACTTGTTTCTTTAAATTATTTCTAATTTGTGAGCATTAATTTCTTTGCGTGTTATCCAAAACCTAGGTTTATTTTTCATGAATGTTTTTTAGACCCTAAATATGTTTTCATGGTATGTGTATTCAACACTTAATCTCATCTAACTATTATAAAATTTATTTTACCTACAAGTTTAATTAGGAAAAGGATTAATAATATTGGTTACCTTATTGATTCAATCAAAATTCCTTTGGTTAGTTATAGATCTTTCTTGAATAAAATAATGGAATTTAGAAATGTAGCTAGTATTTATGCAAACATTGTGTTTTATGTTGAAAATTATAATAGTGTGAATGGAAATCAAATTCATAATACACGCACAAAATAAATCATGATTGATAAAATTTATTTAGAGCCTATTTATGCTCTTGTTTCTATTAATTATAATACAATTAATGCTTATTATTCTTCTTAATATATGATTTTTTCTCAAATTCTATAAAATTATCAACATGCACCCATTACTTCTCAAATTATTTAAAATTCTCAACATGTTTCTCAATTTCCTCTTTATCATCCATATTTTTCATATATTAGTTCTTAGATTTATTCCATGTTTCTATTCTTGATGCTTTGAAAAAATATTCAATTCCAAACTAGTTTGCTTCTACTTCTATTCCCAATCTTTAAATGACTATAATGATGCATACATTGCATGATTTACAAAATAAGATTGAGGTTTTTTTTCAAGGGTTTCAATAGCTAAAAATTATGGTCATTTCCAATGATAATATTATAAATCCCTTAGAGTTTTAATGCATAATTAATCACAATTAGATTTCAACACAATTACAAATTAACATTTAACAATGTCTAAAATTGATATAAAATAATAATATAAACCTAGTTGATTAATTACAAAACTAGAGAGACATAAAGTTTAAACTTGTCTTCTGTACACATTATATGCCCACATGTTGACCTAATAATCCTATCCCAAATCTATAGTTACACTCTACCAAAAACACCTTACAAAAAAATAAAAAGATAAAGGATGGATTAAAGGGTCTATATCAATCATATTCCATTTGGAGAACTATATGCACCCAAATTTTACATGGTGTAATATTTTTGAAATAAGATGATGATGTGAGGATATCCATAATTTAAACATGCTCAAACCTAGTCCTATACCTTCTTTGCTATATTTTGTCCTTTTTTGGCCCTTTAAAACTTATTTTCTTAATTTTTTGAGTCTTTGACCTTCAATTTTTAAAACTTTTGTGTCAAGGTGAAACAACTCCAACTATTAACAGAATCACCATGGTATTTTTAAGAGTTTGGTGTGCATAAATCTTATATTTTACTACTAATTAACTTTTTTTACAAGGCTATATTTTTATTTTTGTTATTTTTAATAATATATTCCCAGATTCACAATAGTCTTCTAGTCATTCATACAAGTTGGAGAAAGATACTAAAAATTTTACAACCAATACTCTATCATTTTGAGAGCAACCAAAAGGTGTTCAACTATCTTACTTCTTTTTAATGTTATTTTTTCCTCTCTTTTTTCCTCATGTGAGAAATTTTCATGGTCGCCATTTGAACAAAATATATATAACTAGCTACTTAAGGATCAAATATTTTTGTCAACTTATTCTCCTCCATTTGATCTCTGCTTTGGTTAGGTTGGACAATTTATTTTCTTATTTGTTTTTCTGATTAGTTTGCTAATTAAATTATATTTATTATAATATTTTTCACTTCAAAAAAGTTCATTTAGGAAAATATCTAAAATATTTCATCTCTCTCATCTCTTTTTGTATTGGAAAAGTTTTTTTGTCATTCTAGTTGCACTCATAAAATATAGATATCAAGGAACAATAGTCTATCCATTAAATCAATGATAGATATGTGAAATTTAAATTTAAATACATCCAACTAACAACGTTTAATTTTTAGTTTTAATATCATACATCCTCATATACACAACATCAAAAACTAAGATGCATACAAAGATTGGAAACATAAAGAGAATGTTTGCATCTAGAATTATTTTACTGCCTTGCATGATAGAAAAAAGCTAATATAACTTAATAATCCAAGCCATAGATAAAAATTAATTCAAATATATATTTATTTTGATGAACATAAATTTCACATAATAATAAAAAATAAGAAAAAACTTGCATACTAGCTTTGCATATACAAACTTGACATTGAAAATTTAGAAATTACATTGCATATACAAAATATGAATTGTAGATATAGTTTTATATTTGAATATTAAATATTAAAATTGCATATTATCTTCTCATTTCATTTAAACTTAAAATATAAAAATAAAATTATTCATTTTATCACAACTGAAAATTTATGTATTTGTAAAAGCAAGAAGAAACACCCAAAATCAAAACTTGAATTTAATTGATTTAAATTCAATTTTCATCATAATTGCATATTTTAATTGTTTTAACGAATTTATATTTAAAAATTTATATATGAATTATTTAATGTTCGTCTCAAAATTCAAATTCAAATTTTAATTATAATTAAATTTTATTATTATAAGTTTTTCCTAATTTATTACTATTAATTTCAACTTTATAATATAATATAATTTATTTTTTCAAACATTAATACAAATTTATTATTATTATTTTATATAAACTTTTTCAATGTAAAAATCATTGACAATTTAATTTGAAATACCATATTATTTTAATAATAATATTATTTATTAATATAAAAAATTAATATGCATTTAATTTTCAAAAATATTTTTCATTATCAATATACTAAACTTTATCACACACTTCCTACCTAGAGACATCCCATTATTCATACCTGTGTTAAACATATCCCATTATCAGTATGTGTATATTTTTCTGATTGAAACTATCAGTCAGTCATTACTCATCTACCTAAAGATTTGAGTTGACACACAAAATCTCATTACACTCATCCCCAATATAAAATTGAAATCCTCACATCAAACAAACCGACCTGTAAACAAACCCGAGCTCCATGCATTCAGTGGCACCCAAATCTTTTCTGATACAAATTATATTTATAGCCTGTTTTTTCGTTGTTTTAGCATAGAATATGACAGTTTAATTGTAGCCAGGTACGTTTTCTAAATTTTATTCTATTTTATTTTTTTCGTTTTAATTATTATGATATTTACTTAACAATAAAAATTTGATCTAGATGTGATTGATTTTCAGATTCAAATGATGTATTGCAGCCGAGATTTGTGATTTGAGAGTGGAATAATTCCTGGCTTGTCAAGGTTTTTACTCAAATAAGTATTCCACCTAATTCATCGTCCTTTCTTTGGAAACGTTTGTTATTGAGATTCAACTACTGTATTTCTAATAAATTTAGATAAAAATGATTTATAAGAATCCATCTCTCACCAGCAATCATGACCCATTAAATCACAGATGAATAATAATACGATCAACTTTAGATGACACAGATGAAAACGATAACAAAAAATTCTTCTACATTTTGACCGTAAGAGTGTTAATAGAGTAGAGTGCTCTAAATTCCAAAATTTATCATCAAAAAACTCCTAATTGCAAAAATGTAGGAGGAATATAGGCATACGATTACTCGGAATTTATCACCAAAGAATATAGGCATACGATTACAATTCAAAAAACAAAATGTGGGGATGTTAGATGGAATCAAAACCCTAAAACTTATAAGAAATATATTTTTCAATTAAAAAATAATTAGGAAATAATAAGAATTTAAATATGAAACAGTTGGAAAAAAATAAGAATCTAAGTGTAATTTAATTAAATAGGTCATTAATGATAGAAAATGTATGTTTTTTTTTTAAATTTTGATTGGTAACTTAGAATTAAGTGTTACCTTTTTTAGAAGTGTATGTTTTCATCCTCTTTCCATTTGTCTATTTTATTTTTTAAAATGCATTAAAATTATAAAGTGCCATATTCAAGTGAGTTATAGGCCATAATACTTTCTACAATGTATTTCGAGCACTGATTGCTCTCATCTATATAGATTCATTTTTGGCCTAGTCCGAAGTCCATCTCTAGAGTGTTCATAATTCTTTCTCCTACTCTAGCATTGATTACTCACTTGGATGCATTATCGGTTGTGCCCAACATCCCATTCATGAGCGTGCTTGAGGCATTTACTGCATAGTATTTTATGCAATTGTACACTTCCCTGATATCTTCTCTCAGTTATGTTGACCCCATATGAGATAATCTAGATGAGGAGAGTTATTTCATCTCTAGTGATCCTTCTTGGGAAGGAAAATTATGCTTCGTGGTGTGCTTACATGAAACTCTTACTCACACATAAGAATCGTATTCTATTTCTATATGGACAGATTCTTACACCCACTGATCCTATTTGGTTTGATAATTAGGATAATACCTGTGAGAAGGTTTTTTTCACTTTATTACTACATGGTTCCATGGATCTTCATTTCTATGTAGAACACATAGAGTATCCCTCAAATGTTTGGAGCATTGCATAAAGTCTTTTCAGGAATCCTACTGAGATATATGTCACACATCCACCTACTCTTCCTATTATCTCTTATGAGATTATTGTACTCTGTATTCTTGATTTTATTTATTGTGATGATACATCCATAGTGGATAGTGATCTTCCTTCTATTGAGCCCCCACTATAGGACAAGATTATGCTAGACCTTAGTTATCTCATTACAAATTCTACATCCATTCCTTTATAAATTGTTACTCTTCTAGAGCCTTCATAGAATTGAATTTTGAAGGACTTTATTGATTCTAGTGAAATTATACACAATAAGAGTATTGATGACTCATATGTTCCTATAGACATTCATCTTGCAGATTTGAGTGCTTCAATTTTAAAAAGGTCTATAGTTTCAACAGTTGTTGAGCTCTACTCTCCTCAACCCATGGACATTATTTCAGTGAATGTTTCATGTCTATCTTCTTTTTTGGTTGTTTTGTCCCCTTCATTATATGCTTCTTTATTTCCATCTTCTATAGTTAGTTCTATGATACCTGATCAGACTTTGGCACAATTGAGCATTAGTATGGATACATTTGATTATTTTCTAGAGATATACATCTTGATTCCTACATGCACTCCAATTGAGTTGTAATTTAGTAGTTTGATAACTCATGGTTTCTTTCTTCCAAAAATAATGGACAACATTTGTTGCAGAGGGAGCTACTACAACATTGACCATGCAACATTCTACACTTATCTTCTCTCTACTTATTGTGGAGACACACATCCTTCTTATATTGTATAATACTAGGATCATCACTATGTTCTTGGGTACCTCATCAGCCCTCATTTCTAAGACCTAATTTTATAGCTCATCTAAACTATGATTAAAGGGGGTATTGGAGTGAGATTTCTAGTCCTATCTTCTTTCTTTGTATCTATTTGTGGGAGTGGCAAGAGATGATTTTTTTCACACTAGGTTTTCTCATGTTACTCCACTTATTGAGAGTTGTATTGGATGTGGGTGCCTCATCAGGGCTTGTTGATAAGACCCGTATTTTATTTTATACACTCCTAAGATATGGTTAAGGGTATAAAGCTTTGGTATAGGATATTAATTATTTCATTTACATATTAAATAGATAATCCCTATACATGTAGCTTCAACTTACTTAGGTATGATAAGAAGCTAAGTGGGTGAGAGGGTGAGTTCCATCTAGGGATCAACAAAGTATGACTATGAGTTTCATAATGAGTTACACTTAGTTTAACTATGAGTTCTCTATGTTAGCTCCCCCTGCTCCTTATTTATATTCCTTTTCCCCAAGATATTATAATATAGTAGACAATTTGCAAGCAAGGCAGTTTAATACATCAAATAATTATTACACATTTTCTTGTTCATCTCTAAATACAAGCAGGGTCATTGATTTGTAGAATGCTTGTGTTCTCACTCTACCATAAGGTCACCTACTAGCCCATTCTGATAGATTACTTAGATGATCTCATGGCTCTATAAATGGTAAGACCTCATTTTGTAGAAGGAAAACCTAAGGTATTTATCTATAGAGTCATTTTTTGTAATATATTTTATATAAACATATATCAAATTAGATATTTTTCTATCTCTAAAAATCAAATAACATTCCTTGTTGGTCTGGCTATAAAGGGATACAAAAACTTTACCCATCACAAAACAATATGTAACCTTATAGTTGTGTCAAATGGGCTCAATATAGACAATCTAAAGGAAATTGTAAAATACTTGTCTAAAGACCTTGACAATTGGGTCAACAAAGAATATGTGGACATAAATCCTATTAGGTTATTCTGATGTGGAGTCTATATTGGTATGTATATCATGAATAGATTGTATGAATCTAATGGGCATTTCTCATGTTAATAATTTTTGGGTGCCTTAATTGTATATGATTATCAATGCCAATGAAATCCCAGTCCTAGAGAAAATCATTTGATTAATTTGTGGTGACAGGAAATGAGAATAAGGGATGGATGAAAATTTAATACGATATCCAATCTCAATAAGGCCACTTTATATAGAATCATAATTGGTATAATTTTATAGTGGAATTCTAAGTGGACAATAGTCTATGCTAATTTATCAAATTTATATGCAAATAAGTTTATGAATTGTATCAAGGATATATGTGGTTTTTTCTATCCTCAAGTATACAAATACATCAATGAAATAGAAATCCCAAGAGACTCCAAGGAAATTAAATTATTAATTAAAATCATGGGGGATTATTAGTACTATCCCAATTGTAATGTATTCAATATTGAGGAAGTTTTGGTATCTCCTATAAGGCTACCTAGATATGTAGCTAAAAAACTTATAGAGTAGGAGATTACATACAAGATTCTCCATGGAGTTGGTGGAATATGAAAATATATGAAACAAACTCCATGACAACCAATGCCATACAAAGAAGGGATGAACATTTTTAATATATGGTCAGCAATGCATACAACAACCGATAAAAAGTATTCCTTAACTTTGGAAGACCATGATATTTTGTAGTAGTAGCCAAAATTTAATGTAAAGGCTCACATAATATCGTCAAGTTGAAATGTATAACAAGTATACAGTCACCATCCTGAACCCAATGACTGGGTGTATATCAATGGAAGAAAAAATGATTAGGAAGTTGTTAGTTCTCTAGGTTGTTAATTCATGGTGGTGGTATAATTAGTATTATTTGGTTAAACCTAGTATGATTGATATTATGTGGTTAATAAAATGGGATATGGGCCCCAATTGGGCCCAAAACCAGTTTGAAGCACTATCCAATAGTCATCACCTTACAAAAAAATATATCATAATTATAATAATTGTATTATAATATTAAACCCAAATATATATTATATTAATGATATTTTATAATTATGTAGTGTAAGTGCACAGAGTTGGGGGACAATTCCATGGACATACCCTATAATGCATATGCATTATTAAAAAAATAAGAATGCCTAAATGTTATAGGAATGCATATGCATTCTTATATTTTTTAATAATGCATACATGTTATTAAAACTATAAAACAAAAAGAAACCTTCACCCTAATCCATTCACATATTCCGCATTCTCATTCATTTTTTAGCTGGAAGATCATTTTTTAGATACAAATCCACATTTTGGCCTACAAGATTCATGTTTATCCCTCAATTCACTAGATCGACGATGCCATCATGATTAAAAGGTATGTTTTTTTATAGATTAAATCATTTTTATTTACTTTTTTGAATGCGAATTGAAAATTTATTTTTTATTTTTATGTAATAGGTCAACATGCTCCACAAACCCTCTACCTAATCCTCTACCTAAATTTATGGCCAACCCTCCTAACCCTCCACCTAACCCTCTGCCTAACCCTCCTATAGTTCTGCTAGATCACTTAGGTAACTAGGAAGAAATTATTGCTCACATACTAGAGAACAAAATTAAAATTGAACAAATAATTAGGAGAAAGAGGGAGTTCACTTCTATAAACACCCATAAAAACTATTTGGCCAGTAAACTATAGTTGGTATTAGGTCAAATTGACCTGATAACAGGTGAAAATGATAGATGGAGGTTATATAGAGATAGTTGTAGGGTTTACTATGCTGATAAATTATGAACATATAAGGTGAAGAGCAAAAATATAACAAAAAAACAAATTTGTGCCTTATTTATCAAGCCAACCATCAATGTCCCATTTCACATAAAAACTAAACATTTCCCAATCCATCAATGCCAACATGATTTGATTAAGGACAATATTTAGGAGTGATGGTGGATGGTGTTTGACTATCCCCTTTGTAATAACCATGAGGTCCATTTGTATTTTTTGATGAAACTCTATTATGAGCTTATCCTCAATAAAATTCTAAACTACTTTGACTATGATGAGTTTCAGGGCTAAGGGAAAGGTTCTGCATAGGATCAACTAGGTGCACATTATGCACCTAATCAACCTATAAGGATCCCTACCCAAAAGCCATTTCATCTAGAGATTCCCTCTATGGTGATAAAGGTTATAGATATAGAAATTTTGCATGTGATTAGTGTTCTTATTGATACACTCATTCATCATATGAGTAGAGTTTCAGAGACAAATGCTTGAGATACTCCAACTAGTGGTCATACCTGACCCCACCAATGTAGATGTTATGGTCCTTTATGCACTGGACCTTTAGATGATGATATTGGAACTTTAGGGGCTTGGAGGATGTGGTCTTGACTAATGATTTTTTATCACACACATTTGCTTTAGATACATTGGGAGTCTCTACACACATGCATGTATCTTTTATATAAATTTAATGTTAAAATTTTAAGTTATATTTGCAATTTAAAAAGTTAATAACTAATTTAAATTTGTAAATTTAATAATATATATGTACTTTTTTTGTGTTCTAGGAGGATATGTTGCCTTTGACATCACAAGTAGGTAGTGGGCCAACCCAAGCTACTACATCTATCCATGTTAGTATGACACCATATACATTTACAGATGTAAAATTTCATGTGAATCATATTTACTTTAGATGTACATTCATATGCCTTAATTGCATCCTTGGTAGATTTTATGTAAGAATTTACATAAAATACCTAATATAGTTTTTTTAGAATTTTTATTTTTTGATGTATTAACATGGATTGACATAAATTATTAGAAACTCATTCTTAATCTCAACTATTTTTTTAATAACCAAAATAACTACTTAAACATTTGTTTTATATCCCATTATATGTATTTTCCATAGCAGGTCAATCCAAATTATTAGGATTGGATGTACACACACACACACACACACATTTCATTTGATAAAAGTTGTTTGGTAAAATATATTACAATCAATTTCCCAATTGATCCTAGCATGCCTTCATCAATATGCACACCACTCCTTCATTTTAAATACTAGCCTCATAGCTAGGCACTTTATTCCTTTTTATCTTAATCACATATATTGGTGCAATCACTATTATCAATATCCAAAATGGCCATATCTAGAAATTCAATTCATATCTTGATTCCATTCGAGCATAAAATTTTAATCTCTATGGAGTTAATAATTTAGATGGCATTGCCTCTATATCCCATTGTACCTTCTCACTATTGGGTTATTCAGATAGTTTCCATTATATCCCACTAATTTGTTGGGAGAGCATCGACAATAAACTATAGCCTATATGTATATGGCATAGGCCTTGTGATGATATATAAATAGTGGACCTCAACCCCATATAGATAGATGCGGTTGAGTGGTTTGTTACCAACACCTACTTAGGGGGGATAAAGGTGTACTATATATATTGGAGTAAGAGGTTATATCTATATCCATTGATGCAGACTTATATCAACTTCTATATCAAACTATGTTTATATCCCTTCCTTTTAAGCTTTTCCTTCATCCACTCATAACTTGTTCACTTAGTCCTTTGGGTAATCAAATACAAATTATAATATTGGTCAAATCAATCATTATATCTTATTATCACTCTCTACATCTTTGGTTATGTCACTAACTCAAACTATCTATGTACTTACCCCTCACATGCAGCTATCGAGCTTTACCTTTTATTAGCCCTATTTTTGTGTAAAGATCCTTGTTGGGAGAATTTAAAAAATATTCACTAGAAACTAATTACATATTTAAGAACCCATTTGGACCATACAACTCCCACATTAACCCTCTAACATAACTCTTAAGGAAAATTATACATCCTTCTTTAGTCCTCTCACCAATTATCCCTCCATTTATGTAAACCTCTTTAGTATGAAACATGTATGAACTTTATCTATAATATATTGACATTTATAGATACCCATTTAGATCTTTCATTTTAATCAATCATTTTTTGATTCCCTTATTTATACAAATTCTCCTATTTCTATATCACCCCTTCTCCCTTAACCCTTCTCTAAGCTTAACACTAGATCATAGCCTCATTTACATAATTTTAGATACCTAAAAAGCCTTAAATAACATATATTAGTGATAAGACATAAACTAATGTACTATTACATGTTTTTGAAAATTTTCAATTGTCAAATATCATTTTATACACTAAACCCTAGAATCAAGGTTTCTAGGCCATTACCAGGGTCGAGAGCATAGTAAAGGGGATAAATATTTTCTTACTAGGTTATAGAACCAAAAGAAAATTTCATTGGATCTATACTGACCCTATACAAATTTCTCATTTAGATATAATATTTTGAAAACCCACAATCAATTGCAAACTCCAAACTCTTAGTTTATAACCCTTCCTATGCACATAGGAAAACATGGTACATGGTTACTTTACCTTTTCTTCATCCCCAAATATTTTCAAAGCCTAATATGGGATTATATACACTAAAATTTACTATCTTATACCCTTTACAATCTCAATGGAATCCCAAACTAGTTTCAACATAATATGACTCAGTCCTTTGATTGTATGTTGCCCTTTAACAAAGAGGGTACTTAGGTATTGTTTCCTCTTTCAATGTCAAATTAATATAAACATATATCAAGATTATCTCCCCCTTTATATTATCATTAAACATCATTATTTAAACTCCTTATAATCCATAACAAGTTACAATACTAAACATAAGGTACATAATTTCTTAGTTTACAAACTATATGTTTTCCAGCAATAATGGCTGTGGACAAATAGGATTTTACCACTTCTTAACCAATTATATTTCTAAAAATATTATTCTTAACACTATTATTTACATTCCTTAGTTAACCATCCATATAAATTTATACCAAAATAATAAAATTCTCGGACTATAGTTGAATCTTGGACTGTATACAAGGCTATGTTTATTAGCAACTTTTTTAGTCAATGATTTTACCAAGTTATTAATTATTAGGTTGTTTGTTTAGTTGATGACTAGGGTGGACACTCTTCCTTCATTATGAGTTGAGACAGACTCAATAATTTATGATGTAATGTCATCTTCATAGGCACTCACTGAGGTATGTATATTCACTTGTAATTTTGAATTCTAATTTAGTAATTTTCTTTTAATAATTCTACTATATAATTTGTCAAATATAACTTATATGAATGAATTTATTGTGTATTCAAGGATTCCATATGACATTTAATTGTCTGATTTAGATGACTACTATGATAATTCCTCATGTTTTTTCATCATTTGACATGCTTGTTCGTGTAGCTGAACTTAGGATTGACCTAGTCAAGTGTCAATAGTACATTGAGTAGGACCATGAGATTTTGGTAAGCTCATGTTTAAATGATTTATTTATTATATTTTAAAACATGATTGTCTGAACATGGTTTCATGTATACTTGTTAATTTTAAAATATTTTTTGTATTTGAATAGGTTCGACTGTAAGCGTTATGAGTGTAGTACCTGAAGTCAAACCTTGGAGTAATCTAAGGCATTTATGATATCTCCATCTACAAGTAGAGCATCCCAAGAAGAGTCTTATTTTAATAAGGCAAAGAGAGGGAGACTATTTTATGATTAAGATGTTTTAGATGATGTACTTCTTTGTATGCCTATATGGTAATGTATGCATTTTTGGCATTGTACATGAATATATGATGTATTCACCTGATATTAGATACTATGTTTTTAAACATGATGTAATTTTTTATATGCCTATATGAAAATTCATGTATCATAAACATTGTATGCCTATTTATGGCATTCTTAAATGATAGTTTTATTTTGCACATGAATATTTAAGAAACCAGTGAAGTAAATCTTGTTTGAATCACTTGTGTTTAGAGTATTATAAATCACTGGTTTTGAAGTATTCTTAAGGATTAAAAATGTTATGATATTTAGAATAACTTGTTAGGATAGTGTTGCAAATAATACCTTTATAAGAAATGAAGACCCAAATGACATTCACTTGTTATGGTTTGTTATTCTATGGTTTGTTAGGATAATGTTTCAAATCAGACATTCACTTTCTATGATTTGATTTGAATAGTCTTTCATAAGCTAGCTCCTCTTTTGACTCTTTAGACTTAACTTATCTTCTTACATCTATTAATTATTCTTGTTACTCTTAGTAGCACCTCATTGATGTCATTGATCTCTGTCCATACATCTTTTACCTCATTCCATTCATGTCTCATTCACAAATTTCCTCTTAATCTCTTTCTAGTTCTTTCCTGGGCACCTTCTTTGGGTCTCAAGGACCAAATCTTGGTCTATGTTTCAAGAGCTCAACCTGCTATCACATATGGTCATAGATGATCATAAAATATCTAGTCTAATCCCCTTCAAGTACTCAAACAATAAGATTCTCTCATTCCACACTTTATGGACACAATGCTCTGTCAAGGCTATGTATAAGGGAACAAGGTTACAAAGTTTCATTAAATTTTCATGGTTAAATATCTTAGAAATGCTTGAAGCTCACTAACCTAGTGTTTTCCATGCCATCTACATACTCTCCAAAGGACCAATTTGACCTTCTCACCGATCTTATTTTGTTGAAAACATACTCATGACATCTAAAACATACCAAATTGACCTTTTCATTGAAGGCCCCAAGTATTCCTTGTACCTATTTTCCACTTTTGCCCAAGTAGGACTGTAAATCCTACCAGGCTTATTTCATGTTCTTAAATATTATTTTTCCCCTATGACCTTATTTCTCACTCTTGACCCCACTCTCAAACATATAATACTAATGTTTGGCCATATCTCCTCCCATAGACTTACCCCAACTTCTAAAACACCTTCAACACTTAAATTAGGGATGCCATACGTTTAGTTATCATAAATTTCATTGAATTATGTTAAAGTTATATGTTGTGTGCAAAGAGGTTTTGTGGGTACAATTTTGGTGGATTGGCATAATTTATCCATCTTTTCACTCCTCACCAAAAGTTGTCATAATATCCTCTACCTCCAACTAGTAACTTTACCTTTAGAACCGAAAAGTACAAATCCACCAATTCAAGCACATATATATAGGGAAATTACATGTGTTACAATAAAATTGACACCCACTTCCACTCACAAGTGAATTTTCACTACTATTTTGGAGCATAGAAACACTCACAATAAATGTTGTCAAAATTGAAACTACGATCTAAGAATTATTTTTTGGGTATTTGTCAGTTGAAAAATTGAAATAATAACACATCCCAAGGTATGAATAATGTCCATTACCATGTTATTCACCTCCCATTTTGTCCAGACGACAAACCCACCACCCATTATGGGTTCAAGAATGCCCTTCCCAATAGAACAAAGAGGTTTATTTTTAGCCTAATTTTAGGCATGCATAGAACAAAAACTATAAGTGATATGGAAGAACCATAAGATCCATCATGTTAATGGTAAATTCCTTTAATTTCACCTTGAATCTATCTTGAATCACTTTTAATAGAAATCCATGCTAGAACTTGCAGTAGAGGGTCATAAAATACAAATTTTTGGTAGTGAAGAGACAACTTCTTGACCTCCAACTAGGTTTTTTTTTTTGAAATTGATAGGTGTAAATCCACCACTTTGATCACATCTATATAGTTAAATTATAAATTTTTAAATAACCCTGACAACCACTTCCACCTACAAGTGAATTTCACTATTGTTTCTGAGTATGGAAGCACTGATAACAAATGTCATCAAAATTGAAGCTACGGTCTGAGAACTCAATCTTTGGTACTTGTTGGCTAAAAAATGTCAATTTCAACACATATAAAGGGGTGAATGTTTTTTAGTAATATGTCATTGACCTCCCATCTGGCCTTGATGACAAACCCACCACCCATTTCGGGCTCAAGGATGCCCTTCCCAATACAAGAAAGAGGCTGATTTTTAGCTTAACTTCAGGTATGCATAAAATCAAAACTATAAATAATAAGGAGGAAATGTAAGATCCCTCATGTTTTTAGAAAATTTAGGTAATTAAAACTTAAATCTAGTCTAAATCACCTCTAATAGGAATCTATGCTAGAAGTTTTAGTAAAGGGTCCTAAAATGCAAATTTTTGAAAGTGAAAAGACAACTTCTTGACCTCCAACTAGAAACCTTACCTCCAAAATTGCCAGGTAAAAATCCACCAATTTGATCGCGCACGCGTACACACACACACACACACACACACACACACACACACACACACACACACAGAGGAAAATTACACATTTTAAAATAACCTTGACACCCACTTCCATCCACATGTGAATTTTCACTACTATTCCAGAGCATGAAAACACTGACAACAAATGTTGTCAAAGTTAAAGCTATGGTATGAGAACTCAATTTTTTGTGCTTGTTAGATGAAAAATAACACTACCAAGACATACAAATGGGATAATAATGTCTAGGACCAGGTTCTTGACCTCCCATCTGGCCCAGATGACAAACCCACCACCCATTCTAGGGTCAAGAATGCCCTTCCCAATACAAGAAAGAGGCTGATTTTTAGCCTAACTTCAAGCATTCATTAAAAAAAATTGTAAGTTGTATGGAGGAACCATAAGATCCATCATTTTCATGATAGATTCCTCTAATTTAAGTTTTAATCTAGTTTGAATCACCTATAAGAGCAATCTGTGGTAGAAGTTGTAGTAAAAAATCCTAAAATGCAAATTTTTGTAGTGAAGAGACAACTTCTTGACCTCTAACTAGCAATATATATATATATATACACACACACACACACACACACACACACACACACACACACACACAGGAAAATTACACATTTTAAAATAACCTTGACACCCATTTCCACTCACAAGTCAATTTTAACTACTGTCCCAGAGCATGAAAACTCTAACAACAAATGTTGTCAAAGTTGATACACACACACACACACACACACACACACACACACACACACACACACACACACACACACACATATGAGAAAATTACACATTTTGAAATAACCTTGACACCCATTTCCACTCACAAGTGAATTTTTGCTACTGTTCTAGAGCACAAAAACACTAACAACAAATGTTGTCAAAGTTGAAGCTATGGTTCAAAAACTCAATTTTTAGTGATTGTTGGTTGAAAATTGGTACTACCAACACATCTAAAGAGGTGAATAAAATTTAGTACCAAGTTTTTGACTTCTCATCTAGCTTGGATGACAAACCTACCACCAATTCTGAGCTCAAGAACACCCTTCCCAATAGAAGAAAGAGGCTGAGTTTTAGCCTAACTTCAGGCATGCATAAAACCAAAAATGTAAGTCATATGGAGGCACCATAAGATTCATTGTATGCATGATAAATTCCTCTAATTTCACCCCAAATATAGACTAAATCACCTCTAAGATCAATCCATGAAAAAAGGTACAGTAAAGGGTCTTAAAATGCAAATTTTTGATAGTGAAGAGTCAAATTCTTGACCTCTAACCAGAAACTTTGCCTCCATAACTCGTAGGTGATAATATACCACTTTGAGAATGTATATATAGGTAAATTACATGTGTTCCAAGACACTTGACACTGACTTCCACCCGCAAGTGAATTTTCACTATTTTTCTAGAGCATGGAAACATTGATAACAAATGTGTTTGGAAGGCTATAAGGAAAAATAAACTTATCATGAGCAATTGTTTAGGAGTGGAAAAATGCCATGTACTCTTACTAAGATTTTTTTAGCTTCAAGAATATGAAATTATTTACTAACGATGCCAACCATGTGAAGGTGAATGTAGATTTGGTACCACTAAGCTATAAAAAAATGTTAGTAAGTTATTAATGATGAAATTTATGCATGTACTACCTAAAAAATTAGAAAAAAATGGTAAAATTGATTACATCTATATTTTAAAATTCAACATACCTATGTATTTCAATCCATTAAACAACTTGGATATTTTCTAATATTTATAGTATCAAGAATAACTTCATGGTCTGACTCATGAACTTTCCATAGATTCTTATTTCTTGGCCTCCCATGATATTTTTGTAATTGAATATTCATTACAAGAACCAAATTTGAATAGTATAAAATCTTCTGGTGAGTTTCAAAGTCCTCAAATAACTACACATTTTAATTTTTTATAGGAAATCGTCGAATCCAATTTCTGGTGACTACCATAAACCTAGTGGGATAATTAATATATTCTCTATCTACAACTAGGGAAGTCAATTTTCTTTCCATCTACACATCAACATAAGTAGTAATATATTCCCTCTTCGTTGTCCTCATCTATAATAACTTTAAAAACTTGGCTTGCATCATAAAAAGCAAATTTTAATGAAATTATGATGATAGATTATGATAATAAATAGCACATAAAGATTAATCTTTTATCTAGCTGCACTTTATCAAATATATGGTCAAAGTCATGTGAGGATGTCATGCTGGTAAGTTGTAATGATGGTAGAACTAATATGTGTTTATTGGGATTAGAGGTTTGGAACTACAACCATCCACCAAATCTTATGAATCACACTAATTCTAAAAAAATCCATGAATGAAGAACAAAAGCATGCCAAATGTCACATATGAATAGTCCAAGAACTTGCATTTGAACTATGAAATGAGCGTAGCTCATTTGAACCTGTTAGAGTCATATAATCCTCATACTTTACCAAGTATTTTTCTTCCATTAACAAAAAATGTCTATGAATGTTAGAATTTTTTTTATCACCATGACATATGTTCTTATTCCAACAATTAACCACATTTTTTGTATCAATAAAATTAGTAATATTTTCATAATTTAACTCTTCCCTTGCAGTGAATCTTTTTATACATGATCCAACATCATCATGCTCCCATTTTCTATTTTCCAACCTCAGTGAAAATCCAAGTATGTTCTACACTAGTAGTAATGTGCATCCTATTCAACCAATAAAACATCTATGCGTTCTTGAATTATGATGTGCAATTGCCTGATCAAATGTAATGCTATTTTAAATTAATGTTCCTTTGAGTCAACTATCCATAGAACTTATCAAAACAATCTTTCACATACTCTGTACAATGTGATCGATCATTAGTGATATAGAAACTATACTCCCTTAATATTTTTTTATCTTCATCTATATAATTAGGGGCATGTATGAATGTTATATGCACAAATATAACAATTTATGTTAAGTTGTAATACTGTGATTGAACTTCCATTTTTGGTTTGAATGTGTAATTTTTTGTAAATTCAACTACTAAAACAATAAAAGCAAGTGGGAATGTGTCATTTATTGACTTTAAATATTCATCCAACCATTTAGCCCTATGTGTCTGCCTTGCATACTCATAAATAATTTTCTCCATGAATTTGACCATAAAACCTGAAACATGTATCTCTTTCATAAAAAGCTCACATATTTTAGATTCTTTGCCATATTTTACTTGATAAGTCACATATTTGTATTTGATCAAACTAGCTAATTCTTATCAAATTGCACTTATACATTCCTCATGGATACATTTTTTCAATTTTAGCAATCCACCGCAAATGTTACAATTTCCATCCAAACATGCTTTCTTATAAAATTTTATCCATCCGGTCTTTCACAAAAAATATTTGAAATAAATTCCTTGGTTAATTTTGGTGGAAATTCTATACCAACTCCTACAAAATGTTAGTATTATGCAAAGTATAATGAATATAGAAAAAAGTATCATAGTGCATTGAAAATTCAACATGTTGCCAACAAAAAGTGGTACATGTGTGATTTATTTTTACATAAAAAGGTTTGGCCATCTCAAAAATTATTTGATTAATAGTAATTTATGGATGTTTTTATAAAAACATAGAGTAAAATTGTGTTTGAGTCATATCCAAGAAATGTTTCAGATGTAGTTCATGATTATGAAAACCAACTCTTCGTTTCACTACATCTCTTGCATTGGGAAAAACTCTTGTATTATATTTCTAAAATTGTGCATGTAACTCTTTCAAAGCATTAACTATAGCCTTGTAATTTCATGGAAGTCTACCAAAGAATGACCAAAGCTCTTTCATATTAAGTTCATTAAGTATTTCAATTCTTGCAATTGCTTTCATTAATGTTTTTATATTTATATCAAATTTTTGACTTGTTTTTAAAATCAATCATTTTTTCTCTATTTTACCACTTACTACACAAGTTGTCATTATACGTCAAACAAAATTACAATCTTTGTTGCATGATTTGGGGCCTACAATATGATATGAATCATGTATATTTTTAACACTTTCATCATTTTCATCATTTTCATTATCCATGTTAGATGTTCTTAGTCCTATTATGCACATTATAGGTCTCATCTTAATCAATTTCATAAACGAAACAAATATTTGACATCTTTGACTATCATACTTCAATTTATCAAAGAAATTATCCCAAATTTGTTGAGCAAATATTCTTGAATGGTGGTTATAATTTTTTTATGTATTCGTTTTAAAATATTTTCATCAACTTCAATCAAGTACTTATATTTTATATGCAAAATTCTTGGAGGTGTTGTTACTGGTGGAATTTGTTCAGATCATGTCTCAAAATTATTATATGTTTCCATGAAATTTTCTTCAAATGTGTTTATTTCTTCATTATGTGTTTCCATAAATTTTGTTTCATTGTTAATTTCATCATTATTTGATTCCATTAAATTTTATTTATTGTTTATGTGTAAAGTATCATGCACAGGGTCTTCATCAACATAATAAAATACTTTAAACTTTGAATGTGAATTTTCAACATTATCTAATTTTATACTCTCACTTTAATCATAATTAAATTCATTATTTTTAATTTCATCATAATTTAATTTATTATTATTAATTACCTCATTATCTAAGGCATTTGACTCATCAGGGCTAGTGTTTTTACCTTGTTTGAAATGAATTGCTTGCATTCACACCTTCTTTTATCTCAACTATTTTAATTGCTCTGATGTTTTATTCTTCAACTTCTTCCTCCTCCATAAATATTAATTGGAGCCCATTTTTACAAAATAAGATAAGAAGCTACTTCAAATGTGGGCTCCAAAAAAAATTGCAACAAAGAAAGTACATAGAGTACGTAGGGAATGTTTGTGGGGAAAACAATCTCGATTAGGGATAAAAATAGACATTGAAAAGTGAGTTTTTGTTTTTATTTCAATGAACATATACATGTTACATGAAGTCGTACATGTTTCTATAACACGTATGCATTCCTTCAAGTATAGGTGTATACTATACAAACAAGCAAAAAAGCTCATATTCATCTATTTTTTCCATTATAATTCTATAATATGATGTAATAAAACTCAATAAAAATATATTATGATGTATAAATCCCTAACAATATGTAATAATACTATAAGATGTTTTGATAATGATATCATATCATGCAATAAGGCTGAATATGATGCATTAAGACTATCATATGATGTAATAAGACTTTCATGAGATGTAATAAGACTATCATGAAATGCAATAAGGCTATCATATGCAATAAATATCTAATATGATGCATTTAGGTTATCATAATTAGGCTATCATATGATACCATAATGCTCAATATGATGTAATTAGGCTATCATATGATGTAATAAGGCTCAATATGATGCAAAAATGCCCAATATGATGCATAAATCTTCAATACATAATGAAATAATACTCTTGATAAGACTATGAAAAAATAATACTAAATAATGATGTAATAAGCCTTAATATGTAATAAAAGTGAGCTAATTTTATGCAAAATTCCACCATAGGTCCTTACAAAACGAGGTGAATAATAGATTCACAAATTAGCACTAATCACATTCATGAATATATGAATTTGTGATTAAATCAAGGAACTTAGGGGTTGTGTTTGTTATAATATTAGGATTTAGGGTTAGGGGTTTAGTCTAATGGGTTTGTACATGTGTATATGTCATAAAACTAGGGTTTAGAGAAACTATATACATGTTCAAGTGATAAAATTAGGGTTTACAATCAACATGTCATGAAACATAACCTAATTTAGCCATTTTAATCACATTGTAGGCTCTAATTAGGGTTCAATAGATTGAAATTGGCCACATTTGCATTTGAATATACATTTTTTATTAAATTAGAGTCAGTTAAGTCATACATGTTGAATCTAGATTATATAATTGATTGGGCCATAAATTTGGTTTAGGAGTTCAATTTTACACAAATCATGTACCTAATTGAACCAATAAACTAATTGGTTCAATTCATGATAAATAAAATTATACTTAATGTTGAACAAAATCATATATATCATGATCTTATAGTTATGTCAAGAAGGCGTTCAAATTGGCCTCCCATGCCTCCTTAATTGAATTTCCCCTATAATTGAACCTTGTTGTGCCATGTGTGTACCTCATACACCCAAAATTATGTTAAAGCTATCAGAGATGAAATAAGTCATGGAATTTTTAGAGTTGGCAATGCCTCAGGAGGCCAAATTCAATTACATATCACCATGTGTACCTCATACATAGTCAAAAGTGTCAACACTATTAGAAATATCAGGTCTTACAAGCTTTAAAGAGATAGATATCAGTTCCCTATGAGGCTCAATCTAATTATATATGTATGTATGTCTGTGTCTTATACACACATATATTTATTTTAGAGATCTAACTGTCACTTATCCTAGCAACATCGGATTTGTCAGAGCCTTAGGATGCCTAATCTAATCAAATATTTTTGCATACATTTGTAGGTCTAGTATACTTTGAGAAGTGTTAGAGTTTTGAGATATGCACATATTTGTTACTTAGACATGTTCCATCACTGAGCCAACCAATCCAACTAAAGCCTATTCATAAATTTAAGAATACATGTACATAGAAGCCAATAATGTTTAAAGATTGACATCGATACAATCAACTCATGTCTAGTAAATAATTGACATGTATGTGGTGCGAGCCTATCACTTGACATTACTATATGAAAATTATCATGTAGATCCCTTTGAGGTCCCATCTAAATTTTATGAAAGCATCAAATGTTATCAGTTTTCTACATGTATACATATTCAAAATATTTATATACCTCTACCTTGAATTAGCTTTAGAGGTCCGAAACTAACATTCATATTAAGTCTTACACGTAGGAGAGAACATAATTTAGGAATGGATGAGCCTCAACCTCAAACGCCAAGCCATAGGAAGAATTTTGAGACACATACTACTTTATTGCAATCCACATCATATAGTTTAAGCTCATTACATTAAAATATTCAAATAAAATGATTGAAGATATATGTATAAAATATATATAATCTTGAAACCTTTAGCGAGGGGGTCCACATTGGTATTCAATTTTTATCAACCATCTATATGAGGTGAGAACTTCATCATCCACATGAATAATTATTGGGTCTCTCTACTGAACATCATCCTTGACGGGAAGTAGGTCCCAAATTTAGGGAACGTTGTCATAGGTTTAATGTATCTTGAATAAGTTCAATAGAGTTTTAGCTAGGATAACTTATACATATGTTGTACTTGGTAAATACCAAGTCTAAACCATCCCTTAATGGTTTTGAATAAATTCCCTACTACAAATAGATATTTTCTAAGCTATACATTCATCACTAGGCACGTCATCTTAAAACAATGTCTTAATAAATTACCACATCATCACTAATGGATACATGTGACCATTTCAAATTTATTGAGCTCAAAACTACATCTTATACAAAATAAAATGCATACCTAACTTGACCAAAATATTTAAGAATTTAACATGTAAATACATTGTAGGTCCATCATCCTACTTTCGTATCTTACCATCCCAATTACATAGTAAGGTATAAAAATCTATGGTATTGATAAGCATCAAGTGTTATCTCACTTGTTTTTTAGCTTCTAATTGTTGCATCCATGGTGTGGCTAATACTAGTCCCATGTCAAACATACACTCTTCAGATGATGTGGTAATATATGGAGTGGTTGATGTTTATCGCATGTGTGATGGAGGGGTAGATGAAGGATGTGAACATAATGGAGGATTAACCATATTTTCACAAGAGATCTTAATTTTAGGCAAAATTTGAATAATGTATTTGAATACATTAGGGGAATTAAGTGAATAATTGTAACAATATAAGACTCTTTTTAGACATTCAATTGGGACCTCAAAATGCACCTATTAAATTAGATGCACTAAGTTACCTTGGAGGAAATTTAAGTGACTTTATTAAACATAATTTAGGATTGGTTTAAAGACAATCCAAGGCATGATTCACAAGAATTAGGCTCCATTAAATACCATTCTTTAAATATATATCAAAGAGATACACTATTACTCCTAGGGTTCAATTATGATTTTTACTTACACAAGATTATCTAAACTACATATTCCAATTCAATGGGTTTGGCACTTAAACAAATTAGTTTAAAATTTATAAATAAAGGGGTTTTCTCAAAGATATTAAAGAAAAAAAAAGGGTAAGATAAGATTTTAGGCAAGTAGGATAATATCAATAAGAAACACAAAATTTAAAGGTAAGAAGGATTTTAGGAAAGTAAGGTGGTAAGGTATACCATTTCCCTACTAGGGGAACGATCCTAATAGCTGCATGCATATTTTAATTGTTAAATAAGGCTTTTATTAGCATGTGTTCTATTGATGAAACATATTGGTGTATATATTTATATATAAAAGTGCACCAAAAGCTGAACATGTAATATCTAATACTTATTCAACATTTATTCAATAAAATTAAAAGTAACCAATCACATCTTGACAAGTAATAGTCAAGTATTGATACTCTAATGCACAATGATTGGTACACTATAATATCCCCTTTTCCCTTCAATTCTAAAACTGGATATTATTAAATTGATGTTCTGTATTTTACCCTTTTTGATATTTTGCATGAATAAAGATATGATTTTGGAGATAAATTTGAATAAATAAATAAACCATAGTATAATCTATCAACTAAGTAATAAATGAACTTCTTATTCTTATAGACGATTACAAAATTGAGTCTCTATCATGCATATAAAATAATATGAAATATTCCTCAACAAACCCTAATTGTTCTAGAAAATTGGAAACTAACTCTAAATCTGGACTGCTCAGGTTGATGTGTCGACACACAGTCATCGATGTCAGTTATACTACCATCGTCAGTTGATATACTACCGATGTCGATATACTACCGACGTCGATCTCTGTCAGTCAGCTACTCTTTCGACATTGGCTTCAGTCAGCTAATGTCAGTATCTGGGATGATGATGTCGGTCTCTGCACTTCCCTATGGCCTACAACTGCTAACGGTGCCCTTCTTTAATCTGTGATTTAGCTAGTACAACCTGGTATAGATCTATAGGGATTTTGTACAGCGGAAAAATACAATATAGCATGGCCTGTATGTTAAACCCCTAATCTGTAGAAATATGGCTCTAGTCTGAAAGATCTTAATCTAGATAATAATTGAATCAAACCCTAATAAAATAAATACCTGGAAAGCTCTGTGACAACTTTTGTATGAAGTTACCTCTCAAACTGGTAATAGATCAACTGATATTTCATAGCCTCTAAATCATACACACTGAAGAGTGGACGTTCTCCAATGCAAATGGAATCTTGGAACCCTTGGCTCCTTCTTCTCAAAACAAACTTAGCAAAATTCTTCAATATCAATAATCTTTAATCAATATGGCCTCCCTCCAATAAGAAACCCTTATATCCTCTAAAAGATGTGCTTGCCCTAATTAGGGTTTCATAGTTAAGAATTAGGGTTTCATAATTAAAATATGCTAAATAATTAATATTTAATTAAATCAATCAAATATTAATATCTCCCTCAATATATGTCCGATCCTCGTACCGACTGAAGTTGGTGAATTAGGGAGTGATTTCGCACATGACCATACCAAAACAAGGGTGCTCCGCTGCATGTTAGAAGTCCTTAAATAATAGGAGCTTAGGCAAACGTGTCTGAAAGAGCCTAAACAAAAGCCAACTATAGAAATTCTGCTAAGCGAAGCCAAGCCAAGCGCCATCATGACCCTCTATCCATCATATCAGCCTACAAAGGTCGCATAATAGGCTAATCATCAACTCTAAAGATGTCAACAGAAAAGGGGACATGACAATCCACCCCTCCTAAAATTGCTTATCCCCAAGCAATCTCAGAACAATAAACCAATCAATCCACCTAGATCCCAAATATAGTCATGATCTATACTAATGACAATCAACTCAAGCTCCTGCAATATCCTCTGAAATATAAGCAAGATGAATCCATATGTGAATCAAGAACCACTACTCAGATGGACCCTAACTCCATAACTGCCACAGTCAGAAACCCATGTGACACCAACTCTCAAGATATCAGAACTCAAGTAGAGTGGACAACTCAAACTGCTAAAGTTGTAAATACCATATACACATTCCACCATGCTATGTCTATCAAAACTCTCATTCCATGGTGTCAAAACATCCCATAACTGATGACAAGCACTTATAGTGTAATGTCGATAAAATGGGTGACTCTCAATCAGTAGCTTAGACTGCAATCTAGAAGAAACTAACTGCAACTGATCACTAACCAAGCCCGAACCAACTACTACCTCTAAAGACACCACTAAAGTAGTAGTATCACAAATAGGAACCAAACAAACTAATGGCTCACCAACACCACAATTGATCCCTGATAAAACCTCACTAGTCCCTGTGCCATCAGTAGTAGAGACCATCACCATATCACGCTGACTACCATGCTCAACTATACCACCCAACTCAACTGAATCTAACTTCAGTGGAAATGAACCAGGTAAGCCAATACTAGCATCGAGGATAGATATATGCTCATCCCCACTATCTCCAATGATCTCGACTATGGATATCCTTGGGTCACTAGATAACACACCTTATGACTGCACATACTCTGGTAAAGATTGAAGTCGCTCTAACTTCATGGTCATCTCCACTAAATGAAACTGTGACTCCTCATGAGCCAATTGTGTACTCTCAAAAATCTTAGAAGTCACCTCGAGCTGCTGAGTAAGCTCACTCACCTTATCTTCCTTGGCTAATAATGCCTCATACACTGTGCTGCCCCACTCCATAAGATAATCTCTATCAGCTACCAACTGCATATAACCCTGTCTCAGAATCTGGATAGCCTCCCATAAAGAGTGGATCTCTGTCAAGGAAAAATGACTACCTCCCTACTCATCGCTAGTAGGAGAACCCCATCCATAAACTACTAACAACTGAGGACCAGCATCAAAATGCTTGCAAGCAATAGCAATGTCTCGCTCACTAACTCCCAATTGACTAGACACATGATTGTGCTAGCTGGTCAAACTCTGATACTCTAATCCTAACACATTATCCAAAGGAGTAACCTTAGAATAACTAACATCTGTAATACTACCATCCAAATTCAATAGACCAACTATTGAACTCGTATCATCAAATGGAGTGACTGAAACATCCACATAACCCTCCATATCAAAAGATCTTGCTGAAGAAACTATGTCGTCAACACTGTCCACGACATCCTCTTGAGTGTAATCTATAATAATCAGATCTTGGGACTCTTCTACAATCTCTAAATCTAGAGTGTCAATGCTAGACATACTCATATCATCATCAATATGTGACCTTCCAGTAAAGGAATGCTGAGTCCCTGCCACATGCATGAACTCCTGAACTGTACTCACCTCAAGACAAAGCTCATCCACATGTCTCTCAGAACTCTAGAGAGCTAATTGAGTACACACCAAGGAATTTTGAGTATCCTCTAGCTCATGAGAAAGTTGGTCAACCTCCTCTTCCTCCTTGTTTTGTGATGTGGACCCTTTAACAATGGATGTCATACATTGTACAAATTTGTCTTCGAATGTAGGGTCTGAAAGAAATTCATTCATCCTCTTCAAACTTTGTTTCAGCTTCTCCATATCTTTGTCCCACTATTTTTGAGTACTAGAATTACCCATGATTAACTCACCAATTCAATGTCCAATCTACCCAACAGGGTGGTAGGATAAAAGCTCTGATACCACTGTAATATCCCCTTTTCCCTTCAATTCTGAAACTGGATATTATTGAATTGATGTTCTATATTTTACCCTTTTTGATATTTTACATGAATAAATATATGATTTTGGAGATAAATTTGAATAAACAAATAAACCACAGTATAATCTATCAACTGAGTAATCAATGATCTTATTGTTCTTCTAGATGATTACAAAATTGAGTCTCTGTCATGTATATAAAATAATATGAAATATTCCTCAACAAACCCTGATTGTTCTAGCAAACTAAAAAATAACACTAAATTTGGACTACTCAAGTTGCTATGTCGACACACAGTTGTTGATGTCAATTATACTACCATCATCGATCAATATATTATCGACGTTGATCTCTGTCAGTTGGCTACTCTACTGACATCGGTCTTCAGTCAGCTGATGTCGGTATCTGGGATGCTGATGTCAGTCTCTACACTTCCCTGTGGCCTACAACTGCTAATGGTACCCTTCTTTAATCTATGATTCAGCTAGTATGGTCTAGTATAGATCTATATGGATTTTATACAGCAGTGAAATACAATATAGCACAGCCTGTATGCTAGACCCTTGATCTGTAGAAATATGGCTCTAATCTAAAAGATCTTAATTTGGATAATAGCTAAATCAAACCCTAATAAAATAAATACTTGGAAAGCTCTCTGACAACTTTTGTATGAAGTTACCTCTCAAACTGGCAATAAATCAGCTGATATTTCACAGCCTCTAAATCACACACACTGAAGAGTGGGCGTTCTCTATTGCAAATGGAATCCTGGAACCCTTGGCTCCTTTTTCTCAGAATAAACTTAACAAAATTCTTCAATATCAATAATCTTTAATCAATATGGCCTCCCTCTGATAAGAAACCCTTATATCCTCTAAAATATGTGCTTGCCCTAATTAGGGTTTCATAGTTAAGAATTAATGTTTTATAATTAAAATATGCTAAATAATTAATATTTAATTAAATCAATCAAATATTAACATCTCCCTCAATATATATTCGATCCTCAAATTGACTAAAGCTGGTGAATTAGGGAGTGATTCTGCACATGACCATACCAAAACAAGGGTGCTCTGTTGCATGCTAGAAGTCCCTAAATAATAGGAGCTCAAGAAAATGTGTCTGAAAGAGCCCAAACAAAATCCAACTGTAGAAATTTTGCTAAGTAAAGCCAAGCCAAGCTCCATCATGACCCTCTATCCATCATATTAGCCTACGAAGGTCACATAATAGGCTAATCATCAATTCTGAAGATGTCAACTGAAAAGGGGACATGACATACACTAAAGGTTAAGTTTTGATCATAGGTTTAAAAAATGCATTTTATGACTTCTTGTAATAAAATTAGTTATATTATCAAATGTATACTATGTTAGACCTTGATACGTTAGCTATAAGTAGTTAAGATAACATATTGAAATGGGTTAAATTTTTGAAGTATAATGTGAGGGTATGTCACCTTAATTCACCAGAGCTAATGGGACATTTCCCCTATATGAAACATGAAATTTAATATTTCCCCTATAAGGATGCATAGATAATGGGACCTTTCCCCATAAAAAACATAGAATTTGATTATTTTATTTTATGTCTAAGAAACACATACGCATTATATAACATGTATGAATTATTTATTACATTATATAATCCATATATGTTATTTAAATTTTAATTTCAAACCAAGCCTTTAGGATTAGAAATGGCTTGGATTTTTTAGCCAAAGGCGTGGGAGTGTGTATCTATAGTTGAGACTGAGAGTTTTATAAAAAACCAATAAATTTTAACTTCAATCGTCAAATACACTATAGATTTCAACATCAAAATTGTAAAAAATATTACCATTATGATGAGCACATTGTCCTCTTTCTCAGTGTATGATTTTTATAATTTTTGGGATATTTTAAAGTTTCAAACTATATTTATTTCTAACATCATATTTTTAGGCTAATAAAAGTCTCACCCATACATTTTTATCTAATTTATTTTTCAATGATCAAAATGCAAAAAAAATTATATGGTAACAAACTAGGCCTAATTCTACACACATTAGAAAAAGTAGTTTTCCATTTTTTTGTCATTTTTCAAGATATACTTAATTGAAAAATTAATAAAAATTCATCAAAAAAATATAAAAATAATTCATAACACACTAGAAGACATAATATAAATATTCACATGAAATTAAGTCTCACTCTTTTTCACTTTACTATGAGAGCAAAGTTTCTTAGAGGGGGAACTAGGTATGAAACAACCTTTTTTCTTACTTTTGATAACTGTCAAAACTTATTTATTACTCAAAATACCTATATCCATGCTTAGAGAGATACATCGATCTACCAATGAGCCTCTGTAGACCTTTTTATTACTAACTAAATTCACAAAACTCTTTTCAACTAAACTAGAAATATCTAAAATTGGTGACAAATTCAAATGATGAGGCACAATAGACACCTATGTGTTCCTAGTAACTTTGATTGTAGTTTTAAAAAGAAAAATAAAAAGATGAACGGAGAGATGATCCTCCTTACCATCCTTCAACCATGAAGAATCCACTTTATGCTTAGTGCCAAGGCAAGAAGTATCCAAATGACTAGCTTCAAAACATCTCTAACATCCAAAGGGAAGACCTTCATAATTAGGGGTTTGAGTCCAGCAAAATCATTTGACCTTTAACTCAATGGATTTTGGGAGATTTTGAGAAATATCCATCCAACCAAGAATTTTAGAAAAGGTAGTTCTTCAAAAGTTAGATGTAGAAGCATCAATTTCCATTAGATCACTCAGGGTTCTACTAATGAATGAAAAATAATATTATATCCAAAATTGAAGAGGAAGATATAAAAAGTGCACCCAAATAGGCTTAACAATGAGGTTATTGATAAGAGTATTAAAGGAAGGAGTCCAGGGTTTCATAAAAAGGAGATGTTGATCCCAACTCTAAGAGCTAACTTGCATAACCATATTACAATTTGAAAGACTCTGAAAAACCACAATAAAATAGCCTCTAGGATAAGGATATATATTTATAGGTTACTCTCCATTAAAGGTTTCCATGAATCAAAAATATATTGATGGAGATTAGGCAGGTTAGGCCAAAATCTATCAAATGTAGAAATAAGACCACATTTCTAATACCAGTCCTCACTTTTTAACACCTCCTCAAGAGCCTCATCCATAAAATACATAGACATAATAGTATTAACTGTGCCCAACACTATTTTTCACCCTTAAAAACCAAATTAGTAGAAGATTTACCCCTTATTAAAGTAATAAAATTTGAGTCCAAAACTATCACAGTTTTGGAAACTTGGATAGATGTGAAAGAAGGGTTTGAAGCATCACATAAATTATCTGATTAACTCACCTATGAAAGATCTTTATCCAACCCTAAGGATTTAGGGCATTCCCGTTCCATCCCCTTCCCAAGAATAAATCCGTTATAAACCTTGTGTCCTATATTATACTGACCCTGGTGGAGCTTCAAAATTGGATCAACCTATTTACCTAACCCATAAACTAGTGAAGGAACATCATTGTAAATCATTGAAGAAGTCACTGCCATCATAAAAAAATAATAATATCAATTTTTTACTCTCCAACCATTGTATATTAATATCAATAAATATTATAATATTTTAATTAATAATATTATTATTCTATTTGATAAGGTAAACCTAGGTTTTATAGGGACCTAGAACCACAAGAGTGAGATACAAATGTTTAAACAAGCCCTTCCTGGCCAAATGAGCAAAAATAAATACTATATACTACAGAAAAAAAACTAGAAATAGAAAATTAACTAGATTATGTGAAGGGAACCTCTTGGGTGTCATTATTAGCAGAGCTATCCTTTATCAGAATGCTAGGTTTGTCTTTTGAAACATTATCTTAGGTGCAATTCCTAGGGCCTTCAATAGGTTACCCCAAAAAAAACATCCTCAGCCACTTCCTACCTTTTGCTTGTAAGGGGATTTGATTTTGGGGGACCTCCCTAGGGGAACCTAGGGGGGATTTCAAGACCTTGGGGGATTTGTAACTAGTGGATTAGGGAAGGACCTAGGTATAATGGACAAAATACTATACAGTGGCCTTCACCACTCAGTGAAGCTCGTTCCAGTCTTGTATTAGCTTTGCCAAGCTGAATCCTGCATGCTAAACCTTTGAATTAATTTTTTTGTTTGAAATAAACACTACAAGGATTCCTATTTCTTAGACTAGTCTTTGAATTATTTAGCACTACTCGAGGACATACTTGTGGCATCACCAATAAACTCCTCAGAGATCTTTATGGAAATACCCCACATAGTGACCTTATTTTTTGTCCATACAAGGATGAAATCTTAGACCACCATGGCATTAATCTTGGTAATATGCTCCATAAACTCTATAAGTCCCCCTTCTTAGGTTTTTTCTAGACTTTCTTCTATTATCAGACCTCTTTGAAATAAGTTAGTTCTTAATAGTCTTTGTTGCCACCCATGGTTGCTGTAAGTTTAAGAGAGGAGGGAGCAAGCTTAGAGTTTTTGACGTGGTCTAAATGGCTATGGCTTGAATAAGGGACACTTGCTAAAGTAAAATTAATATATTTTCATCCCCTTACCTCAAAATGAATGCTTATCTGAAGGATCATGATTAGGCCCATCGAATTGAGGGGCTACACATGCGAGGAGATAGAGATTCTACCACCTCCTTTGAGGCTTCAGTTACCAATGGCACCTCCCAAACACTCATTTTTAACCAACCCACTTTAACCAATGAATTATCCTTTATTCATCATTTACCAATCCACTGTAATATGGGATCAAACCTCTACTAACATCCCAAGCCAGAAATTTGACAACAACCTACTTAGGGGACCTACATGCCTCCCACCATGCCTTTACATCAAGAAGGGGGATTTGAGTTCTACCAAATATGGGAGAACCACATAATGTTCATGCTCTAATGTTGTCTAATAGGGGACCATATGATCCAATTAATCTACTAAATTCAATAAGCTCAAAAATCTCACCTCCAGGGCCATGAAAAATGATATGATAATAAAACTAAGACCATGTTTCCTTGAAAAGGGTAGATCTTTGAATTAACCAATATCCATCTTCTCTATTTCCCCCAACATATTTACCATATACTCTGATAATATGATAAACTCCACCATTTCAGCCACCAAGGTCTTATAAGAAACCAACATTAATAAATTTCTTCTAAATAATGTTTCTAATTTAGAATTTACTTTCATGCATAAACTTTTCCATAAGACAACCTCACCTAACACTTGCTCAAGCACCTGTGTTATCTCTATAGAGGGTGCCTAAAACACATGCTTCAACTTTTATAAGAACAACATATTGGTGAAACCCATCTCCCACTTTGTATTTCTTTTAAACACCAATGCCCACACTAGAGATTCAATTGATGTCTACTCCATTACCAAACCCTTTCACTAGTAATCATGATCACACAACAAATAAGCTTAAAAGAACACACTCACCCCTAAATGAATATACCACCACTTTGCACTAGTTAATCCTTTATTAAGTGAATTAGAACCTCACATGCCAAACAATAATGACCATTATCATTACTTAAACCTCTAGACTTCACACATAAACCCAATGCCAAAATAATCATTTTAAATCAATATACGCCACCCTTGCACAATCTTGCCACCTTTCTTTGCAATGATCACTTTTTATATCCATCCTTTGATCTATAAATGTGTTTGATAGAAAATTCACCACTATCTTAGACTTCTAAAAGTAATGACAACCCTATCATTCTTTGAAATTACTCAAAAATGACCATGCTTTAGTGATAATATTATTAATATTCTAGGCTGTAACATTCTATTTATTTAATTTTTGAATCACTACTAGAGAATCCCCTTTAATGAACCCACATACTATCAATATAATAAAATTCTAGTAGGCAAATATTCTACAAGAATAACCTATATTGATTTTTATTGAACAATTTAAATAATTACAAAGCATGCATAAATAAGCTTCAAATTAGAAATGGAGTTAACATGAAAAAAATCTGAAACTCTAAAAATAATAAAACTCAACGTGATTTTTTAAGTATGTTTTGCATGCAAGTGTGTGCATCTCTACAAATATCCAAAAATAAACTAAACATTAAAATTAATCTATCATAATAATATAAACTAAAATTCAAGTCTAGTTACAAAAATATAAAATTTCTAAAATTAGAAAAATACCAAAAATAATATTAAACTACAATTTTGGACCCTCAAATGATCATGTATGGCCTCCAAAAAATATATGAAAATGTCCATAAAGACAAGTTATGGTTGCATTGAAAATTTTGAGATGATTATTTTGGCATGAATTTGTTCTCAAATAGAGCTATAGATGAAAATTTATAGCGTCTAAAAGTTTGGCTTATTTCTTTGCATCATTCTCCTCAGGTGGAAAATAACTCAGATCCTAGAACTTGCTTTGATTGTATTGATTCCATTTATTCTTATCAATCTTCTTCAGCTCCCATTCTATAATCTAAGTTTTATCTTCTTATTGTAATCCTTTTTACTATACCAAGTACCTATCATAACTTCCTTACCTTGTGTTTATTGCCATCTTATTTACAACCTATACTATCTTTTCTTTCTTCTTGTTTGGCACATGTCGTTGCCAATCTACTTCATCTTCTTTACCTTCACCATATTCTCCATGGAAATTATATAAATCTAAAACATTAAATATTGGAGAGATATCTAAATTCTATGGTAAACTAACCTCATAAGCATTGTCATTTATTTTCACAATTCTACATGGTCCAATTTTCTTGTACTTTAACTTTTTATATGTGCCTTTTATAAATCTCTCTTTTCTCATGTAATCTATTACTAAATCTTCTCCTTAAAATATGTTTTAACTTTTTGTTTTTGCTTTATACTTTTCATTAGTTTTCTACAACTTGTTTCTTACATCTTGTAACTATTGTATATGTTCTGCAAATAGTTCTACATCATCACTACTAACTTGTTCTATATTTGTTAACTTTACCAAATCTAAAACACTCATAGGATTTATATCATAAAAAAATTTAAATGTTGATTTTCCTATTGATCTATTTACTAAACTATAATATGTAAACTCAACTTGAGGTAAAGTGAAGTCCCATTGTTTGGGATTCTCTCAAACTATGCATCTCAGTAAATTTTCCAATCTCTTGTTTACATCTTTTGTCTATCCATCTATTTGGGGATGGTATGCACTACTAAATTGTATCCTAGGCCCTATCTTCCTATATCAATTCCTCTAAAAATGACTTAGAAATTTTGTGTCCCTAGCTAATGTAATTGTTTGTTAAACACCATAGTATTGTAACTCTAATGACATTATTGGTTTTCTTAGATGCATTAAAATGAACCATCTAAAAAAACCTATCCAAAAAAACAAAAAAAAAGGAATCATTACCTCTCTATGTGTTTGGTAATCCCAACACAAAATCCATACACAACTCTATTTATGGTCTTCATAGAATTGGTAATGGCATGTATATCCCTATATTTTGTTCATGTCCTTTCACCACCTAACATATATTGTACCTTAAAACATATCTTTTCACATCTCTCTTCATCTTTGGTGAAAAATACTTGACCATCAAATTTATTGTCTAGCCAAACCACCAATGCGTAATTCCCTTATAATATTGTCTTTTAGAATCCCAATGGAATACATTATTATTTACCTTTAAACAAATAACCATATTGCATAATATATTCATAATAAATATTACTTGTATCAATTTTCAATGGATTCCTACATTGCTCAACTATCTTGCCAAAATCTAGATCAGTATCATATACTTCATTAATAAATTAAAATACAACTACTTCACTCATCATACTAGTTGTCAAACCTACTCAAGGAATTAACTACCTAATTATATTTTACTGATTTGTGCTTCAACACAAAAGTATAATCCTGCATGAAAGACACCAACTTTACATGCTTACTATTTAACTTCTTTTGTGTGTTCACATACTTTAAAGCCTCATGACCAGTAAATAGAATAAACTCTTTAGGCACTATATAATAGCCTCCAAAGTCGTAATTATTGTACAATGATATGAAATTCAACATCATACATATAACACATTGTTTTTATCTCATTAAAAATTTTCACTAAGATATGTTATTATTTTCCCTTCTTTACTCAACATAGCACCAATTACCACAAATGAAGCATCACAATAAATCTCAAAACTTTGTTAAAATTTGGTAATGTTAAAAAAGGCTTTTTTGTAATTTTTTTTCAACAACTCAAAGCTTTCTATTTCTGCCCTTGTCCATGCAAATTTTTTTCTCTCATAAAATTTGTTATTGGTGCAACAAGACTACTAAATTTATTAATGAACTTTCTATAAAAAGTTTCTAAACCATGGAAACTTCATACCTCCATGATTCTCTTTGGGATAGGCCACTCAACAATTTCCTTTACTTTTTCTTCATCCATTCTTACACCATCTGCTAAAACTAAAAATATTAAAAATACAAAACTATTCTGCATAAACCTACACTTCTTAATATTCATATAGTTCTTTTATTTTATTAAAAATTATAATACCATTCTCAAACGTTTCAAGTGATCTTCTTTAGTGTTAATAAATATTAAAATATCATCAAAATAAACCACCACAAACTTAACACTTTATTCTCATATCACTATGTTCATCACCCTCATAAATGTGCTAAGTGCATTAGATAATTTGAATCGAATCACCATCCACTCATATAAACTATCTCTAGTCTTGAACGATATTTTACATTCATCTCATTCATTAATCTAAATTTGATAGTATCCACTCCTTAGATCAATCTTGGTAAATTATTTTTTTCTTACAAGAACATCCATCATATCTTCTAAATGAGGTATAACAAATCTATACTTAACTATAATTTTTATTATTTATCTATTATCCACACCCATCCTCCACCCTCCGTCTTTATATGGAGTAAGAATTGATGATGTTTCACATGGATAAATTCTCACCCTCATATCACCCTACCTCACATATTTAGTAACTTGTTTATTTAATTTTTCATGTTCTATTGGAAAAATATTATAAGTTACTTGAATGGGTATAGATGATCATAGGATCAAATCAATATGATGCTGAATATCTCTCTTTGGTGGTAAACCATTGGTTAAATTATTAGGTATAACATGTGTATATTCTTTCAACACTATTGTTACTTACAATGGTACTTTCACCACTTATATGTCTTCTTTCCTTGCTACTAATGTATGAAAACCACCTATCACCTTCATGTCATTGATAAATTTTTTTATAGTCACCATGATTTTAGCCTACCCTTCTTATTTAAGAGGTAACAAAACTACCTTCATACCACCTTTCTAAAAACTATACATGTTCTTTGCTCCATCATGAATTATTTTTCTATCAAACTATCATGGCCTTTCCAATAACACATGGCATGCATCCACTGGTATAACATCACACCATGTTCACCCTTGTATGTCTTATCTATATAAAACTTGATTAAACACCTTTTATCTACTGTAAATTCATTATCTTTATTAAACCATGAAATTTGATAAGGATTATGCTACTTTTCATATTGTAAACCTCATTTCTCAATCATGTCTTTAAAAACCATATTTTTATAACTGTCACCATCTATAATTAATTTCCATATATTACCTCCTAAAGTACATCTTGTTCAAAATGTATTTATTTATAGTTATGCATCACTACCTTTTTTATTCTACACATGATTTTTCCTTGAAGTAATCATTTTCCTATTCGTCATGAGATTGTATCCAATATCTACTAATGTAACTTTAGTATTTTTTTATTTTATTTTATCTTTGACTAAATTAACTCTTGGGTGATCCTCTTGCCTCCTTTATTGATCTATGTAGTGTGAACACTCAAACTCTCTACGGACTTATTCTCCACATCTTTAACTGACATAAGACCTTCATTTCTTTGGAAAACATCCTCTACCACCACCATAGCTTTGTCCTCTCTAAAATTCTCTTTCTCTTTGTTGGTATTGAAACCCTTTTTATCATCTTCTTATCTTTACACACCATGTGATGATTCTCCTCTCGTGGTATTAAACCCACCTCTATTTGTATTAAATCTACCTTGTCCCCTTATTAGAGAGGATTATCCTCTTCTTGGCCCAATATATGTTATTATGAAATTATATCTATTTTATTTTGATTTTTCCTTCAAAGATAATTGATAAGTTTATTCTTTACAAAGTATTCTATACATGCTTAATTAATCTTGAATAGAAAAATTTAAACCATTTATATACCTTGTGGCTATCTATTCTTCTATTTCATAATGATCCACTTGTATGGAAAGATTTTAAAATTTAGCTATATAATCTTGTATAATGTGATCCTTCTACCTCAAATTTTAGATCTTCTGTATAGCATTTGTGCATAATCTACAAGAAGAAATTTATCCATTAGCTTTTTCTTCATTTTTTCCATGAATTGATCTTTTATTTACCTTTTATATGTCTTTATTTCTGCCTGTGATCCCACCAAGTCATTGCATGACCATTTAATTTCAATCATGTAAAATTTATCTTATTGTCCTCTTTCATAGTTCCCCATTCAAAAAACTTCTCCATATTGTTCATCTAATCTATCAACACCTCTGGTTTTAAAATTCCTCTATAAACTAAAACACCAACCTTGATTCCTTTATTCCTTCCTTATAAAGATGTAACCATCCTCTCTTCCATTAATGATGGCTATTCCTATTACTCCTCTTATAGTATTTCATCTTCATGATCTGTGTCATCCTCAACATCATCTTCTGCTCTTATTTATCTTTGATTCATAATGATCTCAGTTACTTATTCTATTTTCCTTTATATCTCTTGTGTAGTTTGGTTCATTTGAGTGATTTTTCCTTGTCTTCTCATCATCTCTTACACCTCCAAGATTTAAACTTGCTATGATTCTAAACAATGAACCCAAATACTATCAAGATAATACAATTCTAATAGACAAATTTTTTGAAATAATAACCTATATTGATTTGTATTGAATAATTCAAATAATTACAAAGCATGTATAAATAAACCTCAACTCAGAAGTGGAGTTGACATGCAAAAATTTGGAACTCTAAAAATAATAAAACTTGACCTCTTATTTTTAATAGTTGCTATTTTTGGTAATATTCACATGCGATTGCTTGCAACTCTAAAATTCTATAAAAATAAACTAAACACTAAACATAACTTATCAGATGAATATCAAATTATGTTCAAGTTTGTTTAAAAAAATAAATAATTTTTAAAATTAGAAAAATATCAAAAATATTATTAAATATTAATTTTAGATCCTCATATGATCATGTATAGCCTCTAAAAAATATTTAAAATGTCCATAACTAGATAGGCCTAGCTATAGCTTCATTAAAATTTTAAAGACAATCATTTTGGTATGAATATGGGCTCAAATGGAACTATAGATCAAATTTATGGATTCTAAAAGTTTTCCCCTTTTTTATGCATATCCCTTTGATTACTAGATTCTCAACTTCATAAACTACCACTAATTCTAGCCCAGCCATTAGAACCTTAGATTCTGTGTCATTATTAGTCCTATCCATTAATTTAATAGAGGTTTCCCTTATTAACGATCGCTATAATCTTTCACTTCACATCTCACGTCTGGTGCACCTTGATTACCTCTAACAGAACCATCAAAATTTAGCTTAAACTAGCTAGGACTAGGAGGTTCCCACACTACCCTTAAACATCAACTCCTCTTAGGCTCTTTTACCATAGACCCATTAATAGTCTAGTTAATATAATATACTATCAATGCAATATAATATTAATAATATATTAATATCATACAAAAATATATAATAATAATAATAATAATAATAATAATAATAATAATAATAATAATAATAATAATAATAATAATAATAATAATAATAATAATAATATTTAGTTTGTGTGTGTATGCATATCATATTATTATTTCTTAACACTTCCTACACAAAAAGTGAAATAGGGTTGATGTTCATAAGTTTTGAGTGAGGTAAAACTACTGGCTTACACTCAAACATTTTAAAAAACCCTGCTTTACCAAAATATAAATTTACATCCCTTCAGGCTTAACTTACCCTCTTTGATATGGTAGTTGTAATCTCCATAGAGGAAGCTATAAAAACGAAGGTGCTTCCTAATTTGAGATACATTAAATTGCCATAACACATGGAGAGAGTGTGCATTGAGTAGTGGGGATTCAAACCTAGGTCCAATAAATAAATTAATTTTTTTAGTGTATATGGTCTTAGGGGAAATTTAATTTTTCTTCCCATCACTAAATAAAGAGAAACATGAAATTTTGTTATTAAAAATGAAAATGAAAAAAGCTTGGATGTATCTATATTTGTATCTATTGGAACAAGGCATTCTACATCACTCGATTATATAAAGAGACATCTTTCATTGAATGAACATCTTTTTAAATTTTCTTATAAATGGTTTTAGATTCGTATAATTAGGTTTTACATAGTTATAACAATTAGAATTTTCATCTAATTAATGTTAGATTTATCTAAATTGACACATGGTGCGCTCTCTACATTTTTATAAGAACTCATAAATATCTAACACTTATTTCATTGAGATGACATATGTTTCAATCATGTATTGGAAAACTAAAACAATTCAATGGAAGATACGAACTACATTTATAGATATAACATGCCAATGTATTTTCTCAAATTCTTCAACTTTATTATTGAAATACTGCATCATAAAACTTCAATTTATTGGGAGCTTAAGTTTTTCCCTTATGCCTAAGTGACCCACAATAATTTCTATTTATTAATATTTAGATTAAGATTCTATTTTATTTTATTTATTAAATTTTAATTAAATATTAAACTTTTATTAAAATTTTAATTTTGATTGAATTGTTTTAACATAATTATAATAAAATCATAAAATATGAACTCTTCAATCTTCCTCTTAAAATCCAAACTTAAATTTTAATTTCTTAAAAAACAAACTATTTAATTATAATTAGTTCGTATTATTATTATTATTATTATTATAATATTTTTATTTGTCTTATTATTATCAAGTTCAATTTTATAATACATAATTTTTCAAACTTTAACATAGGTTCAAAAAGCAATCTTCTTTTGTATTATTTTTAAAAATTCGTTGACAATTTCATTTAAAATACACCATCACCTTCTTATATCTCTTATTATCAATACGTGTGTTAAATTTCATCACACATATATTTTTTTGATAACGTTTTTCATTATCAACAAATATGTTAAACTTTATTACACAGTTACTTTCAAAAATATCTCGTATTATCAATACGTATATTATACATTGTCACACTTTCACGACCAGAAACATCTCCCATTGTCAGTATTTTTAAGATTGAAAAGAATGTGTGTTTTTATTATAGAAAAAGAGAAAGTTAGACCGGGCAAGGAGTTGTTGAGAAAAGGGCTCGACTATTGGTCAGACGCTACTCATCGACCTGAGAAATTTGAGTTGAACATTATTCCACACAAAATCTGATCACTATCATCCCCACTACAAAATTGAAATACTCACACCAAACAAACCTACGCTCCATGCATTCAGTGGCAGCCCCCACAACTTCCATCCACCTTCCTCACGTTCATAACAAACTTTCTTTTTTAATCTTCATCAAATAAAAAAATCAACGCCCAAATCTTTTCTTATACAAAATCTATTTATGGCATCTGATTTGCTCTGCATTCGGCCTGCTTCTTCATTTATTTTTTCACAGAATTTGACGATGGTTTCGTGCTATAGTTTCAGCGACGTACGTTTTCTAAGCGTGTGTGTGTGTGTTTTTTTAAATAATTATTATGATTTTTAATTAGCAATAAAATTTTCTGGATGTGATTGATTTTCAGATTCAAGCGATGTATTTCAGCCGAGATTTGTGATTTGAGAGTAAAGATTAATTCCTAACTTGTCAAGTTTCTTGCTCAAATGAGTATTCCACCTAATTTATCGTCCTTTCATTGGAAATGATTGTTAATTGCTAATCCATCTCTCACCAGTAATCATAACATGATCAAATTTAGATGAGACAGATGAAAATGAGAAGAAAAAATTCTTGACTGTAAGAGAGTTAAAATACATTCGGATGTGATAAATTAATGTGGTAAACTGCTTTAAATTCCGAAACTTATCATGAAAAAACTCATAATTGTATGGGAGGAATAAAATAGAAACGAAAAAGAAAATAGGCATCTGATTACAATTCAAAAAAATAAAAGTGTGCATGTAAGGGATTAAAAACCTTAAAACTCTTATAATGAATAGATTTTTCAGTCTGAAACAATTAGAAAAAAGAAGAATCTAAATTTGAAGAGATGGACAGAATTTTCAATCTGAAACAACGAACTTGATATTTGTGGTGTCAAATGCATATGTAAAGTAAAGCGGCAGCTGATGGCTTCACCGACAATATCTATCCTCTAAGCTAAACAAGTGCGTGCATATCTTCCCTGTATAACCTCTTAAATACATTGAATGACAATTTTATGCTGGTGAAATTTTAGGCAAACATAAGGATTGATTTATATATTTATTGTTTTTAATGATATGGAATGTCGACAGTTAAATTTAGGACATGATTTCATTGAATGTCTTGTTAGTGTTAGGAATGTTTGAACTTTACATGTATTTATATAAAATTGTTTTACATAAATGTTGGTATCGTGCAGGTTTTTTGAATAAGCACTATTGTACAGGGTACATGTGCAAGTGCTAGTCCATAGGTTGATTGTACAACTGATGATGTTGCATAGAACATATGCAGATGTTGTATATGGCTATTACATGGTTAAGAAATTTTCACTGTGCTTCATTCTAAAAATATATTTATTTAAATTTGTTTTATTTTTAAAATGTGTTCTCCAAGTGGGATATAATAGAGATGGGCATTCAAATCTTTTTCTACTATTATTATTAGGCAAGTTGTGGTTGGTATAGTAGAATTACAAATTTGGGATTGGAGTGATAGGTTAACATGTGGATCTACAATATATAGAAAATATAAGTATAAACTCTACCTTTTTAAGTTTATAATTTATTTACTGAGTTTATATTATTGTTTTATATTAATTTTAGACCTAGTTAAATGTTTGGGGTTATTTGTGTTATAATTTTATGATAATTCATTTTCCATTGAAATATTAAAGAGTTTTGAAGAATATCATTAGAGGTGGGATTAATTCTTAGGTTTTAAGACCGTTGATAAATAAAATTGATATTATTTTGTAAATCATACAACATATGTGTTGTGACCAACACATCCTTACTTTTTTTTGAACAAAAACCCACTTTCCTAAGAGCAAAGCCTACAAATAATTTAGGATCATATGAATATAAAGATTTGACTTTTTGGCATGGTCCATCACACCATCTATAGTGGTAATGCAGTTTCAGTTTAGAGTCTTTTTGACTTGATTGTTGGTTTTTCTTTTCTTTTTCTCTCTCTTTTTTTATTTAAAATTTATTTATTTATTTATTTATTTTTATTTTTTTAAATTTGAATTTTCATAACTCCCATTGGTTTGGTTAAGGTAAAAGTTTCACACATTAGATCCATAAGTCCTATGACCACTATCAATGGTTACCTGATCTATATTGAGAGCACTTTCAAACACTTCTTCATAAGACCTGTAGGCAATTTTTTTCATTTCTTCCCTTTTTCAAATGTTTAGAGAGTAAAATAAGAGATTGAAAACCTCTCTCTAGTCCATATGAGGGGCAGTAGTAGAGGAGTATAATACTTGCTTCCATATTATGATAAAATGGGGAAAATATTCATTGAATTCTTGATTAATGTCCATTAAATCACACATACCAGTTCTAAGCAATTCTTTAATGTCAAATGAATTTAAAAAAATCAACCATGAGTTTTCAAAATGAATAGATGGAAGCCTCAGCGAGACAGTAATACTAAACTAGTTTAATTCACTTGAGAGTATTTAGTAATATATTAACAACTACCCCAACCCAAGATAAAATCTCTCTAATGGTTGTTGCATTTGATTTCACATGTGCCTTCAAATATACCTCCCTCTTATATTTGAGGAGCTCAGACAAAGGACATCATAGGAGGACCAAACATATGTTGTGATCTAGAGCTTCCTTTAGCTATTTAACATAATTTCCCATGGCGTCAAAATCAACAAAATGTGTACTAGGATAGGGCTAAGGGAGAGGGCTAAGCTAAGAACTAGGTATATAACCACTAGAAAGAAGAGATGTGGGTTAACAAGATAAATAATAGAATGCTAATAAGTAGTTTCCAACTAACTAGACTTGGAGAAAGTATGTTAGTAGCGTGATAAGTTGTTAGAATAATAAGTTCCATTTTGTGCTTGTAATGGTGAAACATACATGAGTGGCACATTGGTTGCCATGTAGCTAGGAAGAATAATTAGTGGTGGCGTGTTGGTCACCATATTATTTGGAGAAGGGAATGAGAAACAACCACAAATATTAATTTGAGTATAAGGTGGATAACTTCAATGGATGTTTAATGTTGTCGGGTCAATAAATCCATAAGTAAGGATGTCCCCAAGGTTTTGGCTTGGTATATAGCTAGTGGGAAGTGGGTTGGTTTGGTATTGTGGAGACTAATATGGTGACATTGCGAAGAAAATATAGAAGGAATGACCCTTGATTATTGATTTTTGAGGTCATTCCTTATAATAAAGAACCTTCTTAAAGAGAGACTTGGTTAATCTCTAGCTATCAAATGTGTCCCACCAAGGTGGAGATCAGATGATTGAGTGAAGCATTATTGTCAGAAGTGGAAGCCTCTCTTATGAGAGACTTGAGATGAAATTATTAGTATAGTGTAATGAAATTATTTTTGTTATATGGATTAGGAGGATATATTTTTGATTATGTGAAAGGTGTGAAGGTGTTTTGGCTAGTGTTCCAGGGAGGTTCGGGTAATTACAACCTAATGGGCCCATCCTCTAGGTGGATTCTTTCATCATATTTATAAAAAATTGTTGTGCTCTTAGTGTCTAAACTTTACAAACTAATATCGGGTCTAGTTTTAATTTTGGGATTGATCCTACCCCTAGTAGTGAGGGTCACGTTGTTATAGTCATGGTAGTTACTAATGGTCTCAAAAGGATCTCACAATTCTTCACTCACTAGCTATGAGTTGGTTTGTAATATATAAGATGAAGATTTTTAAAATTTATTCACTAAGTTTTAGGTATAAATAGTGATCAATCTAAATAAAGAGTCTTGGACAAGAGTTTAAAGGCTCTTTCTATAGGTTTCAAGGTAAAAATTCCTTTCTAAACTTTTGTCCATATATATTTTTGAGGTGAACATATGCCCATAAAATAAATGGTAGAGAATAGAACTATGTATTATATAAATTAGAATAAGAATATATAAAATGATAAGCTTTTCACATTTTTTTCACCAATTTATATACATTCATAAAGAAACATGCATACCTTCTTCCACATGACTTCTTGAGGCTTGACCAAGATAGTCGATGAAATAATAATGGGATGAGTGGTATAGTGGTTAGATTGGTTGGGTTGGTTTAGTTATGGGATTTTTATATGAAGAGGTCTAAGCATTGGTTGGATAGGTTGAGCTTTAGGCTTTGGGTATTGAGTAACATGTGGATATGGATGTTTGTGGAAATACAAAAATAGGTCACCTATGTCAAATTTCTCATTTGAGGCTAAAAATGGGATGTGATGGAGTTCAAATAATCCTATGGATGGATATGAACAAGGTGGCAAAGATCTTGAACTATATTAGGATCTGAGAATTCCCTGAAGTTTGGTTGAAGGACTATTCGGATTCAATTTTCTTTGTTAGTTTGGTTATGGCTAGTCAATTTCATCTATGAAATAAATGAGATATGACAAAGCTGGACACAAGTATAAAGGTGGAGGGATCAAAATTTTGGGTTAATGGAATGATAGAGAAAAATACTGATGTCTTGCTATTTGGGTTCTTATGGGGAGAGATTTCTTGTCATGAGCATTTAGTAGGATAATAATTAGATTGAGAAGAGGAGTAGAATGGAATAATTATATCCTAACCTATGAGTTAATGTACATCATATTAATTTATCAGATATGGGGGCATGACATATATGGAATCTTCATACTTTGTGGAAATGCAGTTCTTTAGGAAGTGTCATCCAAGAGAGAAGCAATGATTGTTTGGAGGTTGAAGCATATTTGATTATTTTGTTTAAGCTTTCTATGAATCTAATTTTATTTTATGCTTGAAATAAGTACTTTTAAAAAAATTTGAATTATTATTTTTATCAAGGATTATGATTTTTCTTGTATTGACAAGGCTTTGGTTGGACCTTATTTTGTGTTTTCAACAAGGTTTTGAAAAATGAAAGAAATCTACACTATAGTTGAAATTAAATTAATGAAAGTAAATGAAATGAAATATTTTATCTAAATTCTAAAAGTTTATTGATTTATAATATATGCAATTCTGATGAAAATTGAAGTTAAATCAATTAAATTCAAGTTTTGATTTTTGGTGTTTCTTCTTGCTTTTACAAATCCATAAATTTTCATTTGTGATAAAATGAATAATTCTATTTTTATATTTTAAGTTTAAATGAAATGCAAAGATAATATGCAATTTTAATATTTAATATTCAAATAGAAAACTATATCTACAATTCATATTTTGTATATGCAATGTAATTTCTAAATTTTCAATGTCATGTTTGTATATGCAAAGCTAGTATGCAAGTTGTTCTTATTTTTTATTATTATGTGAAATTTATGTTCATCAAAATAAATATATATTTGAATTAATTTTTATCTATGGCTTGGATATCTAAGTTATATTAACTTTTTTTTATCATGCAAGGCAGTAAAATAATTTTAGATGCAAACTTTCTCTTTATGTTTCCAATCTTTGTAAGCATCTTACTTTTTGATGTTGTGTATATAAGAATGTATGTGATTAAAACTAAAAACTAAATGTTGTCAGTTGTATGTATCTAAATTTAAATTTCACATATCTATCATTGATTTAATGGATAGACTATTTTTCCTTGATATCTATATTTTATGAGTGCAACTAGAATGACAGAAAAACTTTTCCAATACAAAAAGAGATGAGAGAGATGAAATATTTTAGATATTTTCCTAAATGAACTTTTTTGAAGTGAAAAATATTATAATAAATATAATTTAATTAACAAACTGATCAGAAAAACAAATAAGAAAATAAATTGTGCAACCTAATCAAAGCAAAGATCAAATGGAGGAGAATAAGTTGACGAAAATATTTGATCCTTAAGTAGCTAGTTATATATATGTTGTTCAAATGGTGACCATGAAAATTTCCCACATGAGGAAAAAAGAGAGGAAAAAATAACATTAAAAAGAAGTAAGATAGTTGAACATCTTTTGGTTACTCACAAAATGATAGAGAACTGGTTGCAAAATTTTTAGTATCTTTCTCCAACTTGTATGAATGACTAGAAGACTATTGTGAATCTTGGAATATTTTATTAAAAATAACATAAATAAAAATATAGCCTTGTAAAAAATGTTATTTAGTAGTAAAATATAAGATTTATGCACACCAAACTCTTAATAATACCATGGTGATTTTGTTAATAGTTGGAGTTGTTTCACCTTGACATAATAGTTCTAAAAATTGAAGGTCAAAGACTCAAAAAATTAAGAAAATAAGTTTTAAAGGGCAGGGAAAGGACAAAATATAACAAATAAGGTATAATACTAGGTTTGAGCATGTTTAAATTATGGATATCCTCACATCATCCTATTTCAAAAATATTACACCATGTCAAATTTGGGTGCATATAGTTGTCCAAATGGAATATGATTGATATAGACCCTTTAATCCATCCTTTATCTTTTTATTTTTTTGTAAGGTGTTTTTTGTAGAGGGTAACTATAGATTTTGGATAGGATTATTAGGTCAACATGTGGGCATATAATGTGTACATAAGACAAGTTTAAACTTTATGTCTCTCTAGTTTTGTAATTAATCAACTAGGTTTATATTATTATTTTATATCAATTTTAGACATTGTTAAATGTTAATTTGTAATTGCATTGAAATATAATTTAGATTAATTATGCATTAAAACACTAAGGGATTTATAATATTATCATTCGAAATGACCATAATTTTTAGCTATTGAAACCCTTGAAAAATAACCTCAATCTTATTTTGTAAATCATGCAACATATGCATCATTATAGTCATTTAAAGATTGGGAATAGAAGTAGAAGCAAAATAGTTTGGAATTGAATACTTTTTCAAAGCATCAAGAATAAAAACATGGAATAAATCTAAGAAATAATATATGAAAAATATGGATGATAAAGAGGAAATTGAGAAACATGTTGAGAATTTTAAATAATTCGAGAAGTAATGGGTGCATGTTGATAATTTTATAGAATTTGAGAAGCAATCATATACTAATAATAAGAAGAAGAACCATTAATTATATTATAATTAATAGAAACAAGAGCATAAATAGGCTCTAAATAAATTTTATCGATCATGATTTATTTAGTGCATGTATTATGAATTTGATTTCCATTCACACTATTATAATTTTCAACATAAAACACAATGTTTGGATAAATACTAGCTACATTTCTAAATTCCATTATTTTTTTCAGGAAAGATCTATAACTAACCAAAGGAATTTTGATTGAATCAATAAGGTAACCAATATTATTAATCCTTTTCCTAATTATACTTGTAGGTAAAATAAATTTTATAATAGTTAGATGAGATTAAGCGTTGAATACACATACCATGAAAACATATTTAGGGTCTAAAAAACATTCATGAAAAATAAACCTAGGTTTTGGATAACACACAAAGAAATTAATGCTCATAGATTAGAAATAATTTAAAGAAACAAGTCCTAAGAAATGAAATAGATTATACTTACCCTAAAGGGAAATTATCATAAATTAATAAAGATATTTCAAGAAAATTCAATTTCACCAAAAAATGAATCCCTAAGGTGTGGTAGATTGTTGGTTCACCAAAAATTATTATGATTAAATTGGTGAATGTCAATAAACATTTAACTATTCCTAAACAAATGTAAAACAGTAAATCAGATGTAATTAATTTTAGAAAATAAAAGAAATAAAATATGAAAGGAGGGTTTATATAAATATTTTGAATACCAATATATCTAGAGACAATGTCAAAGTATAACAACAAAAATTTAAGGTTTTTGGCAATATATTGAGAACCAAAAAAACTAGTAGTGAATTGATGACCTTATCCAAAATATTAAGTTCAATATATGTGCATAAGAACCATAGTGCATACGACTTTAGGAAGTGTCAAGAAAACAAAATTTATTTACATTGTTAGTCATATAGCTCCAAAACTCACTCAAATTTTTGAAGCTTTTTATTGAGCATTGAAAAATTACACATCTTCTCTAATGAATGAGATTAATAATTTAATCCAAGGAAAATACGAACTATTAGGAATTACTGTGTTATAATTTTATGCAAACTCTTCTCTACTAAATTGATAAAGATTTAAAAGTGTACAAAATAAAGGTTTATTAAAATATAATAAGGGATATTATAAAAATAAATTAATATATGTGAAAGAGATATCTATTATCCACTATAAATTACAATAGGGAGAGCCCTTGTTTTATAACTACAAAAACAAATAATAGTAAACTATTTTAAAGTTAAACAAAGATAATAATATCCTTTAAACATGAATATGAATTTTTCATAGAAGTATTATGTATAACTAAAATAATAATGATATCCTTTCAATATGTATATGAATGTGAAGAGGGAAAATCATGAAAAAAAGAGATATATGAAAATAAGATTTCTAATAATATCCATTCAAGGTGGCCCACCTTGTTAAGATCATAAATTTTATATGTATGCTCAATTTTTATAACTTTATGAATTTAGACAAAGAATATATTATAATCTAAAAGTTCAAATGGATTTAACTATGTCATGAGGCTATTCTCTGAAAAAGGTCTAAAGGTTTATGAAACTATGTCATTTATGTTGTGCTGGAATTGTTTTCAAACAATTTGTTTTTTGAAAAATGACTTGTTACTCTATTTTAGTTGTTTCTAATCTTGATGATATCATCCAAACCCTAATTTTTTAGCTATACTTAAAAATGATGAAAAAAAATGTGTTTTGGGGAATATTTTACCATAGGCAATAATAGAGATTTCTTTATATTTTTCACACCCCTTAATGGTGCACAATATTAAGAATGTCACTCTAATAATTATAATGATTATTTAGCTAAGAAAACTAATACAATAAAATATGTCACTAATATGAACTTCAATGGTATAATGATTGATATAAAAATTACTTTTCAACTTATCTATAATGTTTAATAGATCACCATAATTCTAATAGTTAGATGTTCTTTCAGATTATATGTAAATAAATAAACACATGAAGATGGATGTATTTTTATAAGTGAATTTGATTTAAATTAAAACCCTATTAAGATGTACACTAAAATCAAATGGTTAAAAAAGTGAATAAGATAGGACCATAAGACATATAAACACCCTCAAATAATATTAAACACCTAAAACCCTATAAAAATACTAAACATACCTTTAAGATGATTACCATAATACCATATAAATAAGTGAGAGAAGAAAGGGAACAAGACAAAATATACAAATAATCAAACATAAATATAAAAAATTACAAATACAATATAATTTGACAATTTTATGACCAATAAATTGCTCGAGACTTTTTCAGGTGTCTATAAAAAGTAGGCATACCTTTTTTGAGAAATCAAAAAATTGGTTAAAAAATATTCCTCAATTCACCTAAATGAGTTAAGGTTGTCAATTAAGATTTACAAAGATTTTGTTGAAATTTCATAGGGCGATTTATTAATGTTTTCCTTAGTATAATGAGGGTAAATCCAAGCAATGAAAATGGTCATAGAATAATTGGATAAGCTAGAATAAAATCAATTGATCACCTTTAAAATGAAAACAATTCAAAGGAAATCAAAATAAGGTATTATGATATATGTTTTGGAGAAGCCTTCATCTCAAAATAGATAAAGAAATGGCATATTCTATTGTAAAAAACTTGGTTTTTAATAGTGGTGGTCTATTGGAAGTGGTGGTGCAGAGAAATTTTGTAGATATTTCTAATTTCACATAGTATAAAGTAGGGTATACATGTTCATGTACATTAGAAAGTAGGATATCACTATCTTAGCACATGATGCCATTTACATCAGCCAATAGTTAGGCCACAAGATCCTTTATTGAACTATAAATTTAGGTAACCTAAATATGTCTTTAATAAGAGCTTGTTGCTTGGGATAAAACCCTAGGTCAAGCAGGTATGGGTGAGGTTGGAGTTTGATGGTGTTATCTTACTGGTAGGGAATAGATATTTTGGGAAGTATTGAAGTGGAACATGGATATGTGGTATCCATGGATGGTAGTGGGGAGAATGATATTGATATGGAAGGTTATGTTTACTACCTTCACATACTTTGAGGTTATTGTTAGGGAAACCAAATATATTTCACAATAACCCCTCTTATTCATTTATTTATATTTTTCTACATGTGATCTATGGGTTTTAATAGGTTAGTAATAACTCAAAACATTTGTTTTTATAGGTGAAGGGAGACCACCTGTGTATAGAGACCATAAATTAGATGGGGATCACTCTGTATACTTCAATAAAGGAATGGTATATATATACTATAGACAAATATCTCACTTTTTTTAGTCTGAAATATTCTTTATTAACTACTTGCCAGGGCTGTGTTCACGGATTGGGTTTACATGCCTTAGAACCCAAACTTGTAGTTCTCAAAACATATAGTGGCTATGAAACCCCTAGAAGGTATGTTCTTTTACTCTTCTAATATATACCCACATTAGTGAACATGATATTATATTTTTAAAAATTAATGTTGACTATTTATATAGGCAAAGATTTATAGTGTAATTTCTAGTTTTACTTGTTTTGGGTAGTTTTCATGCTGGATTTATAATTTTTTTATGTTAATGGTTTTAATTAGGATTTTTAAAATGGATCCATTTAAACTTACGATGAAAGTAAATATGTTATAATATGGGTGAGATATTTTTGAGATCCCTGAAATAGATTCCTTTTTATTTGGTTTGAAAAAAATAAGGTTTCACCTAAATGCCCACTAGCTTGTTAAGGCTATATGTCCAAAGGATTTGTTGTCTCTCATAATGTAGATTCATCTTTTTATGATCCCAAGTGAAAATTCATATAATATATGAAATGTAGAGTAGAAACCCTAGGTTTGAAAAGGGAAAATATGACTATAAATTATTGTGAATGATCATAAGTCAATTTTTATAACTTAAAAATACAAAAGAAATTGATGAAAAGTCTAATTTCTTAGAAGTGGGATAATAATATAATTGTAGCAGTACTATAATATTAGATTCAAACATTATATTGAAGAGGTAATTTTCTTAAGAATACATAGGCTACTAAAATATCTATTTATAACACCACATAGAAGAGATAATTCACTTGAAAAGGTGTTTACAAAAATCTAGACCTAAAAATTATCCAGGGTTAGTATGGTTGTTGCACATAGGCCACAAGCATAGTCTTTTTAGATCCATGCATAAATATTTTCTACCAAAAACATGACCAAATCTAGAAGATGGCCATGTATTTCATAATTTAGATAGATTACTCTCTGTTATCTTTTGTATGTGCATATTTAGATATTTTTATAAATCTCACCATCTATAGATATTGTTTTATAGGTAATGTTGTAATTGGGCTTCCCCTCCAACAAATAGTTTTCTTATTTTAGTTATCTCTACTCTCAGAGAATTCAAATAATTCATGGTTTAGAGGATATATTCCAAATATTTTTAATAAAATCCTTCCACCAATTTATAATTAAATACACAAAGGCACATTTCTTATTTTCATAGACAGAACTTGCAATATTGTGAATTTCAAAAATCTTGTTTTAAGGAGCGTTATGTTAGAGATAATCACTTCTTTGTTTCAATAGTTTTATCCTATGATTTGGGTGTCCTATCTAAGCTATTATGAAGCTTTAATGGTATTTCTAATCTTATCTAGAAGATTAATGACACTTGAAACTCTATTATGTTTTGTTTTCATTTTGGGTCACATGGTAAGCATTCTGATGTAGAAAAAATAGGCCAAACTTTTAGAGGCCATAAATTTTGATCCACAGCTCCATTTCAGCTATCCAATGCATAAAAATAATCATCTCAAAAAGTTCATTGATTCCATAATCTTCACTTTTTTCTAAGAGGTGTTTGCAGTATTTTTTGGAGGCCAAATATGACTATCAAAAGGTATCAAATTGTAGTTTATTGATTTTATTAGGATTTTTCTATATTTAGAAATGTTATATTTTTATGACTAGACATGAAATTTAGTTGAAATTAATCCAATAGGATAATTTTAGTGTTTAGATTATTTTTTGAGGTTTTTAGAGATGTATGTGCTTGCATGAAAAACTTAATAAAAATAGCAACTTTTAAAAATATAAGTTTTTTTTAGATTTTACTTTTAAAAAAAAAATTTACATGTCAAATATAATTATGAGTTGATGCTCATTTAAGCTTGGCATGTGTTTTTAATTATTTTAAATCATTCAATATGAATCAATATAGAGATTATTTTATATCTTTGCCTATTAGTAATTTTATTACCTTGATAGTTTTTTAGTTTCATTATCTAGTATCAGAGTATGGTTGAATCTTAAAGGAGTAATAAATGGTGAGAGGATGTGTAGGTATTTCATAGATGAATTAGAATATAAAATATCTATAGAGTCAAGTGCAACAATTAATAGAGGTTATCACCAATCAGAGAAGAAGACAAGGTGGTTATGAAGCCAAGGAAGATATATTATGAAGAAGAAATTTAGCAAGAAGAAGAATAGTAAGATCAGCCACCATTGATAGAAGAGGGAATGGTTTGGGATTTATAAGAAAGAAATGAAGGATTCAAAGTTGATATTCTAGATTACAGAGGTCATTTAAAACTAGAGGAGTTTATATATTATATGAATAGCATGGAAAATTTTTTTAAGTGGAAGGCTATGAGAGAAGACAAGAAGGTAAAATTTTCATTCATGAAATTGAAAGGTCATGCAATAATTTTTTGGGATCACCTATCTAAAGAAAGACAAAAAAATGTAAGGAGAAGATTAATTAGTGTAAAAATATGGAGAAGAAGGTGAGGGAGAAATTTATTCCTATAGATTATGCACAAACCCTATATATAAGATTTTAGAATTTGAGGGAGAAGGATCACAATATACAAGAGTATACATATGAGTTTTATAAGCTTTCCATATGAGTGGATCATGATGAAATAAAAGAGTAGATGCATGCAATGTATGTAAATAGTTTGAAATTTACTATTCCAGATGAATTAAACATCATAAAATACTTAGCATGGAGGAGGCTTATCAATTAGATTTGAAGGCAAAAGAAAAAAAAAATTAGATAGAATTTTAGAAGAATGTCTCTTGGTATAAGAAGAGGTGGATACCCTCCAATAAGGGGATGAGTTGGGTTTAATACCAACAAAGGTGGGTCTAATACTAATAAAGGTGAATCATCACATGGTGTAGAAAGACAAAATGAGAATAGACAAGGTTTTCAGTACCAATAAAGAGGAATAGGGTTTCAGAGAGGATGAGTTTATGGTGGTGATAGAAGATGGTTCCCAAATTAACATAGATCTTATGTTTTTTTATAGATGTGGATAATAAGGGAACAAGAAATTTGAGTGTTTTTATTATCAAGATCAAGAAAAGAGGTAAGAGGATCGCCCAAGAGTGAATCTAGTTGAAGCTGAGATAGAAGAGCAAAATACTAAAATTACACCAATACATGTTAGAGAGAATCTCATGATTAGAAGAACAATGATCATTCTAAGGAAGGAACAAGTGAATAATAAAGAGGGTGGTGATGTATGGATGTGATCAATCATTTTTTGAACAAGATGTACTTCAGGTGGAAAGGTATGCAAAGTAATTATAGATGGTGGTAGTTGTGAAAATATGGGTGTTAAAGAAATGGTAGAGAAACTACATTTTCAATGTGAAAAACAGTAATATTTATCAGATTTCATGGTTTAATAAAGGCAATGAGGTTATAGTAGTGCTTAATCAAGTTTTCTAAAAAACAAATTTGTAATGATGAAATATGGTGTGATGTTATTCTGATGGATGCATGCAACGTGTTATTGGAGAGACTGCAGGAATTTGGTGGGAAAGTAATTCATGATAGAGCAAAGAAAATGTACTCTTTTTAGAAAGGTGGTAAAAAGGTAGTTTTGTTTCCTATTAAAGAGAATGAAAAAATAGAAAGCATGCTCTCTACTAAATAATTTATCTAATAAATGAAGGTAAGACGTTGTTGTGATGTATTAGTAGCAAAAAATGAAGACATGGAAATGGTGAAAATACCAAAAAGAGTAACAAGAGTGTTGAAAAAATATGCAGATATTATACCTAATGATTTATCAGATGGTTTACCAATGAAGAGAGATATTCAACATCACATTAATTTAATTCTAGGATCAGCCCTACCCAATCAAGTAACTTATAAGATCAGTCCAGTTTAATAAGAAGAATTAAATAAATAAGTTATTTATTTATTAAGAAAGAAGTTGATAAAGGAGAGCATGAGTCCATGTGCAACACCAACATTGATAACTCCAAAGAAATATGGAGGATGGAGAATGTGTGTGGATAGTAGATCCATTGATAAAGTTACAATCAAGTATAGATTTCCTATACCTCTTTTAGATGATATGATGGATGTGCCTGCACAAAATATTTTACTAAGATTGATCTAAGGAGTGGTTATAATCAAGATTCAAATTTGTGAAGGATATGAGTAGAAAACTACATTCAAGACTAGGGATAGCTTATATGAGTGGATGATGATTCCCTTCAAGATTATTTAATGCACTTAGCATATTTATGAAGATGATGAGTACAGTGATACAAGAATATATTGGTATGTTTTTTGTTATTTATTTTGAAATTCTGTAGGACTAAGTAAGAACACTTACAATGTTTGAGAATGGTACTGGATTTGTTAAGAAAGGAGAAGTTGTATGCAAATTTTAGCATTACTAGATTTAAACAAATTATTTGAGGATGATTGTGATGCTTTATTTATGTGAATTAGTATTGTGTTGATTCAAGAAGGAAAGCCAATAACATATTTTAGTGAGAAATTGAATGAGGTAAGAATAAATTCATTCTCTTTAATTTCCAAAAATGTATAAATAATCCTCCTTATTAAAGGTTTCATTAAATATTTTACCCATATTTTCATTGAGACTATACCTATTTCAATCATGTATTTGGTAATTATAATATTATACTATATTAATATTAGATATTGATATTTTATGATACTAATATATTTTATATTATATGTATCATATCATATTATTAATATAATAACATTTTTAATTATATTTACTTATATTACATTGTATTAATATAATTTATAATAGTAATTATATTATAATATTAAGCACGCATATATATTATATTATTATTAATATTTTATAACTATAGGTTAGGTTATATAAATATATTATTATTATTATAATATAATTATATTCTAATATTAATATATAGTATAACTAATATTATTATATATTATTTAGAGTATTAAAAATTATAATAATAATCTAATGTAATATTATATTAATAATATATTAATATCATATAATAATATATGAATATTATTAAATAATATATAATACAATATTTTATAATATTATAAATGTATGTATGTATATGAGTCAATATCATATTATTATTTCTTAACACTTTGTGTATAATAAGTGAGACAAGGTCAGTGTTCATAGGTTTCGAGTGATATAAAATTATTGATATACACTCATATGGTTTATGAAACTCTGCTATACCAAAATATAAATTTATATCTCTTCGATCTTAACTTACACTCTTTGGTATGGTAGTTACAACCTCCATATTGGAATCTATAACAATGAAGGTGGTGCCTATTTTGAAATAAAACAGACTACCATAGAACATGGAGAGAGTGTGTATAGACTAGAGGGGATTTAAACCTAGGTCCTAAAAACAACATAAAATTTGTAGTGTATGTGAGCTAGGGAGCAATTTTAGCTTTCTTCCAATCATCAAAATAAAGAGAAACGTGCACTATTTTACAAATACAATGTTTGTTAATTGTGTTATGAAGAATATAAATATAAAAATATTGGAAGTATATGTATCCATATTTATTTTCATAAAACATCCTACATCACTCGATTATATTATAAAAGAGGCATCTTTCATTGAATATATATTTTTAAATTTTTTTGGTCTAATTTTTTTAGAGTCATTTAATTAAGTTCTACATAGTTAAAGTAATTAGAATTTCCTTCTAATTAGTTTTAGATTGGTCTAAATTGACTATGTTTTTATAGAAACTATTAGATATTTGACACTTATTTTCATTAAGATAACACATGTTTTAATCATACATTAAGTAACTAAAACAATTCAATGAAAGATATAGAATACATTTATAGATTTAAAATGTAAATGTATTCTTCCTATACATCTAAATGACCCACAATAATTTTCATGTATTAATATTAAAATTTAATTTAATGTATTATTTTTTAAAGGAAGATTAAAATTGTAAATTAATTTTAATTGTTTTAACGAATGTATATTAAGAAAGTTAAATATGAATTATTTAATGTTCATCTCAAAATTCAAATCCAAATTTTAATTATAATTAAATTTTATTATTATAAGTTTTTTCTAATTTATTACTATCAATTTCAAATTTATAATATAATATAATATAATTTTTCAAACATTAATATAAATTTATTATTATTATTTTATATAAACTTTTTCAATGTAAAAATCATTGACAATTTAATTTGAAATACCATATTATTTTAATAGTAATATAATTTATTAAAATAAAAAATTAATACGCATTTAATTTTCAAAAATATTTTTCATTATCAATATATTAAACTTTATCACACACTTCCTACCTAGAGACATCTCATTATTCATACCTATGTTAAGCATCTCCCATTAACAGTATGTGTATATTTTTCCGATTGAAAATTATATGCGTGTTTTTGTAATTACTCATCTACCTAAGAATTTGAGTTAAACTTTATTCCACACAAAATCTGATTACACTACAAACCAAACAAACCGACCTGTAAAGAACCCCGACGCTCCATGCATTCAGTGGCACCCAAATCTTTTCTTATACAAATTATATTTATAGCATCTGACTTGCTGATGGATCCAGCCTGGTTTTTCGTTGTTTTAGCACAGAATATGACTATGGTTTTGTGCTTTGCAGTTTAATTGTAGCCAGGTACGTTTTCTAAATTTTATTCTATTTTATTTTTTTCTTTTTAATTATTATGATATTTACTTAACAATAAAAATTTGATCTAGATGTGATTGATTTTCAGATTCAAGTGATGTATTGCAGCCGAGATTCGTGATTTGAGAGTGGAATAATTCCTGGCTTGTCAAGGTTTTTGCTCAAATAAGTATTCCACCTAATTCATCGTCCTTTCTTTGGAAATGTTTGTTATTGAGATTCAACTGCTGTATTCCTAATCAATTTAGATAAAAATGATTTATAAGAATCCATCTCTCACCAGCAATCATGACCCATAAAATCACATATGAATAATAATATGATCAACTTTAGATGAGACAGATGAAAACGAGAAGAAAAATATCTTGCCTTGAACTCTTCTACATTTTGACCGTAAGATTGTTAAAATACAGTCGGTTGTGATATGTTAATAGAGTAGACTGCTTTAGATTCGGAAACCTATCACGAAAAAACTCATAATTCTACAGGAGGAATAAGGTAAGAAAAGAAAAAGAATATATGATAATCAAAACCCTAAAACTTCTATAAGTAATAGATGATTCAATCTTAAACAACTGGAAAAAAGGTCTGGATGTAAGAGGGAACCAAAACCCGAAAACTTATATAACCAATAGATGTTTCAGTCTGAAACAATTAAAAAAAAAGGAAGAATCTAAATTAGAGCAGGTAGACAGAATTATGGGAAATATTCATTTGAGCAAGGAACTTGATATTTGAGGTGTCATATGTATGGTTGTATTTATATTTTAAAATAATAAAATATAAATAATTTTTTTAGAAGAACGTATTAGATGTAAGGTGAAATTTTAAATCGACCATCATAAAGTATAAGGATTATAATAAATATTGTTTTAATTTTTTTCTTCAGTTATAAATAATGTTAGTATTTGTAATATTGAATAATTAATTGTAGACATTATTAATTGGAGATGTTATGATTGGTTTCATATTGTTTTCTAATCATAGTAACATGGAACTGATCATAGCATCTACAAATAATGATGCCTATTCTAATCACTGTGAATATCATGTTGCTGTTAGGAATGTTTTAACTATGCATAGATCTACACAAAATGGTTATGCACAATGTTGGTGTTGAGCAGTGTATTTGTGTAACACTATTGAGTACGATGCATGTGCAAGCATTGTTGTATATATTGTTTTCACATGATATAAATGTTGCGTGGATCTCGTGCAAAGGTTGTATGTGGTTATTATGCAATGAAATTAGTGTGTGGGAATGACATACTAAGTTCTACAATATCATTTAAGTCTAGAAAGTACATGTAATCCCTTTCTTTTGAGATGTGTGATTCATGATTGCATCCCACACCTAAAAATAGTGCATACTATTTACTTATTTTATCTCCATTCATATTGTGTTGGTGGTACACAACATATTCCCTCATTCTCCCCTTTATATTAGAAATTGCATGATGGTACACATGCTTCACTTTATATTAGCAAAAGATGCATGTATTCATATACAATACATATTCCAAGATATGGATTTCATATCAACAAATTAAATTTTTTAAACACAATCATGGGTATTCATTCTTATCCTCATTTTCATTTATGGATTTTAATAGTTCCTTGATTATGGAATTTTATAGATAGATATTCACTTGCATATGTTTGCATGGAAATAATTTTCCATATCCCAAACAATGAGTGTGAATATTTGTTCCAAGGTTTTCATGACCTTCATTATGGAGCTCAAGTGATCTCTCTTTCCTTTTGATTTTCCATCATTTTATGAGTTCTCTATCTTATACCTTCTTATTTTAAAAGTCCCCTCTAATCCTCATCTCGCCTTATGGTTTAGGCTTCCTCTAAGTCAATTTCACTTATGATTATGTCTTCTCCTCTTTTAGGTTATAATTATTGGAAATTGGCAAAGGTGTACATAATTTTTAATTTAGACTTAAATATTTATTATAATTAACATTTTTAGTTCATTTACACATGAGAAAATATAAAAAGGATCTATTTAGTCTACATAAAATTTTGAGCATTTACTACTTATTGCCTCGATTAAAACAATAAAGGTTGGAAAATTTGCACTAGACTTCATTTTAGACTACATTTATACAAGTGTGTTTTGCTTTTAATTTGTTTTTTCTCAATTGGAGTATTATGATTGAGATGGACCCTCAAATATATTATCTATTTCTGTATTATTTTGCATGGCATGCTTGGTAGAGTGGAATTACAGACTTGGGATAGGAGAGCCAAGATAACATGTGCATCTAGATGTAAAAAATATAAGAGAAAACAAGGTTTCTTTATATTTTTGTATTTAATTTAATTTTTCTAAAGTACTATTTTATATTCATTTTAGACATAGTTAAGTATTAAGGGTTATTTGTGTTAAAATTTAATTGTAATTGATTTTATATCAAAACACTAAGAAATTTTGAAGAATATTATTAGCAGGGAAAAATTTAGTGGTCAATATTAAAATGAGCTTAGGTTTTTCAAGTGAATTAGTTTTGAAATTATTGAAAATTAGTTTAAGAAGGTTGGTAATTATGTAGAATTGAAGATGGTGGCATGGTGCTCATATGAAAATGCTATTAAGAATGAATGGATCTACAGATGAGTTGATTACACATACAAATAGATTGGTTGCACATGCAAGTGAGTCAATTACACATGCAACTAGGTCATCTGCATCAAAAAAATTCCTAAACCTAAATCTAATAGAATAGTTCTATTCCTCTTAACGAATTATGTAATTCTTTAAAAAAAAAAAAAAATTCTATATGAGTTTGTATGCAAAAGTTATGCAAAAAATTTTTGTGTTGAATGCCTCTACATTTTTAGAGTAAGAGAGTTAAAATATAGTTAGTTGTGATAAGTTAATATAGTAGACTGCTTTAAACTCCAAAATTTATTATCAAAAAAACTCCTAATTGCAAAAATGTAGGAGGAATATAGGCATACGATTACTCAAAATTTATCAACAAAGAATATAGGCATACAATTACTTGAAATTTATCACCAAAGAATATAGGTGTACGATTACAATTCTAAAAAAAAATGTAGGGATGTTAGAGGGAATCAAAACCCTAAAACTTATAAGCAATATATGTTTCAATAAAATAATAAATAAATAAATAATAAGAATCTAAATATGAAATAGTTGGAAAAAAATAAGAATTTGAACACATGGACAGAATTATGGAAAATGTTCATCTGAGCAACGAACTTGATATTTGAGGTGTCAAATTCATATGTAAAGTGAAGTAGTAGCTGAGGGCTTCAAGGACAAAACAAGTGTGTGAATATCTTTCTTTAATAATCTCTTCATACATTGAATGATACTTTGTGCTCGATGAACTTTTAGATAAACCATCAAAAAGTTATATATAGAGTTTTTAATTATGAATTATATTTGTATTTGAAAACTAATAATAAATAAATATTTTTTATCAAAAAAATTAGTAATATGGAAGATCGATTCGTAATTTTTTTGGAATGTTATGTCGATGTTAGGAATAATTCAACTCTACATAAATTTATATAAAATAGTTTTAATAATATATAAGACAATCATATTTAATACTTAATTCCTTTAAATTTAATTCTTCTTTCCTCTTATCTTAATCGTTAATCAAATCTAACTTATATTAATATGTAATATAATATTAATAATAGAAATTCATCAACCTTAGGAGACTGGATGGCGATAGCATGTGTGGGACAGCAAGCTAGGGCACTTGAGCCTTAGCTTGTAGGTTTGAGCTTTCTCATGTGTGCAAGGGATTTGCAAATCAGCAGGGGGTCAAGTGGACTGGGTCTTCTTCTTTATTTCTTCTTTTTTATGGTTTTAGCTAGCTGTGAGGTGCTCTATGGTGCGAGTGGTGGTGTGCAGGGTTCAAGGGTTTCAAACTCTTGGTTTTCTTTTTTTTTGCGTGTCCTCTAGTTCATGTTTACCACATGTTAGGGGGGGGCAGGGGGGAGGGGGGGAGGGGGGGCATTTCTTCCTTTGAGGTGTTGTCTCTTATGGTGGTGCACCTGTTGTGAGCCATTGGTTTGGATTCATCACGGTGTGGGGGGCATTTTGAGGCCTCACTTGTTTGGTATAAATGGCTTTGAAGGTGCCTTTGGATATGGCGGGCCATGCTTCTTCCATGGTTGGGGAGGATGCCAGAATACCCATTTAGTGTTTTTTCTAGATCAGATGTGGTCCAAAATGGTTCCCTTAAATTGCCAATGGTGAGTGGATGCTTGTAGAGGGCCCAAGAGCAACCAGTTTTAGTAATACAATCAAAGTCGGTACCTAAGGATATTAGTTACTACTACAATCATATTTTGATTTGTAAGTTCATGGGGATGAGGATTTCTCCCCATTTTTGGATACATGGATTGATAAGACATGGAACCAAGAAGGAGATTTTCATATTTTGATGGCTGCAAATAACTTCTTTATGGTGGATTTTTCATGTGTTTCAGATCAAAATAGGGCCTTCGAAGGGGGCCCATATTTTTGTAGTCAAGTGGGTCTCTTCATCAAACCATGGCATGCTAGCTTCAACTCAGTGGAGTAGTGACCTTCTAGAATCCCATTATGGGTTTGTCTTCCTCAGCTACTGCTTGAATGCTGGAGAAGTGATATATTTTAGTTGATTGCACTATTGCTTGGAAAACCTATTAGTCCTTCCCAATAAACTTTGAATAAGATAATTTTTTCTTATGCTAGGGTCTATGTTGAAATTGATTTGAGCTAGCTATTTTTAGATTCTATTGATATGACTATTGTGTCTTGCTCCTAGAATCAACCATTAGATTATGAGACATTACCTTTTAGGTGTCATATTTGTCATGAAAATGGTCATCTTCAGTGGAGGTGTCCTTGAGCTTCTAGTGTAGCTAGTTCAAATAATGCTTCTACTCAACTTGATTTGAAAATAGACAAGGGTAAAGCTCCCATGTAGGGAGGTGTCACTGATAAATAAAATTTTATTTTGGTTAAGTCTGGTAATCATGGTATCGAGGCAGAGGGTTTCATGCAGACTTATAGGCAACAGTTGGATCTTTTACTGAGGTTGTTCTTGGGAATCAACCTAATGTGATTCCTATTTTAGATCAGCTTGGTGAGTAGGGTACTCAAATGGACACTAAAATGACTTCTCTGGCTCTTGTTCAAGGAGTGTTAGATTTGGTGCTAGAGGCTTCTAGTGGCTCTCCTAGTTCTAGTGGTGATCTATTTGATGTGTGGGGTACTCCAGACTAAGGAAAAATTAAGGCTCCTTCCCTAGCCTTGGGTTTGCATCCAAAAACCCTAAAAAAAGGGGCTCCTAAGGAACCTCTTAAGGTTGGTAGAGAAAAGAACCTAGAAAATGTAAAGCTAGCTAGTGAGACATTGGTTGAGTCAGGTTTGGTGAGGACTATTGATGTTTACTTCTCCCAACCCCAATGATGATTGTGCTCTCTTGGAATGTGAGGGGTGTGAATAGCATCCCTAGAGAAAAGGCTATTTAGGATTTAATTCATATTCATTATCCTAATTTGGTGTTCCTTTAGGAAACTAAGTTATTAGTTGATAGTATGATGAGTGTGGCTTTGATGATTTGGAGTCATGGTCAATGTCAATGTGTTAGTGCTCTTGGTAGCTCTAGTGGGGTTGAATGCTTATCGGACCCATGTAAAGTTAGGCTAATTTGGTGGTACTCTTGCAGAGGTTTGATTTCCTGTGTTTCTTCTCATCTTGAGTCTGGAGAGAGAATATTCTTATCTAACATCTATGCTCCAGCTAACCTTCACGAAAAGGTAATGTTGTGGGGTTTTTTCATATATGTGAGGACTTTGGATCTTTATCTCCCATGTATTTTAGAAAGTTATTTTAATGCCATTATTTTTCTAGAAGAGAAGAGGGGAGGCATTGCTTGTTTGGAGCCTTCTTCTAATCTCTTGCAGGTTAATGTGGCTCTCTTAAATTTGGTTGACATCAAGCCTGTTAATGGGGTCTTTACTTAGAATAATAGGAGATGTGGGGATGCTAATATTTTTGAATGTCTGGATAGATTTTTGGTGTCTAGTTTTTGGCTGGGGGACAGGTGGTTAGCTAGATTTGAGATTTTGGATGGGTAGGGATTTGATCATTGGCCATTCAAACTTATTGCTGAGCTTCCCTGACATTGTGTAAATCAGTCTTTTAAGTTTCAACTCATGTGGTTAAGAGATGACTCCCTCCACGATCTTCTTCCTATTTCATGGAATTCGGGGAAGCCATCACATGGGACCAAATGTACTCCTCCAAGAGGCTCTAATATGTGAAATATAGGTTGAAATGATGGAATAGGCAATAATTTGGTAATATTTTCCATGCAAAACAATCTCCTTAAGCTCATTTGGACTCAATCACAAGGCAGATTCATGACCAGGGCCTCACTAAGGATCTGGGTCTGCTAGAAGCTATGGCTGTGAAGGAAGTTGAGGAATGGGTATTATGAGAGGAAATTTTTTGGAAACAAAAGTTATGAATCATGTGGCTTCAGGTAAGAAACAAGAATACTTCTTTCTTCCATAATTTAGTAAAATATAGGAGACAAGGTAATGTCATTTATTCTCTCAGGTCTTTAAATGGGGACATTCTCTCCTCCTCTACTTCTATTTATGCTGAGACTATTTATTTCTTTTCTATTCTACTATCTGAGAATTCCCTTCTTGTGGAGGAGGATGAAGCTGATATTTTGAATAGTATTCCACCCTTAGTCACCAGTGAAATGACTACTTATTTTCTTAATCCCATTTCTTTGTTATAACTTGAAACTATTGTGTTCCAGATGAATAAGGGAAAAACTCTAGGGCCTGATGGTTTCCTGGTTGAGTTCTACCAGGAGTTCTGGGAAGTGATTAAGTTGGATTTATTAGAGCTCATTTAGGAATATTTCATAAATAAAGAAATGCTAAAATTCATAAATCGTACCTTCCTTTCTCGCATCCCAAAGAATGATGGGGCTGATTCTCTAGATACCTTTAGGCTCATTTCCTTATTTAATGTGGTTTATAAGATTATTACTAAGTTGATTGCTACACAGCTGAAACCTTGGCTAAGTAGGCTGATTTCTTAAGAGTGAGGGGGTTTTGTGGCTAGTAGGTAGATTATGGATGGGGTCATCATTGCAGCTGAAATGATTCATTCTATAGATCATTCTAAAGAGAAATCCATGTTTATTAACCTAGATATGGCTAAAGCTTATGATCTGGTTAAATGGGTCTTCTTATTTAAGAGTTTGGGAGCATTTAGTTTTTTTTGTGATTGGATTGAGTGGGTCAAGAACTATGTTACTTCTCCTTCCTTTTTAGTGCTAATTAATGGTGAGATGATGAATTTTTTTGGTGCTTTTAGGGGGCTCAAACAAGGGGACCCTTTATCCCCCTATCTTTTCATCTTATTAGCAGAGGGTTTGGGGAGGTTTATTAGATCCTAGGTGGAGATTTGTTTGACTAAGGGATGGAACTTTGGAAATAATATTCCCCCAGTCACATTTGTAGTTTGTTGATGACACATCTCTAATGGGCAGAGCTAAGGTTTAGGAGGTTTCTGATTAGCACAAGATTTTGGATTGTTATTTGGCTACGTCAAGTTATAAAACTAATGAGGGGAAGTCTTTTATTTTCTTATTTCATACTCTATGGGATATTTGAAAGAGAATTTCTAGTATCCTTGATTTTTAGATTGGCACTCTCCCTTTTGGTATCTTGGTATTCCACTTGCTATTCGTTTGCTTCCTAAAATTTTCTGGTAAGTGATTATGGATAAGTTTAGAAATTTGGTTAGTCATTGGACTAATAGGTGGCTCTGTTCTGCAAGTAGGATGACTATTCTAAATTTAGTGGTGCAGGCTCTTCATCTATACAGATGTTTTATTCTCTTTGTACCTTCCATCTTTATCAAAGAATTTGAGAGTTTGTCTCGATAGTTACTTTGGTCTGGCAACCTCCTTCATAAGAAGTGGAGTTTCATTATGTGGGAAGCTATTTGTATGCCAAAGTAGGCTGGTCATCTGGGCCTATGTAGAACTAATTTGAATGGAAAAGATTTAGTATCTAAGCTATATTAGCGGTGGTGTTCACAACAAGATCAATCATGGGAAAAAAATTTTACCTTGAAATATCTAGGTCCAGTTGAGAGTGTGGATGTTGTTCGATTCAATTTGAAGGAAAAGGGCTATATGATTTGGAGTACCCTCAAAAGGGGTGCCAAGTTGGTCAAGCATAGTTTGTTTTGGATTTGCAATGGGGGGAATGATGCTCTCTTCTGGTATGATTCTTGGAATGGTTATCCTACCATTTTGCCTACCCACCCCCACCTAAAAAATTTGAGTAGGCATTTTATTGAAGCTGGGTGGTGCCATGTTGCTTATTTTAAAACCCTTCATAACTTGGGACAAGTTAGTGTATATAGATTGAAGGTTTCATAGGAGTGGTCTCTTGGTGGGGTGGCTAGGGATTATCAAGAGCTTTCCAGGATCTTATCGAGGTTTGTCTGCACTTCTCTTCTTGGGAGAGATGTGTTGGCTTGGGGTCCTGATATAAAAGGAAAATTTACTATTGCCTCAGGTTATCAAGTTCTTGATAAGTAAATGTTTCAGAGCTCAGAGGTATCATGCTGGAAGCAGGCTTGGAATAAGTTTTCTTGGCCTAAGTGTAACTTATTCTCATGGTTAGCTTCTCAAGGGAGGTGCCTTACTTGGCATGACCTCTAGAAATGTAGGTTTCAGGGTGCTTCTAAGTGTGTTCTATGTGGTGGGCATGAGGAGTGTATCCCCCATATATTCTTTAAGTTTTCCTTTGTGAAAGTTATTTGGCATTTATGGTGGAATCTCTAGCATATACCATGTATATATGCTTCTTCTTTAGAGGATTTTTGAAGGAGTCTGGGGCCTCCCCCTATAAATAACTCTTTTCTCCTCATTGCTTGGATCATTGGCCCTAGTTTGATAATTTGGCATATTTGGTTGAAGTGCAACCATAGGATTTTTTTTGACAAGAATCTGATTGTTAGTCAGCTCTAGTTGAGGATTTTAGGGTTCTATAGGAAAATTTGGTTGCTAAGTGTGACCTGTTTGTCCCTATTGCTTCTAGTGACTGTGATGTTGTTGAAGCCCTGGGACTCTCTAGGGGTGGATAAAAACATTTGAGGATGGTTCAACATAGGTGTGGGAGAGTGAAGGTCTATTGTACTAGTTTCTAGTGCCCGCCGCCCCCTCCCCCCCTCCCGCACCCCCCTCCCCACCCCCCGCTATGAGGGAGCTAAAAATCAATATTGATCGATCTTCTAGAGGTAATCCTGGCCATGCTAGAGTTTGTGGCATTGACAGGGATAGTTTGAGGGTGGTTATTTTTTCTTCTCTAGAAATAAAGGTTAGCATACAAATAATCTCATGGAGGCTCTTTCTATCCTTCTGGCATTAGAGCATTCTTGTGCCCTTGGTTAGATGTAGATTATTTGTGAATCAGATTCTTTGGTGGTCATTGATATACTGAATAAGAGACATTTTGAGGAGGTGAACTAGAAACTTGCAGTGATGGCCAAACAAATTATTTCTTTGAGAAATGCTTTAGATTCTATTACTTTTTACCATGTGCCACAGGTGTCGAATAAGGTGGCAGATGGTTTGGTGAAATGGGCATCTGAGCAGATGGAGACTTGGAATGTGGATGATTGGGGCCATCTTCATTGTGATTTGGCTCATGTTCTTGAAGATTGGGTTATGGAAGATATGGGAATATTTTTGAGTGTTACTTAATTCTTGTTTTTAGTTGTGCCCTTTATGGTTATTTCTTTTTGCTTTGTAATGATTTTATGATTCAATAAAGTTTTTACCCCTTTTTTATTAAAAATAATATAATAAATATAATATATAAATATCATATAATTATATATATATATATATATAATAAATATTATATTATATTATTATATAATATTTATGTATTAAATAATATTGTATTATTATATGATATTTATATAGTCACCTCTACCCCAAAACTAATAGCCACACATAAAAGGTGGGTTGTAACATTAATCATCACATATTTTTATGTCCAAAACATCTAATAATAACGTCATATCTTAGATTATAAATAAGGAATAACTTTATCAATTAGTCAAATTGTTGGCCCTTTGAATTCATTCAGTTGTGCTTGCTATGAGTTGATTATAGGTGTTATTTTTTTGTCCTTATTTAAAGTTGCACATAATATAAACAATAAATTGGTTTACTTAGTTCACAATAACACATAATATAAATAATAAACTGGTTTAATTAGTTCACAATAACAAAATGATAACACAACCCACATATTGAGTAAACTCAATAGAATTCCATGTTCATTTAAAGATTACATATACCATTTCACATCAATCATAATAAATATACTACCCTGATAGAGTATTAAAATAATAATAAAATATTTCAATTTAAATAAATGAGCAAATCCTTAATCTCCATACATTCATATGGTTGTACTAACAAAAATGCATAACTAACATTTGTATAAAATTCTTGATTTTCTAAATAAATTAAAGAGTGTTTTTTGGCTATATGATTTCATGGGAATAGTTTTATAACATAATACTACAATTCATTTGAGACACCCACTAATATTTGATTATTATAATCCTTACAACCACTATCATAGTAGGTATTATTATAGTCTATGTAACCACTCTCATAGTCTTTGTAGTCATTGCATAATCACTTGTAATTGACTTATAGCAATTATTGGAGATCACTTGCACCAACTATTTTATTTCACTTGTAATTATTATTAATGAACCCAAAAACTATAAAGATAATAAAATATTAATAGGTAAAGTTTTTGAATAATAATTTGTATTGATTAGTATTGAATAATTTGAAATAATTAAAAAATCAAACAATGTTTAAATAAGTTTCACTTCAGAATTTAGAGATTACATACAAAATTAAAAAAAAACTAAAACCTAAAAGAATGTCTATTTTTAGCAGTTGTTATTTATAGTAAGTTTGCATGAAAGCATGCACAACTCTAAAAATCTTCTAAAATATCCTAAATGCTAAAACTAACCTATCAGATGAAATTCAACAAAAGTTGATGTCTGGACCTAAAAATATAGTATTTATGAAAATAGAAAATCTAACAAAAAAATAATGAAATTACAATTTTGGACCCTTATATGATCACGTATGGCCTTTGAAAAATATCAAAAATATCATTAAGTAGGTCGAGCCACCTAAAACAATAAAAAACTTTTTGATATAGTCATTTTGACCTGTAAAAGAGCTTAAACAGAACTATGAATCAAAATTTATAACCTCAAAAAAGTTGACCTATTTTTTTATGCATCAACTATTATAGATTTATATAAACTATTTTGCAAGTTTACTATAAATTTAAAATGAAAGGTGCTTCAAATATTTAAGAGACAAAATTAATAATACATAAAATTTGTACATAAAGTAATAAGATCATTTCACATTAATACAACATTTAGATTTAATGTTTACCAACTCACCCAACCTTCATGAAGGACAAACAAAAACTCTTTTTAGCTTGATATCAGGGGTAATAACCAATATTCTACTCTATACATTCCCACCATCAAACATTAAATATACACAAATTTAGCTCAATTTATGTACAAAACATCTATAGAACAAATCTATCCATTAGTGTCATTCTCTCATAAAAATTGATTATCCTTTTAGACTCTCCCAACTGTAAGATTTTTGGATTTTATTGGGATACTATTTTTTTCCATCAAATTTTATCACATTAATTTTGTTTCTGAACTATTTAAGATAAAACTGTCCATTCTTACACTAACCAAACATTATTTTAGACATTTCTCAACAATATGTTTATAATAACATCTAATTGATGTTTTGAATGAAAGCAATAATTAAAATCATCATCACATTTCTCAACAATATGTTTGTAACAACATCTAATTGAAGTTTTGAATGAAATCAATAACTAAAATCATCATCACAATATTGTAAAAAGATTTATTCGAGAAAGATATGATCATTTTTAATACTTGAAGTGTGTTTGTATTTAATGATATAATTTACCAAAGTTACATCACCATTTTTTAGTTTCCAATGATATTGATGCATGGCAGGAGCCTTATAATGTTTTTTAGGACACCTTATGAAATTTTAGGACTGGAAATGTTTTTCATAGTGTGTATATATATATATATATATATATATATATATATATATATATATATATATATATATATATATATATATATATATATATATATATATATATATTGTGTATAAAAGGTGAAATAAGATAAGTGTTTATAGGTTTCAAGTGAGATAAAAATAGTGATTTACATATTTTAATTTTACTAAAATATATATTTACACTCTTTTGGGCTTAACTTACACTCTTTGGTATGGTAGTTACAACCTCTATAGAAGAAACTATAAAAACCAAGATGGTGCCTAATTTAAAATATATCTGAACACAATAGCACTTAGAAAAAGTATGTATAGACTAGTGGGGATTTGAACCCAAGTCCAATAAACAACCTAAAATTTCCAGTGTATGTGGTCTTGGGGGAAATTTCAGCTTCTTTCAATCAAAAAATACAAAGAAACATGCACTATTGTTACGAATACAATATTTATTGTTTGTGTTCTTAAGAATGAGACTGGAAAAAACTTGGAAATATCTGTATCTGTATCTATTCATATAAGGCATCCTACATCACTTATTTATATTATAAAAGAATTATTTTTTATTGAATAAATATTTTTTAATTAGCTTTAGAGTCATCTAATTAGGTTTTACATACTTAAAGCAATATTTTCATATAATTAATTTTAAACTTATCTAAATTGATACATGGTATATTTTTTACATTTTTATAGAAACTATTAAATATTTAACACTTGTTTTAATTCAAATGACATATATTTAAATCATGTATTAAGTAACTGAAACAATTCAACAGAAAATAGAAACTACATTTAAAAATATAACATATCAATATATTTTCTTAAATTCATCAAATCTCCCACTAAAATTCTCTATTATAAAACTTCAATTTATTAGAGCTTAAGTTCTTCCCTTATGCCCAAATGATCTACAATACTTTCCATATATTAATATAAAAATTTAATTTAATCTAATCTAATTTATTGATTTTAAAAAGAAAATTTAAATTTTAAATTAACTTTAATTATTTTAATATGTATTAAAAATATTAAATATGAATTTTTCAATGTTCATTTTAAAATTTAATTTTTTCCCCTATTACTCTCAAGTTCAGTTTTATAATGTAGCTTTTTTTTCCAAACTTTAACGTAAGTTTTAAAAAATAAAAAAAATAAAATCAAATTCATTGTTTTATCACATAATTTGACTATGGTTTCGTGCTCTGCAGATTAGTTGTAACCAGGTATGTTTTCAAATTTTTATTTTTTTTTTTTTTAAAAATTTCAAATATTATGCTTTTTACTTAACAATAAGAAGTTGATCTCGATGTGATTGATTTTCAGATTCAAGCGAGGTATTGCAGCCAAGAATTGTGATTCAAGTTTCTTGTTATTAAAATTCGACCATCTAATTTTTAATCAATTTATATAAAAGTTATTTATAAGAATCGATCTTTCACCCAATATTCACGACTCAGAATATCACAAATAACTCAGATTATCACAAATAAATAATAACATGATCAAATCTAAATGAGACAGATGAAAATGAGAAGAAAAAATTCTTGCCTGTAAGAGAATTTTTCGAAGGATTGCTAGCTCTTCGTGGAGGTGCCCTTATTCTACAAAGTTGTTTGGGATTTCTGGATGGAATAGAAAGCATTAGAAGCGACAGCCGAATCGACCGGCGTGTAAAGCAAGCGCTCCGCCCTCTTGACAAATCACTGTAGCGTTGGCGGGGTGAGTGACAGAAACTCCGCAAGAGCAGCATTCGCATCAGGGAAGTGTTGAGCTCACTGGCTGTAGTTTCCACTTGTCATTGACCGTAGTTGTTCATGGCATTTCAACAGCCTGCTCTCCGTCATTCAACGCTGATCTGAGCCGTTCAGTCCAAGATTATCAATTGTGTTTTTCACTGTACATAGCTCAGCTATGGCGAATGGGCAATGGGAATTATATACACTGCTCTTTGGTTCTCTGCTTTTTGGCAGAGATTGAATTGTTTTAGCTAGGAAATATATGCAACAGAGAGTCCAAGTGGATTTCCATGGTGATGAAAATTTGTTAATTAACCCGAGCAAATCGAAATCATTGAAATTTTCTTTTTAGAAATATGGTTTTGAATTGACCTTAGAACCCTTTTTCAGCCTCCACGTCGCGAATTAGAGCATAGCTAGAACTGGATCGACGTCCTAAAGTGGATATACTTCTGCTTGGATCATTTTTCGACCGTTAAAAGAGCAAACGGTCCTGCAACGCATCTTCCACACAGATCTACACCAGCAAAGATTGAGGATGTAAAGAAGAGACCTGTGTTGTGTCTTCTTATCTTCCTATGGAGGTGCCCAAACTTCTCTTTCTGCGGTGTCGTACAAATCCTGTTGGAGTCTTTTCACATTGCAACGCTCAGCTTTTCTTCTTTCATTTACAAAGTAAAAAGAAACTCTAAATTTTTTGGCCCTAGAAAGATTAAAAATTAAATTTGTGTTTTAATTTTACCTAAAATAGCTTTATGTATTGTTTTAATTAAACACCTTCAAATCAGTGTTTACATGTTAAAAGCACATAGGGGTGTATGGGCGGGGTATGTTTTTTACTCATGTTAATGTGAGGAGGTCTGAGGTTTTGTGATGATTTTAATTAGTGGTTACATGACATATTTGGTGTTTGAACTGGACGAGCATTTGAACTTCAAGTGTAATTTAATTAAATAGGTCATTAATGATAGAAAATGTTTTTTTTTTTTAATAAATTTTGATTGCTAACTTAGAATTAAGTGCTACATTTTTTAAAAGTGTATGTTTTTTCATCCTCTTTCCATTTGTCTACTTTGTTTATTCAAATGCACTAAAATTATAAAGTGCAATATTCAAGGGGGTTATAGGCCCTAAAACTTTCTGCAATGTATTTTGAGCACTGATTGCTCTCATCTATATAGATTCATTTTTGGCCCAGTCTGAAGTCCATCTCTAGAGTGTTCATCATTCTTTCTCCTATTCTAGCATTGATTACTCACTTGGATGCATTATCGGTTGTGCCCAACGTCCCATTCATGAGCGTGCTTGAGGCATTTACTACAGAGTATTTTATACAGTTGTGCACTTCCCTAATATCTTCTCTCAGTTATGTTGACCCCATTTGAGATAATCTAGATGAGGAGAGTTATTTCATCTCTAGTGATCCTTCTTGGGAATGAAAATTATGCTTTGTGGCGTGCTTACATGAAACTCTTGCTCACACATAAGAATCATATTCTATTTCTATATGGAAAGATTCTTACACCCACTGATCCTATTTGGTTTAATAATTAGGATAATACTTGTGACAAAGTTTTTTCCAATATTTTACTACATGGTTCCATGGATCTTCATTTCTATGTAGAACACATAGAGTATCCCTCTAATGTTTGGAGCAATGCATAGAGTCTTTTCGAGGATCCTATTGAGATTTATGTCACACATCCTCCTACTCTTCCTATTATCTCTTATGAGATTGTTCTACTCTCTATTCTTGATTTTATTTATTGTGATGATACATCCATATTGGACTATGATCTTCCTTCTATTGAGCCCCAACTATAGGACACATTTATGCCAAACCTTATTTATCTCATTGCAAATTCTACATCCATTCCTTAGTCGATTGTTACTCTTCTAGAGCCTTCATAGACTTCAATTTCGGAGGACTTTATTTATTCTAGTGAAATTATACACATTAAGAGTATCAATGATTCATATGTTCCTATAGACATTCATCTTGCAGATTTGAGTGCTTCACTTATAGAATAGTCTATAGTTTCGATAGTTGTTGAGCTTTACTCTTCTCAACCCATGGACATTCTTTCAGTGAATGTTCCATGTCTATCTTCTTTTTTTGGTTATTCTCTTCCCTTCATTGTATGCTTCTTTATATCCATCTTCTATAGTTAGTTCTATGATACCTGATTAGACTTTGGCATATTTGGGCATTAGTATGGATACATTTAATTATTTTCTATAAATATACATCTTGATTCCTACATGCATTCTACTTGAGTGGGAGTTTAGTAGTTTGATAACTCATGGTTTCTTTCTTCCAAAAAGAAGAGACAACATTTATTTCAGAGGGAGCTACTACAGCATTCACCATGCAACAATCTGCACTTATCTTCTCTCTACATATTGTGGAGACACACATCCATGTTATTTTGTATGATACTAGGATCATCACTATGTTCTTGGGTACCTCATCAGGTCTCATTGCCGAGACCTAATTTTATAGCCCATCTAAACTTTGATTAAAGGGGGTATTGGAGTGAGATTTCTAGTCCTACCTTCTTTCTTTATATCTATTTGAGGGTGTGACAAGAGATGAGTTTTTTCACACTAGGTTTTCTCTTGTTACTCCACTTAATGATAGTTGTACTAGATGTGGGTGCCTCATCAGGGGTTGTTGATAGGACCCATCTTTTCTTTTATACACACCTAAGATATGGTTAATTGGAGAAAGTGTTGGTGTAGGATATTAATTATTTAATTTACATATTAAATGGATAATCCCTACACATATAGCTTCAACTTACTTAGGTATGATAAGAGGCTAAGTGGGTGAGAGGGTCAGTTCCATCTAGGGATGAACTAAGTACCACTATGAGTTCTCTTATGAGTTTCATAGTGAGTTACACTTAGTTTAACTTTGAGTTCTCTAAGTTATCTCCCCCTACTCCTTATATTTCACCAAGATATTATAATATAGTAGATAATTTGTAAGCAAAATAGTTTAACACATCAAACAATTATTACACATTTTCTTGTTCAATTCTAAATACAAGCAGTGTCATTGATTTGTAGAATACTTGTATTCTCACTCTACCATAAGGTCACCTACTAGACTATTATGATAGATTACTTAGATGATCTCATGGCTCTGCAAATAGTAAGACCTCATTTTGTAGAAGTAAAACCTAAGGTATAAATCTATAGAGTCCTTTTTTGTAATATATTTTATATAAACATATATCAAATAGATATTTTTCTATCTCTAAAAATCAAATAACATTTCTTGTTGGTCTGGATATAAAGGGATACAAAAAATTTACCTATCACAAAACAATATGTAACCTTATAGTTGTGTCAGATATGCTTAATATATACAATCTAAGGGAAATTGTAAAAGACTTGTCTAAAGACCTTGACAATTGGGTCAACAAAGAATATGTGGACATAAATCCTAATAGGTTATTCTGATCTAGAATCTATATTGTTATGGAAATCTTGAATAGATTGTATGAATCTATGGGCATTTCTCATGTTAATAAGTTTTGGGTGCCTTTATTGTATATGATTATCACTGACAATGAAATCCCAATCCTATAGAAAATCATTTGAATGATTTGAGGTGACAGGGAATGAAAATAAAGGGATGGATGAAAATTTGATACGATGTCCAATTTCGATAAGGCCACTTTTTATATAATCATAATTGGTATAATTATATATTGGAATATTAAGTGTAGGACAATAGTCCATGCCAATTTATCAAATTTATATGCAAATAAGTTCATGAATTGTATCAAGGAGATATGTAGTTTTTTCTACCTTCAAGTATACAAATACATCAATGAAATATAAATACCAAGACACTCCAAGGAAATGAAATTATTAATTAAAATCATGGGGGATTATTATTACTATCCCAATTGTAATGTATTCAAGATTGAAGAAATTTTGGTATCTCCTAAAAGGTTACCTAGTTATGTAGCTAAAAAACTTATAGAGTAGGATATTACATACAATATTCTCCATGGAGTTGGTGGAATATGTAAATATATGAAACAAACTCCATGGAAACCAATGCCATACAAAGAATGGATGAGCATTTTTAATATAAGGTCAGCATTGCATACAATAACCAATAAAAAGTATTCCTTTAATTTGGAAGGCCATGATATTAGGTAGTGGGACCCAAAATTTAATGTAAAGGCTCATATAACATCACCAAGTTGAAATATATAAGAAGTATACAATCACCATCTTGAACCCCATGACTGGGTGTCTATCAATGGAATAAAAAATGATTAGGAAGTTGTAAGAGAAATGTAGACTACATGAATAAGGAGATCACCTCCCAAACATAAGCATCATTAAGAACTAGAGGCAAGTTGAAGCACATCCACATCTTAGGACCATTCAGATCATATGGATTTCTATGTCAATAATAAAATACTCTAGGACTTCCTCCTCCATCAAGTTTTCAAATTTGGTAATTTAACTTCTAGAGATAAAATAATCCCCTATTTCAGGGTTTGCTCACATTCCTTCTTCTTTTCCAATTGAAATGATTAATAACCCACCTATGGAAATAAAACACATAAAAATTAGTGGTAAGTTCCCTTTCTCATCCTTTGATACCTCCACTAGAGGTTTCTCTAGTTGACACTCCTCTTTTAGTTCCTCAAAATGAATCTTTGACCCTTGCTACTCCAAGATAATTCATTCAAATTATTAAAGGGTGTTAAGGATTAAATAAAATTATTAACTATTATATAGGTTTATGTATTTTAAACCTATTATAGTATATTAGTTTATTTGTTATTATCAGGAAATATATTCCCATAATGTTTTTGTTACCCATGACTGTTCTAGGTTTTTATATCCTATTTTCTAGGAGGTTGTTGTGCTACCTCCATGGATATATAATAGCCTTTGTTTTGTTCTCATTAATATGTTGAACATAATATATTGTGTGACATTATTATCTTTGTGCAAAATGTGTGTTCCACTCTCCAATTTGCCAAAAATCTAGTATCTAAGATTATTAGTCTTGCACCTGTAATGGAAGTGTGTGTAATGTTTTTTTGAGTGATCAAGGGTAAAATATTTGATATTTTTAATCACCTTCATCTATGGTAAAAAATCATTTGAGTTCTTTTTTCAGATGTAAGACATCTTGAATAGAGGTATCCACTCCTTTTCAAACTTACTTCTCTTTAATTATAAAAAAATGATAAGTAATCCTCCTTTTTAAGGGAGTCGTTAGATGTTTACAACAATTTTCATTGAGATGATACCTATTTCGATCATGTATTAAATAATTATAATATCATACTATATATTTATATATTATATGTATCATATCATATTAATCATAATAGATATTCATGTAATGATATTTTATAATTATATATTCTATTATATTATGTTATAATATTATAATATATAATAATAATAATTATATTATATTCATGAAAATGACATGTAGGTGACATGGTTAAGTGGTTTAGAAGCTCCAAGCCCTACCCAAGTTTAAATCTTATGAATGACATATGAGGTCGGTTATGGATGTATACATTTTTAGGGATAGTTTCAGCCATTGTTGGTGTGATTCTTAGGGCCATTAATTACCATTGGTGTAATTCTAAGGGCCGTTAACTATTGTTTGTATGATTCTCAAGGTTTTTAATTCATGGTGGTGATATAACTATTATTATTTGGTTACACCTAGTACGATTGGTATTATGTTGTTAATAAAATGGGATATGGGCCCCAATTGGGTCCAAAACTAGTTTCAAGCACTAGCCAATAGCCATCACCTTACAAAAATTATATTATAATATGAAACAAAAATATATATTAAATTACTAATATTTTATCATTATTTAGTGTAAGTGCATGGATTTGGGGGAAAATTCCATGGACATACCCTATAATGCGTACATGTTATTAAAAAAATAAGAATGCATAAGGTTATAGGAATGCATATGCATTCCTATATGTTTCAATAATGCATATATGTTATTAAAACTATAAAACAAAAAAAAAAAACCCTCATCCTAATCCATTCGCATTTTCCTCATTCTCATTCGTGTTTTAGCTGGAAGATCATGTTTTGGATATAAATCCACATTTTGACCTACAAGATTCATGTTTATCCCTCCATTCACTAGATCAATGATGCCATCATGAATAAGAGCTATGTTTTTTGTAGATTAAATCAATTTTTTATTTTTTTGAATGTGAATTGCAAATTTATTTTTTATTTTTATGTAATAGGTCGACATGCTCCACATAATCCTCCACCTAATCCTCTACCTAAATTTATGTCCAACCCTCTTAACCCTCCTAACCCTCCACCTAACCCTTTGCCTAACCCTCCTATAGTTCCCCTATATCCCTCAGGTAACTAAGAAGAATTTGTTGCTCAGATAGTGGAGAACAAAATTAAAATTGAGCAAATAATTAGGAGAATGAGGGAGTTCACTTCCACAAACAGCCATCGCAACTATTTGGCCAATAACCTAGAGTTGGTATTAGGTCAAGTTGACCTGATAACAAGTCAAAATAATAGATGTTAGTCATATAGAGATAGTTGTAGGGTTTACTATGATGAGAAATTGTGAATATATAGGGTGAAGAACAAAAATATAAAAAAATATCATATTTGTGCCTTATTTATCAAGCCAACCACCAATGTCCCATTTCCCATAAAAACCAAACATTTCCCAATCCATCGATGCCAACATGATTTGATTAAGGCCAATATTTAGGAGTGATGGTGGATGGTGTTTGACTATCCCCTTTTTTATAACCATGATGTGCTTTTGTATTTTTTGAGGAAACTCTATTATGAGCTTATCCTCAATCAAATTCTAAACTACTTTGACTATGATGAGTTTTAGGGCTAAGGGAAAGGTTCTTCATAGGATCAACTAGGTGCACGTTATGCACCTAATCAACTTGCAAGGATCCATACCCATAAGTCACTTCACCTAGATATTCCCTCCATGGTGATAAAGGTTATGGATATAGAATGTGATTAGTGTGCTTACTGATACACTCATTCATCGTATGAGTAAACTTTCAGAGACAGATGCTTGAGATACTCCAACTAGTGGTCATACCCGACCCCACCGATGCAGATGTTATGGTGCTATATGCACTAGACCTTTAGATGATGATAGTGGAACTTTAGGGGCTTAGAGGATGTGGTCTTCACTGATGAGTTTTTATCACACACATTTGGTTTAGATACGTTGGGAGTCTCTACACACATGCAGGTGTCTTTAATATAAATTTATTGTTAAAATTTTAAGTTATATTTGTAATTTAAAAAGTTAATAACTAATTTACATGTTTAAATTTAATAATATATATGTATTTTTTTGTGTTCTAGGGGGAGATGTTCCCTTCAACATCAAAAATAGTTAGTGGGCCAACCAAGGCTACTATATCTATCCATGTCAGTATGACACCATATACATTTATAGAGGTAAAATTTCATCTGAATCTTATATACTCTAGATGTACATTCATACACCTTAATTTCATCCTTGGTTTATTTTATGTAAAAATTTATATAGAATACATAATATAGTTTTTTTAGACATTTTATTGTTTGATGTATTAACATGGATTGGCATAAATTATTAGAAACTCATCCTCAATCTCAACTATTTTTTTAATAACCAAAATAAGTAGTTGAACATTTTTTTGATATCCCATTATATCTATTTTCCATAGTGGGTCAATCCCAATTATTTAGATTGGATGCGCGCGTACATGTACACACGCATGCACGCATTCGCACGCGCGCACACACACACACATACGCACACACACACGCACGCACGCATGCACGCACGCACGCACGCACACACACACACACACACACACACACACACACACACACACACACACACACACACACACACACACACACACACAAAACAAACAAACAATTCATTTGATAAAAGTTGTTTGGTAAAATATATTATAATCAATTTCCCAATTGATCCTAGCATGCCTTCATCAATATGCACACCACTCCTTTATTTTAATTACTAGCCTCAAAGTTATGCACTTTATTCCTTATTATCTTAATCACATATATTAGTTCAATCTCTATGATCAATATCTAAAATGGTCATATCTATAAATTCAATTCCTATCTTGATTCCATTGGAGCATAAAAATTTCATCTCTATGGAGTTATAAATTTATATGGCATAGCCTCTTTATCCCGTTGTACCTAGTAAATTCTATTGGTTTATTAGGATAGTGTCCATTATATCCCATATATTTATTGGGAGAGCATCGACAATAAACTATAGCCTATATGTATATGGCGTAGGCCTTGCGACCATATATAAATAGTGGACCTCAACCCCATATAGATAGATGGTGTTGAGTGGTTTGTTACCACCACCTACTTAGGGGGCACAAAGATGTACTATATCTAGTGGAGGAAGAGGTTCTATCTATATCCATTGATGCAAAGCTATATCAACTTCTATACAAAACTCTACCTATATCCCTTCCTTTCAAGCTTCTCCTTCATCTATTCATAACTCATTCACTTAGTCCTTTGGGTAATCAAATAAAAATTATAATATTATTCAAATAAATCCTTATATCTTATTATCACTTTCTACATCTTTGGACATGTCATGAACTCAAACTGTCTATCTACTTACCCCTCACATGCACCTTTCTAGCTTTACCTTCTACTAGCCCTATTTTTGTGTAAAGCTCCTTGTTGGTAGCATCTGAAAAATCTTCACTAGAATATAATTACATATTTAAGGACCCATTTGGATCATACAACTCCCACATTAACCCTCTAACATAAGTCTTAAGGGAAATTATACTTCCTTTTTTAGTCCTGTCACTAATTAGCCCTCGATTTATGCAAACCTCTTTAGTATGAAACATGTATGAAATTTATCTATAATATATTGACATTTATAGATACCCATTTATCTATTTCATTTTAATCCATCATTTTTGATACCCTTCTTTGGATAAATTCTTCTATTGGTATATCACCCCTTCTCCCTTAATGCTTCTATAGGCTTAACACTAGATCACAGCCTCATTTACATAATTTTACATACCTAACAAGCCTAAAATCACATCTATAAGTGAGAAGACATAAAATAATGTAATATTACAATTTTTTGGAAAATTTAAATTGTCAAATATCATTTTTTACACTAAACCCTAGAATCAAGGTTTCCAAGCCATTACCAAGGCCGAGAGCACAGTAAAGGGGGTAAATTTTGTCTTAGTGGGTTCCAAAACCAAAAAAAAAATTCATTGGATCTATACTGACCCTTTACAAATTTCTCATTTAGATATAAAGTTCTGAAATCCCACAATCAATTGTAAACTCAAAACTCTCATTTGATAACCCTGCCTATGCACATAGGAAAACATGGTACATAGTTACTTTGCCTTTCCTTCATATCAAAATATTTTCAAAGAATAATATGGGATTATATACACTTACATTGTCTATCTTATACCCCTTACAATCTCAATGGAATCACAAACTAGTTTCAACTTAATATGACTCAGTCATTTGACTATATGTTGCCCTTTAACAAACAAGGTACTTAGGGACTGTTTCCTCTTTTGATGTCAAATTACTATAAACCTATATCAATATTATCTCCCCCTTTATATGATCATTAAACATAATTATTTAAACTCTTTATAATAATAAACATAAGGCACATAATTTCTTATTTTATAAACTATATGTTTTCTAGGAATAAGGGCTGTGGACAAATAGTTTCTTACCACTTCTTGGCCAATTATATTCCTAAACATATTATTCTCAACACTCTTAGGCACATTCCTTAGTTAACCTTCCATAGAAATTTATACCAAAATAATAAAATGCTTGGACTATAATTGAATATTGGACTGTATACAAGGCTAAGTTTATTAGCAACTTGTTTAATTAATGAATCTCCCAAGTTATTAATTATTAGGTTTTTTGTTTAGTTGATGACTAGGGTGGACACTCTTCCTTCATTATGATTTGAGACAGACTCAATAGTTTTTGATGTAATGTCATCTGCATAGGCACTCACTGAGGTATGTATATTCACTTGTAATTTTGAATTGTAATTTAGTAATTTTGTTTTAATAATTCTACTATATAATTTGTAAAATATAACTTATATGAATGAATTTATTGTGTATTCATGGATGCCATATGACATTTAATACTCTGATTTAGATGACTACTATGATAATTACTCATGTTTTTTCATCATTTGACATCCTTGTTCATGTAGCGGAACCTGGGATTGAACCAATCAAGTTTCAATGGTAAATTGAGTACGACCATGAGATTGTGGTAAGTGCATGTTTAAATGATTATTTTATTATATTTTAAAACATGGTTTTCTTAACATGGTTTCATGTATACTTGTTAATTTTATAGTAATTTTTTTATTTGAATAGGTTTGACTGCAAGCATGTTATGAGGGTAGTACCCACAGTCAAAACTTTGAGCAATCTAAGGCATTTGGGATATGTCCATCTACAATTAGGGCATCCCAAGAAGAGTTATTCAAAGAAGGCAAAGAGAGGGAGACTATTTGATGATTAGGATGTTGTAGATGATGTACCTTTTTGTATGCCTATATGGTAATGTATGTATTTTTGGCATTGTACATGCATATATGATGTATTCACCTGACATTAGATACTATGTTGTTAGACATGATGTAATTTTTTGTATGTATATATGGAAATGCATGTATTATAAAAATTGTATACCTATATATGGCATTCTTACATGACATTTCTATTTTGTACATGAATTTTTAAAAAAACCAATGAAGTAAATATTATTTGAATCACTTGTGTTTAGAGTATTATAAATGATTATTTCTGAAGTATTCTTAAGGATTTAAAATGTTATGATATTTAGAATAACTTTTTAGGATAGTGTTACAAATCATACATTTATAATAAATTAAGACCCAACTGACATTCACTTGCTATGGTTTGTTATGCTATGGTTTGTTAGGATAATGTTTCAAATCAGACATTCACTTTCTATGATTTAATTTGAATATTCTTTCATAATATAGCTCCTCTTTTGACTCTTTAGACTTAATTTATCTTCTTATATCTAGTAATTATTCCTTTTACTATTAGTATCACCTCATTGATGGCATTTGTCTCTGTCCATATGTCTTTTACCTCATCCCATTCATGTCTCATTCACAAATTTCCTCTTAATCTCTTTCTAGTTCCTTCCTAGGCACATTCTCTGGGTCTCAAGGACCAAATCTTGGTCTATGTTTCAAGAGCTCAACCTATTATCACATATGGTCATAGATGATCATAAAATATCTAGTATAATCCCCTTCAAGTACTCAAACAATAAGATTCTCTCATTCCACACTTTATGGACACAATGCTCTATGAAGGCTATGTATAGGAGAACAAGATTACAAAGTTTCATTAAATTCTCATGGTTAAATATCTTAGAAATGATTGAAGCTCACTAATCTAGTGTTTTCATGCCCTATACATACTCTGAAAAGGACCAATTTTACCTTCTCACTGATCTTATTTTGTTGATAACATACTCATGGCATCTAAAACATACCAAATTGACCTTTTCATTGAAGGCCCCAAGTCTTCCTTGTACCTATTTTCCACTTTTGCCCAAGCAGGACTATAAATCCTACCAGGCCTATTTCATGTTATTAAATATTATTTTCCCCCTATGATCTTATTGCTCACTCTTGACCCCACTCTCACACATTTAATATTGACGTTTGGCCATATCTCCTGCCATAGACTTACCCCAACCTCTAAAACACCTTCAAGACTTAAAGTAGGGAAGCCATACATTTAGCTATCATAAATTTCATTTAATTATGTTAAATTTATATGTTTTTTGCATGCAAAGAGGGTTTTTGGGTGCAATTTTGGTGGATTGGCATAATTGATCCATCTTTTTGCTCCTCACCAAAAGTTGTCATAATATCCTCTACCTCCAACTAGCAACATTACCTCCAAAAATGACAAGTGCAAATCCACCAATTCAAGCACATATATATTGTAAAATTACATGTGTTACAATAATATTGACACCCATTTCCACTCACAAGTGAATTTTCACTACTGTTCTGGAGTATGGAAACACTGACAATAAATGTTGTTAAAGTTGAAACTACGATCTAAAAACTATTTTTTTGGTTTTTTCCAGTTGAAAACTTGAACTAATAGCACATCTAAATGGGTGAATAATGTCTAAGACCATATTATTTACCTCCCATTTGGTCCATATGACAAATCTACCAACCATTTTGGGCTCAAGAATGCCCTTCCCAATATAACAAAGAGGTTTATTTTTAGCCTAATTTTAGGCATGCATAAAACCAAAAATATAAGTGATATGGAAGAACCATAAGATCCATCATGTTCATGGTAAATTCTTTTAATTTCACCTTTAATCTATCTTTAATCACTTTTAAGAGAAATCCATGCCAAAAGTTGCAGTAAAGGGTCATAAAATGCAAATTTTTGGTAGTGAAGAGGCAACTTTTTGACCTCCAACTAGCAACTTTGCCTCTATAACTGAAAAGTGAAAGTACACCACTTTGAGAAAATATATATAGTTAAATTATACATTTTTAAATAACCTTGACACCCACTTCCACCTGCAAGTGAATTTTAACTATTGTTCCTAAGTATGGAAGCACTGATAACAAATGTTGTCAAAGTTGAAGCTATGGTCTAAGAACTCAATTTTTGGTTATTTTTGGATAAAAAATGTCACTATCAACACAACTAAAGGGGTGAATATTTTTTATGACTAGGTTATTGACTTCCCATTTGGCCTGGATGAGAAACCCGCCACCCATTCCAGGCTCAAGAATGCCCTTCCCATTACAAGAAAGAGACTAATTTTTAGCCTAACTTCAGGCATGCATAAAATCAAAAATATAAGTAATGAGGAACTATGATATCCCTCATATTTTTAGTAAATTTAGATAATTACAACTTTAATCTATTCTAGATCACCTCTAATAGCAATATGTGCTAGAAGTTGCAGTAAAGGGTCCTAAAATGCAAAATTTCCATAGTGAAAAAACAACTTCTTGACCTCCAACTAGAATCTTTGCCTCCAAAATTGATAAGGAAAAATACACCACTTTGATCACATATATATAGGAAAATTACAAATTTTAAAATAACGTTGACACCCACTTCCATCTGCATGTGAATTTTCACTATTATTCCAAAGCATGAAAACACCAACAACAAATGTTGTCAAAGTTAAAGCTACGATTTGAGAACTCAATTTTCTGTGCTTGTTAGATGAAAACTAGCACTAAAAACACATAAAAATGGGATAAAAATGTCTATAAACATGTTTTTGACTTCCCATCTAGCCTGGATGACAAACCCACCACCCATTTTAGGGTCAAGAATGCCCTTCCCAATACAAGAAAGAGGCTGATTTTTAGCCTAACTTCAAGCATGCATAAAACTAAAAATGTAATTTGTATGGAGGAACCATAATATCCATAATGTTCATGATAAATTCCTATTATTTTATTTTTAATCTATTTTGAATCACCTATAAGAGCAATCTATGGTAAAAGTTGCAGTAAAAGGTCCTAAAATGCAAATTTTTGTAGTGAAGAGACAACTTCTTAACCTCTAACTAGCAACTTCGTATCCAAAACTAGTAGGTGAAAATCAACCACTTTGTGAATATTTATATAGGAAAATTATATTTTTCTAATAATCTTAACACCCACTTTCATCTACAAGTAAATTTTCACTACTATTCTAAAACATAAAAACACTGACAACAAATGTTGTCAAATTGAAGCTATGGTCCAGGAACTCAATTTTTAGTGCTTATTGGATGAAAAATGTCACTTCCAACACATCAAAATGTGTGAATAACATATAGGAGTAGGATTTTTACCTCCCATATGTCCTGAATGACAAACCCACCATCCATTTCAGGCTCAAGAATGTCTATCTCAATACAAAAAAGACGTGGATTTTTAGCCTAACTTCAAACATGCATAAATCCAAAACTATAAGTTATATGGAAGAACCATAAGATCCATGATGTTCATGGGAAATTTATTTAATTATACCATAAATATAATATTAATCACCTCTAATATAAATCCATGCCAGAAGTTCCAGTAAAGGGTCCTAAACTGCAAATTTTATGTAGTGAAGAGACAACTTCTTGACCTCCAACAAGCAACTTTGCCTTTGGGATTGGTAGGTGAGAATACACCAATGAAAGCACATATATATAGGCAAATTACACATTTTATAATAACCTTGACACCCATTTCCACTCGAAAGTGAATTTTCACTACTGTTCTAGAACACGAAAACACTAACAAAAAATGTTGTCAAAGTTGAAGCTATGGTTCAAGAACTCAACTTTTAGTGCTTGTTGGTTGAAAAATGGCACTAACAACACATATAAATTCATGAATAAAGTTTAGGACCAATATTTTGACTTCTCATCTAGCTCAAACAACAAACCAACCACCAATTCCATGCTCAAGAACACCCTTCCCAATACAAGAAAGACGTTGAGTTTTAGCCAATCTTCAGGTATGCATAAAACCAATGATGTAAGTCATATGAAGGAACCATAAGATTCATTTTATGAATAATAAATTCCTCTAATTTTGCCCCAAATATAGTCTAAATCACCTCTAAGATCAATTCATGCCAAAAGGTACAGTAAAGGGTCTTAAAATGTAATTTTTTGGTAGTGAAGAGACAACTTCTTGACCTCTAACTAGAAACTTTGCCTTCATAACTCGTAGGTGACAATCTACCACTTTTATCATGTATATATACGTAAATTACACATGTTCCAAGAACATTAACATTGACTTCCACCTGCAAGTGAATTTTAACTATTTTTATAGAGCATGGAAACATTGATAACAAATGTGTTTGGAAGGCTATAAGGAGAAATAAACTTATCATGAGAAATTGTTCAAGAGTGCAAAAATTCCATGTAATTTTACTAATATTCTATTAGATTCAAGAATATGAAATTATTTACTAATGATGCCAACCACATGAAGGTGAAAGCTGATTTGGCACCACTAAGATATAAAAAAATGTTAGTAAGTAATTAAAGATGAGATTTATGCATGTACTACCTACAAAATCAAAAAACATTTGGTAAAATTGATTACATATATATTTTAAAAATCAACATACCTATGTATTTTAATTCAATGAACCACTTGGATATGCTCAAATATTGATAGTATCAAGAATAACTTCATGGTTTGACTCATGAACTTTTAATAGATTCTTATTTTGTGCCCTCACACGATATTTTTACAACTGAATTTTCATTGCAAGAACCAAATTTGAATAGTATAGAATCTTCTGGTGAGTTTCAAAGTCATCAAACAACCATACATTTTAATTTTTTATAAGATATCATTGAATCAATGTTCTAGTGACTACCATAGACCTAGTGGGATAATTAATGTTTTCTCTATCTACAACTAGGGAAGTCAAGTTTTTCTTTCCATCTACACGTCGACATAATAAGTAATCTATTCCCTCTTCATTTTCCTCATCTATAATAACTATAAAAGCTTGGCTTTCAACATAAAAAACAAATTTTAATGAAATTATGAAGATAGATTATGAGAATAAATAGTACATAAAGATTAATCTTTTATTTGGCTGTACTTTATCAAATATATGATCAAAGTCATGTGAGGATGTTATGCTGGTAAGTTGAAATGCTAGTAGAACTGATATATGTTAATTGGAATAAGAGGTTTGGAACTCTAGCCATCCACCAACTCTTATGAATCAAACTCATTCTAAACAATGTCCATGCATGAAGAACAAAAGAATGCCAAATGTCACGTATGAATAGTCTAAGAACTTGCATTTGAAATATGAAATGAGTGGAGCTCACTTGAACCTGTTAGAGTCATATAATCCTCATAGTTTACCAAGTATTTTTCTTCCATTAACCAAAAATGTCTATGAATAGTAGAATTTTCTTGAGCATCATGACATATGTTCTCATTCCAACAGTCAACCACATTTATTTGTATCAATCGAATTAGAAACATTATCATATTTTAACTCTTCCCTTGCAATGACAATTTTTATACATGCTCCAACACCATCATGCTCCCCTTTTCTATTTTCCAACCTCAGTGAGAATCCAAATATTTTCTACACTAGTGGTAATGTGCATCCTACTCAACCAATAAAACATCCATGTATTATTAAATTATGATGTGCAATTGTCTGATCAAATGTAATGCCATTTGAAATTAATGTTCTTTTGAGTCAACCATCCATATAACTTATCAAAACAACCTTTAACATACTCTGTACAGTGTGATCGGTCATTAATGATATAGAAATCGTACTCCCTTAATATTTGTTGATCTTCCTCTGTACAATCAGGTGCATGTATGAGTGTTATATGCACGAATATGACAATTTATGTTAAGTTGTAATACTATGATTGAACTTCCATTTGTGGTTTGAATGTGTAATTTTTTGTAAATTCAACTACTAAACAAATAAAATCAAGTGGTAATGTGTCCTTTCTTAGATTTAAATATTCATCCAACTATTTAGCCCTATGTGTATGCCTTGCATATTCATAAATATTTTTTTCCATGAATTTCACCATAAAACCTGAAACATGTATCTCTTTCATAAAAATCTCACTCATTTTAGATTCTTTGCCATCTTTTACTTGATAAGTCACATATTTGTATTTTCTCAAACCAACTAATTCTTATCAAATTGCACTTGTGCACTCCTCATGGATACATTTTTTCAATTTTAACAATCCATTGCAAATGTTGCAATTTTCATCCAAACATTCTTTCTTATAAAAATTTATCCATTTGGTCTTTCAAAAAAAATATTTGAAATAAATTCCTTGGTTTATTTTGGTGGAACTTCTATACCACACTCCAATAAAATGCTAGTATTATACAAAGTATAATGAATATGGAAGAGAATACCATAGTGCATTGAAAATTCAACATGTTGTCGACAACAAGTGGTACACGTGTGATTTATTTTTACATAAAAAGGATTGGCCATCTCAAAAATTATTTGAATAATAGTAATTTATGGATGTTTTTATAAAAAAATAGAGTAAAGTTGTGTTTGAGTCATATCCAAGAAATGTTTTCGATGCAGTTCATGATTATGAAAACCAACTCTTCTTTTCACTACATCTCTTGCATTGGGAAAAACTCTTGTACTATCTTTGTAAAATTATGCAAGTAACTCTTTCAAATCATTGGCTATAGCCTTATAATTTCACGGAAGTCTACCAAAGAATGACTAGAGCTCTTTCATATTTAGTTCATTAGGTATTTCAATTCTTGCAATAAATTTAATTAATTTTTTTATATTTATATCATTTTTTTGATTATTTTAAAAATCAATAATTTTTTCTCTATTTTACCAGTTACTGCACAAGTTGCCATTATATGTTAGACAAAATTACAATCTTTGTTGCATGATTTTGGGCCTACTATATGATATACATCATGTATATTTTTAACAATTAAATCTTTTTCATCATTTTCATTATCCATCTTAGATGTTCTTATTCCTATTATTTACAATATAGGTCTCATCTTAATCAATTTCATCAATGAAAAAAATAATTGACATCTTTGGCTATCATACTTCAATTTATGAAAGAAATTATCCCAAATTTATCTAGAAAATATTATTGAATGGTGGTTAAAAAAAAATTATGCATTTGTTTCAAAATATTTTCATCAACTGCAATTAAGTACTTATCTTTTCTATGCACAATTCTTGGAGGTGTTGTTACTGGTGGAATCTATTCAGAGGGTGTTTCAAAATCATTATATGTTTCCATGAAATTCTACTCAAATGTGTTTATTTCTTCATTATGTGTTTTTAAAAAAAAAAAAATCATTATTAATTTCATCATTATTTGAGTCCATTTAATTTTCTTTATTGTTTATGTGTAAAGTATCATGTATAGGATCTTCATCAACATAATAAAATACTTTAAACTTTGAATGTGAATTTTCAACATTATCTAATTTTATAATCTAAATTTAATCATAATTAAATTCATTATTGTGAATTTAATCATTATTAAATTCATTATTTAATTTATTATTATCAATTAACTCATTATCTAAGGCATTTGACTCATCATGGTTAGTGTTTGTACCTTGTTTGAAATGAATTACTTGTATTCACACCTTGTTTTTTTCTCTCAAATATTTTAATTGGTCTGATGTTTTATTCTTCAACTTTTTCCTCCTCCATAAACATGAATCATATCCCATTTTGACAAAATAAGCTAAGAAATTACTTCAAATATGGGTTCCAAAAAAAAACTGCAACCAAGAAAGTACATAGAGTATGTAGGGATTGTTTCTGGGGAAAACAATCTCAATTAGGGATAAAAATATACATTGAAAAGTGAGTTTTTTTTTAAAATTTCAAGGAACATATACATGTTACATGAATACGTACATGTTTCTATAACACGTATGTGTTCCTCTAAGTATATTCGTATACTATACAAACAAGCAAAAAAACTCATATTCAACTATTTTATCCATTATAATTCTATAATATGATGCAATAAAACTCATTAAAAATATAGTATGATGTATAAATCCCTAATAATATGCAATAATACTATCAGATGTTTTGATAATGCTATCATACCATGCAACAAGGCTAAATATGATGCAATAAGACTATCATATGATGTAATAAGAATTTCATGTGATCTAATAAGACTATCATGTGATGCAATAAGGCTATCATATGCATTAAATCTCCAATATGATGCATTTAGGTTATCATATGATGTAATTATTCTATCATATGATAAAAAAAGGCTCAATATGATGTAAATAGGCTATCATATGATGCAATAAGGCTCAATATGATGCATAAATCCCCAATATGATGCAATAATCTCCAATACATGATGAAATAATAATCTTGATAAGATTATGAACCAATAATACTAATTAATGATGCATTAATCCTTAATATGTAATACAAAATGAGCTAATTTTACCCAAAATCCCATCATAGGTCTTTACAAAACTAGGTGAATAATGGATTCACAAATTAGCGCTAATCACATTCATGAATATATGAATTTGTGATGAAATCAAGGAACTTAGGGGTTGTGTTTGTTTTAAAATTAGGATTTAAGGTTAGGGGTTTAGTCTAACGGGTTTGTTATAACCTAATTTAGCCCTTTTAATCACATTGTAGACTCTAATTAAGGTTCAATAGGTTGAAATTGGCCACATTTGCATTTGAATATACATTTTTTATTAAATTAGGGTTAGTTAAGTCATACATGTTGCATCTAGATTATATAATTAATTGGGCCATAAATTTGGTTTAAGGGTTAAATTTTACCCAAATGACGTCCCTAATAGAAGTAATCAACTAATTGGTTGAATTCATGATAGATAAAATCATACTTAATGTTGACCAAAATCATATATATCATGATCTTATAGTTACATCAAGAAGGGGTTCAAATTGGCATCCCTTGCCTCCTTAATTGAATTTCCCCTATAATTGAACTTTGTTGTGCCATGTGTGTATTCCATACACCCAAAATTATGTTAAAGATATCAGAGATGAAACAAGTCATCAAAGTTTTAGAGTTGGCAATGCCTCTAGAGGCCAAATTCAATTACATATCACAATGTCTACCTCGTACATAGTCAAAAGTGTCAGCACTATTAGAGGTATCAGGTCATAGAAGCTTTAAAGAGATAGATATCAGATCCCTATGAGGTTTGATTTAATCAGATATGTATTTATGTGTGTATCTTATACACACATATATTTGTGTTAGAGATCTAATTGTCACTTATCCTAGTAACATCAGATTTTTTAGAGCCTCAGGATGCCCAATCTAATCAAATGTTTCCACATACATTTGTAGGTATAGTATACCTAGAGAAGTGTTAGAATTGTAAGATATGCATATCTTTCATACTTAGACATGTTCCATCACTCAGCCAACCAATCCGACTAAGGCCTATTCGTAAATTTATGAATACATGTACATAGATGCCAATAATTTTTAAAGATTGACTTCAATAAAACCAACTCATGTCTAGTAAATACTTGACATGTATGTGGTGTGAGCCTCTAACTTGCCATTATTGTATAAAAATTATCATGTAGAGCCCTTTAAGGTCCCATCCAAATTTTAAGAAAGCATCCAATGTTATCAATTTTCTACATTTATTCTTATTCAAATTATTTATATACCTCTACCTTGAATTACCTTTAGAGGTCCCAAAACTTACATTCATATAAGTCCTACAAGTAGGAGAGAACACAATTTATCAATGGATGATCCTGAACCTCAAATCCAAAGACATAGCAAGAATTCTGAGACACATACTACTTTACTGCAATCCACATCATAAGGTTTAAGCTCATTACATTGAAATATTCAAATAAGATGATTGAAGATATATGTACAATATATATATAATCTTGAAAACTTTAGTGAGGGGGTGCACATTGGTTTTCACTTTTGATCAACCATCTATATGAGGTGAGAAATTCATCATCCACATGAATAATTATTGGGTCTCTGTGCTCAACATCATCCTTCAGGGGAAGTAGGTCTCAAATTTAGGGGACATTTTCATAGGTTAAATGTATCTTGAATGAGTTCAATAGAGTTTGAGCTAGGATAACTTACACATATGTCGTACTTGGTCAATACCAAGTCTAAGCCATCCCTTAATGGTTTTGAACAAAGTCCCTAGTCCAAATAGATATTTTCTAAGCTATACATTCATCACTAGGCACGTCATCTTAAAAAAACATATTAATAAATTACCACATCATCACTAATGGATACATGTGACCGTTTCAAATTTATTGAGCTCAAAACCACATCTTATACAAAATAAAATGTGTACCTAACTTGACCAAAATATTTAAGAATTTAACATGTAAATACATTGTCGGTCCATCATCCTACCTTCATATCTTACCATCCCAATTACATAGTAAGGTATAAAAATCTAAGGTATTCATAAGCACCAAGTGTTATCTAACTTGTTTTAGAGCTTGAAATTGTTGCATCCATGGTGCGGCTAAGACTAGTCCCATGTGAAAGACACACTCTTTAGATGATGTGTGAATAGATGGAGTGGTTGATGTTTATCCCATGTGTGATGGAGGGATAGATGAAGGATGTGAACATAATGGAGGATTAACCATATTTTCACAATAGATATCAATTTTAGGTAAAATTTGAATAATGTATTTGAATATATTAGGGGAATCAAGTGAATAATTGTAACAATATAAGACTCTTGTTAGACATTCAATTGGGACCTCAATATGCACCTATTTAATTAGATGCACTAAGTTACCTTGGAGGAAATTTAAGTGAATTTATTAAACACAATTTAGGATTGGTTTTCAGACAATCCAAGGCATGATTCACAGGAATTAGGCTCCATTAGATAGAATTATTTAAATAGATATCAAAGAGATTCACTATTACACAAGGGTTCATTTCTTATTTTTACTTACACAAGATTATCTATACTACATAGTCCAATTCAATGCATTTGCCACTTAAACAAATTAGTTTAAAATTTATAAATAAAAGGGTTTGGTTAATGATATCAAAGAAACAATAAAAGGGTAAGATAAGATTTTAGGCAAGTAGGATAATATCAATAAGAAACACAAAATTTAAAGGCAAGCATGATTTTAGGAAAGTGAGGTGGTAAGGTATACCCTTGCCCTACTAAGGGAAAGTTCCTAATAGCTGCTCGCATGTCTTAATTGTTAAATAAGGATTTTATTAACATGTGTTCTATTGATGGAACAAATTGGTGTATATATTTATATATTAAAGTGCACCAAAAGATGAACATGTAATATCTAATACTTATTCAACATTTATTCTATAAAATTAAAAGTAACCAATCACATCTTGACAAGAAATAGTCAAGTATTGATACTATAATGCACAAAGATTGGTACACTAAAGGTTAAATTTTGATCATAGGTTTAAAAAATGCATTTTATGACCTATTGTAATAAAATTAGTTATATTATAAAATGTATAATGTGTTATACCTTGATACCTTAGCTATAGGTAGTTAAGATGACATATTGAAATGGGTTAAATTTTTGAAGTATAATGCAAGGTTATGGCAACTTAACTAACCAGATCTAATGGGAACATTTCCCCTATAAGAAACATGAAATTTAACATTTCCCCTATAAGGATGCATAGCTAATGGGACCTTTCCCCATAAAAAACATAGAATTTGATTATTTTATTTTAGGTCTAAGAAATAGGTATGCATTATATCATGTGTATGCATTATTTATTACATTATATAATGCATATGTGTTCTTTAAATTTTTATTTCAAACCAAGCCTTTAGGATCAAAAATGGCTTGGATTTTCAATCCAAAGGCTTAAGAGTGTGCATCTATAGTCGAGATTGATAGTTTTATAAAAACCCAATAAATTTTAACTTCAATCATCAAATACGCTATAGATTTCAACATAAAAATTGTAAAAAATATTACCATTATGATGAGAACATTGTCCTCTTTCTAAATGTATAATTTTTATAATTTTTGGGCTATTTAAAAGGTTAAAACTATATTTATTTCTAACATCACCTTTTTAGAATACTACAAGTCTCACCCATACATGTTTATCTAATTTATTTTTCAATGATACAAATGCAACAAAAATTATATGGTAATAAACTAGGCCTAATTCTACACACATTAGAAAAAATAGATTTTCCATTTTTTTTGTCATTTTTCAGGATATGCTTAATTGCAAAATTAATAAAAAATCATCAAAAAAATATTAAAAAAATTCATAACACACTATAAGAGCTAATATAAATATTTAGATGAAAATAAGTATCACCCTTTTTCACTTTACTATGAGAGCGAAGTGTCTTGGAGGGGGAACTAGGTATGAAACAAACTTTTTTCATTACTTTCGATAACTATCAAAACTTCTTTATTACTTAAAATACTTGTATCCATGCTTAGAGAGATACATCGATCTACCAATGAGCCTCTATAGACCTTTTTCTTACTAAATAAATTCACAAAACTCTTTTCAACTAATCAAGAAATATCTAAAATCGGTGATAGATTCAAATGATGAGGCACAATCGACCCTTATGTGTTCCTAGTAACATTGATTGTAGTTTTAAAAACAAAAATAAAAGGATGAACTGAGAGATGATCCTCCTTACCATCCTTCCACCATGAATAATCCACTTTATGCTTAGTGCTAAGGCAAAAAGTAGCCAAATGTTTAGTTTCAAAACATCTTTGACATCTAAAAGGAAGACCTTCATAATTAGGGTTTTGAGTCCAAAAAATTCATTTAAACTTTAACTCAATGGCTTTTTGGAGATTTTGAGAAATATCCATCCAACCAAGAATTATAGAAAAGGTAGTTTTTTAAAATTTGGATGTAGAAGCATCAATTTCCAAATGATCATTCAGGGTTCTAGCAATGAATGACAAACAATATTCTACCCAAAATTTAAGAGGAAGATAAAAAAAAGTGCACCCAAATAGGACTAACAATGAGGTTATTGATAATAAGATTAAAGGAAGGATTCCAGGGTTTCATAAAAAGGATATGTTGATCCCAACTCTAAGAGCTAACTTGCATAACCTTATTGCAATTTGAAAGACTATCAAAACCAGAATAAAATAGTATTTGGGATAAGGATATATATTTATAGGTTATCCTTCAATAAATGTTTCCATGAATCAAAAATACATTGATGGAGATTAGGGAGGCTAGGCCAAAATATATCAAATGTAGAAATAAGACTACATTTCTAATACAACTCCTCACTTTGTAACACCTCCTCAAGAGCCTCATCGATAAAATACATAGACATAATAGTATTAACTATGCCCATCACTATTTTTCACCCTTAAAAACCAAATTAGTTTAATATTTACCCCTTGTTCAAGTAATAAAATATGATTCCAAACCTATCACTCTTTTGGAGACTTGAATAGAAGTGAAATAAGGGTTTGAAGCATCACATAAATTATCTGATTAACTCACCTATGAAGGATCATTATCCAACCCTAAGGATTTAGGGCATTCACCTGCCATCACCTTCCCAAGACTAAATCCATTATAAACTATGTGTCCTATATTGCATTGACCCTGGTGGAGCTTTAAAATTGGATCAACCTATCTACCTAACCCATAAACTAGCAAAGGAACATCATTGTAAATCATTGAAGAAGTCAGTGCCATCATAAAAAAATATAATATCAAATTTTTACTTTCCAACTATTGTATATTAATATTAATAAATATTATAATTAAGAGTATTAGTTTTTTATTTGATAAGGTAAACCTAGGTTTTATAGGGACCTAGAACCACAATAGTGAGATACAAAAGTTTAAAGAAGCCCTTCCTAGCCAAATGAGAAAAAAGAGATACTATATACTGGAGCAAAAAAAAACTAGAAACAAAAAATTAACAAGATTATGTGGAGGTACTCTCCTGGGTGTCATTAGTAGTAGAACTATCCTTTATCATAATGCTAGGTTTGTCTTCTAAAACATTGGCTTAGGTGCAATTCCTGGGGTCTTCAGCAAGTTCCCCAAAAAAATCATCCTTAGTCACTTCTTGCCTTTCAGATGTAAGGGGGTTTGATTTTGGGGGACCTCCCTAAGGGAACCTGGGGGGATTTCAAGAACTTGAGTGATTTTTAACTAGGTGATTGGCGAGGGGCCTAGGTATAATGGATAAAGGATTATATAGTGGATTTTGCCACTTGATGAAGCTCGTTCTAGTCTTGTATTAGATTTGCCAAGTTGAATCCTGCATGCTAAACATTTGAATTAATTTTTTTTAGTATTTGTTTATTTTTTTTCAAATTCTTATATTATAATGGCCTTACCCTTCTAGTCTGAGGTGATGGGAGACCCTATTTCAATTGGTTTGGGCTTGTGGATGAACACAAACTTTAGTGGTAGGTCATCAAGTGGGGATTTTGATAAGCTATTTAAGGGGGAACATTAAACACGTGGGTGGGATCCCTCTATAGGATCCTCCTCTAGGGAGTCCTCTTTAGAAGAAGATCCTCCCATGGGAACCTTCTGACCTAGAAGGGTCTAGTCATGTTTTACAAGTAAAGGGATAAGGCCTTGATGGAAAATGGGGTTAATTTCATTAACTTGATGGAGTAGGACAGTGCTTTCTAAAGACTTTAGAAGGAAATATGGGAGGCTAATTTTAAAACTAATGAAATGATTAAGCAATAGGAAATGGTGTGATAAAATTATGGAGTATTTACAAAGTATTTGGTTTGAAATGAACACTACAAGGATTCCTATTTCTTAGACTAGTCTTTGAATTATTTAGCACTAGTGTAGGACATACATGTGGCATAATCAATAAACTCCTCAAAGATGTTTATGGAAATACCCCACATAGTGACCTTCTTTTTTGTCCATACAATGATGAAATCTTAGACTATCATGGAATTGAGCTTGGTAATATGTTCCATAAACTCTATAATCCCCCATTCTTAAGTTTTTTTTAGACCTTCTATTATTTAACCTCTTTGAAACAAGTTAGCTCGTAATAGTCTTTGTTGCCGCCTACAGCTACTATAAGTGTATGAAGGGAGGGAGCAAGCTGAATGTTTTGGACATGGTCTAAATGGATAGGGATTGAATAAGGGACACCTGCTAATGTAAAATTAACATATTTTCATCCCTTTACCTTGAAATGAATACATATATGAAGGATCATGATTAGGCCCATTGAGTTGAGGGGTTACACATGTGAGGAGATAATGATTTTAAGTTATATGTATACCTTACACATAGATGAAAATATTAATAATATTATATATAGAGTAATAAACATTATTATTATAATATCATATAACATTTTGTGGATAGATATTAGGGTTGGCGAGACCCTTGCTCGAATAAAAAGTAGATAAGAAGATCATTAGCCTAGATTAAAAAAATACAAGGCATATGACCAAGAACAAACCAAAAAACTACCACTTAACCATACTGATTGAATTAGTTAAGCTTCCATTGACATTTATACAACATGTTCCAAAAAAATGATATTCCCAGTCATACATTTTATAAGATCAACCCACTTTACCAAAAATGCAAACTACCAAGAACCCTACTGCTAGTTAGTCAAGTAACATGAAAGACTTAATACTCCATCTTAGGATTAACAATTCATTATCCATGAAATCACTCCCTTTCAACATCAAAGCCACAATTTTATTCCTAGATGTTTTATTTAGAAGACCACCAAATAGAGCTTCTACCACTTCCTCTGAGGCTTCAATTACCAGTGGCACCTCCTAAACACTCACTTTCAACCAACCCACATTGACTGATGAATTATCCTTTATTCATCATTTACCAATCCATTATAATATGGGATTAAACCTTTACTAAGACCCCAAGCTAAAAATTTGACAACAACCTGCTTAGGGGACCTACATGCCTCCCACCATACCTTTAGATTAGGAAGGGGAATTTGAGTTATACCAAATATGGGAGAACCACATAATGTTCATGCTCTAATGTTGTCTAATAGGGGACCATATGATCTAATTAATCTGCTAAATTCAACAAGGTCACACATCTCACCTCCAGGGCCCTAAAAAATGATATGAGAATAAAAATAAGACCATCTTTCACTAACAAAGATAGATCTTTGAATGACCCAATACCCATCTTTTCTATTTCCCCCAATATATTCACCCTATACTCTGATAATATGATAAACTCCACCATTTCAGCCACCAACGTCTTATAAGAAATGAACATTAATAAATTTCCTGTAAATAATGTTTCTAATTTAAATTTTCTTTCATGCATAAACTTCCCTAGGACAACCTCACCTTACACTCACTCAGGCACATGTGCTATCTTTATAGAGGGTGCCTAAAACACATGCTTCAATTTTCATAAGAACAACTTACCAGTGAAGCCCATCTCCCACTTTGCATTGCTTCTAAACACCAATGTCCACACTAGAGATTCAATTGTTGTCTACTCCATTACCAAACCCTTTCACTAGTAATCATGAACACACAACAGATAAGCTTAAAACAACACACTCATCCCTAAATGAATATACCACCACTTTGCACCAATTAATCCTGTATTGAGTGAATTAACACTTCCCATGCCAAATAATAATGACCATTATCATTACTTCAACCTCTATAATTCACACATAAATGCAATGCAAAAATAATCATTTTAAATCAATATATGCCACCTGTGCACAATCTTGCCACCTTTCTTTACAATGATCACTTTTTATATCCGTCCTTTGATCAATACCTATGTTTACTAAAAAATCCACAACTTTATTACACTTATAAAAGTAATGACAACCCTATCATTCTTTGAAATTACTCAAAAATGACCATGCTTTAGTGAGAATATTATTGATATTCTAGGTTGTAACATTCTGTTTATTTAATTCCTGAATCACTACTAGAAACAATTGAAAAAAAAGGAAGAATCTAAATTAGAGCAGGTGGATAGAATTATGGTAAATATTCATTTGAGCAAGGAACTTGATATTTGAGGTGTCATATGTATGGTTGTATTTATATTTTAAAATAATAAAATATATATATATTTTTTAGAAGAACGTATTAGATGTAAGGTGAAATTTTAGATCAACCATCATAAGGTATAAGGATTATGATAAATATTGATTTAATTCTTTTCTTCAGTTATAAATAATATTAGTATTTATAATATTGAATAATTAATTATAGACATTATTAATTGGAGATGTTATGATTGGTTTCATATTGTTTTCTAATCATAGTAATATGGAACTGATCATAGCATCTACAATTAATGATGCCAATTCTAATCACTATGAATATCATACTGGTGTTAGGAATGTTTTAACTATGCATAGATCTACACGAAATGGTTGTGCACACTATTAGTGTTGTGTAGTGTATTTTTGTAACACTATTGAGTAGGATGCATGTGCAAGCATTGTTGTATATATTGTTTGCACATGATATAAATGTTGCATAGATCTTGTGCAAAGGTTGTATGTGGGTATTATGCAATGAAATTAGTGTGTGCGAATGACATACTAAGTTCTACAATATCATTTAAGTCTAGAAAGTACATGTAAGCTTAAAACAACACACTCATACCTAAATGAATATACCACCACTTTGCACCAATTAATCCTTTAGTGAGTGAATTAACACTTCCCATGCCAAATAATAATGACCATTATCATTACTTCAACCTCTATACTTCACACATAAATGCAATGCAAAAAATATTAATCATTTTAAATCAATATACGCCACCTATGCACAATCTTGTCACCTCTCTTTACAATGATCACTTTTTATATCCATCCTTTGATCTATACCTATGTTTACTAAAAAATCCACCACTTTATTAGACTTCTAAAAGTAATGACAACCCTATCATTCTTTAAAATTACTCAAAAATGACCATGCTTTAGTGAGAATATTATTAATATTCTAGGTTTTAACATTCTATTTATTTAATTCCAGAATCACTACTAGAGAATCCCCTTTAATGAACCCAAATACTATCAATAGAATAAAATTCTAATAGGCAAATATTCTACAAGAATAACCTATATTGATTTGTATTGAATAATTTAAATAATTACAAAGAATGCATAAATAATCTAAAAATAATAAAACTCGACATGCTTATTTAAGTAAGTTTTGTATGCAAGTGCGTGCATCTCTAAAAATATCCAAAAATAAACTAAATGCTAAAATTAATATATCAGAATAATATAAACTAAAAATCAAGTATAGTTACAAAAATAAACAATTTCTAAAATTAGAAAAATACCAAAAATAATATTAAACTACAATTTTGAACCCTCAAATGATCATGCATGGCCTCCAAAAAGTATATAAAAATGTCCATAACTAGATAAGACAAGTTATTTTTTCTTTGAAAATTTTGAGATGATTATTTTTGCATGAATATGTTCTCAAATAGAGCTATAGATCAAAAGTTATAGCCTCTAAAAGTTTGGCTTATTTTTTTGCATCATTCTCCTCTGGTGGAAAAAAACTCAGCACCTAGAAGTTGCTTTTATTGTATTGATTCCATATATTCTTATCAATCTTCTTTAGCTCCCATTCTATAATCCAAGTTTTATCTTCTTATTGTAATCCTTTCTACTATACCAAGTACCTATCATAACTTCCTTACCTTGTTGTTTATTGCCATCTTATCTACAACCTATACTATCTTTTCTTTCTTCTTCTTTGGTACCTATTGTTACCAATATACTTCATCGTCTTCACCTTCACCATATTCTCCATGGAGATTAGATAAATATAAAACATTAAATATTGGAGAGATATCCAAATTCTATGGCAAACTCACATCATAAGCATTGTCATTTTTTCCATAATTCTACATGGTCCAATTTTCTTGTAATTTAACATCTTGTATGTGCCTTTTATAAATCTCTCTTTTCTCAAGTAATCTATCACTAAATCTTCTCCTTAAAATATGTTTGACCTTGTTATAACATTTGTTGTTTCTTTATACTTTTCATTAGTTTTCTAAAACTCTTTTCTTACATCTTGTAACTATTGTATATGTTCTGCAAACACTTCTACATCATCACTAACTTGTTCTATAATTGTTATTTGTACCAAATCTAAAACCCTCATAGGATTTATATCATAAAAAATTTAAAATGTTGATTTTCCTATTGATTTATTCACTAAACTATTATATGTAAACTTAACTTGTGGTAAAGTGAAGTCCCATGGTTTGGGATTCTCTCCAACTATGCATCTCATCAAATTTCCCAATCTCTTGTTTACAAATTTTGTCTATCCATGTATTTGGGGATGGTATGCACTACTAAATCATAGCTTAGCCCCTATCTTCCTACATAAATTCCTCTAAAAATGACTTATAAAATTCATGTCCCTATTTGATGCAATGGTTTTTCAAACACCATAGTATTATAACTCTAATGACATCATTGGTTTTTTTACATGCATTAAAATGAACCATCTTAAAAAACCTATCCAAAAAAATAAAAAAAAGAATCATTACCTCTCTATGTGTTTGGTAATCCCAACACAAAATCCCAACACAAATCTATTTATGGTCATCTTAAAATTGGTAATGGCATGTATATCCATATATTTTTTGTATGTCCTTTCACCACCTAACATATATTGTACCTTAAAACATATCTTTTCACATCTCTCTTCATCTTTGGCCAAAAATACTTGTCCATCAAAGTTATTGTCTAGCCAAACAACTAATGTGCAATTCCCTTATAATATTGTCTTTTAGAATCCCAATGGAATACATTATTATTTACCTTTAAAGAGACAATCATATTGCATAATATATTCATAATAAATATTACTTATATCAACTTTCAATGGATTCCTGCATTGCTCAACTATCTTGCAAAAATATGGACCAGTATCATATACTTCTGCGATAAATTCAAATACATCTACTTCACTCATCATACTAGTTATCAAACCTACTCACCTACTCAAAGCATTAACTACCTAATTCTATTATACTTATTTGTGCTTCAACACAAAAGTATAATCCTACATGAGAGACACCAACTTTACATGCTTACTATTTAACTTGTTTTGAGTGTTCACATACTTTAAAGCCTCATGATTAGTAAATAGAATAAACTCTTTAGGCACTATATAATAGCCTCAAATGTCTTAATGCTTGTACAATGATATAAAATTCAACATCATACATATAAAACTTTTTTCTTATCTCATTAAATTTTTTCACTTAGATACGCTATTATTTTCCCTTCTTTACTCAACATAGCACTAATTCCCACAAATGAAGCATCACAATCAATCTCAATTTTTTTTTAAAATTTGGTAATGTTAAAATAGGCTTTTTTGTAATTATTTTTCAACAACTTAAAGCTTTCTATTTTTTCCCTTGTCCATGCAAATTTTTTTTCTCTCATAAAATTTGTTATTGGTGCAACAAGACTACTAAAATTATTATTGAACTTTCTATAAAAAGTTTCTAAACCAGGGATACTTCATACCTCTATGATTCTCTTTGTGATATGCCACTCAAGAGATTTATTTCAGCCGATATTTTCTAGATGTGAATGATTTTTAGATTCAAGTGATGTATTTCAGATGAGATTTGTGATTTGAGAGTGAAGAATAATTCCTGGCTTGTCAAGTTTCTTGCACAAATGAGTATTTCACCTAATTTATCATCCTTTCATTGGAAATGATTGCTAATTACTAATCCATCTCTCACTAGTAATCATGAGTATAAAATCACAGATGAATAATACAATGATCAAATTTAGATGAGATAGATGAAAATGAGAAGAAAAAATTCTTGACTGTAAGAGAGTTAAAATACATTCGGATGTGATAAATTAATGTGGTAAACTGCCTAAAATTCCAGAACTTATCATGGAGAAACTCATAATTGTATGGAAGGAATAAAAGAGAAATGAAAAAGAATAATGGCATCTGATTACAATTAAAAAAAAGGTGTGGATGTAAGGGCTAAAACTCTTATAAGCAATAGATGTTTCAATCTGAAATAATTGGAAAAAAGAAGAATATAAATTTGAAGAGATGGATAGAATTGTGGAAGATATTCATTCAAGCAACAAACTTGATATTTGAGGTGTCAAATGCATATGTAAAGTAGAGTGGTAGCTGAGGGCTTCAACGACAATATCTATCCTCTAATCCAAACAAGTGCATGTATATCTTCCTTGTATAACCTCTTAAATACATTGAATGACAATTTTATGCTTGGTGAAATATTAGTCAAACATAAGGATTGATTTATGTATTTATTGTTTTTAATGATATGGAATGTCAACAGTTAAATTTAGCACATGATTTCATTGAATGCCTTGTTAGTGTTAGGAATGTTTGAATTTAACATGTATTTATATAAAATTGTTTTACATAAATGTTGGTATCATGCAGGTTATTTACATAAGCATTATTGTACTGGTTATATGTGTAAGCACTAGTGCATAGATTGTTTGTACAACTAATGATGTTGCATAGAACTTGTGCACATGTTGTATATGGTTATTACATGGTTAAGAAATTTTCATTGTGCTTCATTATAAAAATATTCATTCTAAAAATATATTTGTTTTATTTTTAAAATGTGTTCTCCAAATGGGATATAATTGAGATGGACTTTAAAATATTCTTCCACCATTACTATTATTATTACACAAGTTGTGGTTGGTATAGTGGAATTACAAATTTGGGATTGGAGTGATAGGTCAACATGTGGATCTAAAATATATATAAAATATAAGTGTAAACTCTACCTTTATAATTTTATAATTTATTTACTAGGTCTATATTATTGTTTTTATTAATTTTAGACCTAGTTAAATGTTTGGGGTTATTAGTGTTATAATTTTATAGTAATTCATTTTTCATTAAAATATTAAGGAGTTTTAAATAATATCATTAGAGGTGGGCTTAATTCTTAGCTTTTGAGACCATTGATAAATAAAATTGATATTATTTTGTAAATCATACAACATATGTGTTGTGACCAACACATCCTTACTTTTTTTTAAATATAAACCCACTTTCCTAAGAGCAAAGCCTACAAATAATTTAGGATCATATGAATATAAATATTTGACTTTTTGGCATGGTCCATCATACCATCTATAGTGGTAATCTAGTTTCAGTTTAGAATCTTTGGGAATTGGTTTTTGGTTTTTTTTTTTTTTAAATTTAAATTTTGGTAATTCCTATTGTTTTGGTTAAGGTAAAAGATTCTCCCATTATATCCATAAGTCCTACGAACACTGTCAATGGTTACCTAATCTATATTGAAAGCACTTTCAAGCACTTCTTGATAAGACCTATAGGGAAAATTGTTGACGTCTTCCCTT